>JANHMN010000014.1:1624661-1651155 GCA_030674055.1 Rhabdomys pumilio | reverse complement strand
AAGAAGAACAACAACAACAACAACAACAACAACAACAACAACAACAACAAGAAGAAGAAGAAGAAGAAGAAGAAGAAGAAGAAGAAGAAGAAGAAGAACAAGAAGAAGAACAAGAACAAGAACAAGAACAAGAACAAGAACAAGAACAAGAACAAGAAGAACAAGGAGAAGGAGGAGGAGGAGGAGGAGGAGGAGGAGGAGGAGGAGGAGGAGGAGGAGGAGGAGGAGGAGAAAGAGAAGGAGAAGGAGAAGGAGAAGGAGAAGGAGAAGGAGAAGGAGAAGGAGAAGGAGAAGGAGAAGGAGAAGGAGAAGAAGGAGAAGAAAAGAAAGAGAAGCATTCTCTTTCCTTTGCCTACATATTTTAATGTTTACTGTAGTGTGCCTGGGTCCTGACACCTATCTTGTTTGTGACACTGGAGATGAAGCCCACATCACAGGATGAGAAGAGAGATGGAAACAATGTCAGTTCTCAATGGTATCATGATGTTATAGATCAGTCAACTTAGAGGCTTTCCTTAATTCTGATGCTATTATCATATCAATACCTCTTTAGTGTCAATTAAAAATTAATTTATAAATTTTTAAACCATATTTAATTGAGCTTTCTGTTAATTTCTACTGATGTCTTGAGATAGTCTCACAAACTTAGCTGCATATAACAATAGCCCCCAAGCAACAAATTTACTGTGTTGAGTATTATAATGGCAGATACATATCACTGTACATATGTGTGATCTAATAGCATGTATAGTACCAGGAGCAAATGTTAATGTAAACTACTGGCACTAGCTAAATAATAGTGATGTGTAGGTTCATAAGTTACAGTAGACATGGTTGGTGATGGTGATCAAGGGAATGCATTAGGACAAGGGGGTTTATGGGAATCCTCTGTGCCTTTCACCCAAGGTTCTTTTATTTAGTTAGCTTCAGTACAACTGCTCCAAAAATAGTCTGATTTTTAAAAATATACACTTATTAGCTCACAGTGTCTGTGAGTCAGAACTCTGGTCACAGGATTACTTGACTGCTTCCTCAGCATCAGGCTCCAGAAGTCAGAAATCAAAGTGATGCAGGACTGTGCTCTCTTCCGAAAGCATGGAAGAGTCTAGTCCCAAGATCACTCAGATTGTTGAGTTAAGTTGCATAGCCGATATCTCAATCTCACACTCTGTTCCTAACACCCTGAGACCACCTGCGTGTTTTGGTTCATAGTCTACACTTCCTTTCTCCAAAGCCAACAGCAGTAACATAGATCAAATCTTTGTTACACTTCCAGTCTTTCAGATTGCATACCCTTCTGCTCACCTGTTGAGGCCTGAGCTGCCCCACGCTTGGGGGCCAAAAATGTCGAGAACCTCTCTGTCAATGTTGGAACCTGCACTGCCAAAAGCCTTGGGGGCTAAGTTGTTAGAGCCTGCACTGCCCCAAGCTGCTCTGGTTCAGCAAGAGAGAGAGTGAGGATGGACTTGAGGAATGGAGACCAGACAGAGTGTGATTCAATCCGGTTTATTCTTCAGTCTCTCTTCTTAGTCTAAGTCCCAAGTCTTGAGTTCCTAGTCCCTAGTTCCTAGTCCCTAGTGTCTCCAAGTTCCAAGTTACTTCTTCCAAATTCTCTTCCAAGTGCCTGCTACCCAATGCCTAATAACTAACTCCAAGTTGTACTGTCTAATTCCAAGTTCTTCCTCCAAGTGCCAAGTGCCTAATACCTAATTCTCTGTTCCAAGTTGTACTGCTGTCAAGTAATCTGTTGTTTGGTTCTCTGTTCAAAGTTGTACTGTTTCTCTAATGTCTAATTCCTACTCGAAGTTGTACTGTCTAATTCCAAGTTCTTCCTCCAAGTGCCAAGTGCCTAATACCTAATGTCAAGCTCCTAATAACTAAATAATTCTTCCAGCTCCAAGTCTCAAGTGCTCTTCTTCCAAGTTGTACTAATCTCAAGTAATCTGTTGTCTGGTTCTCTGATCTCTCTTCTGTCTGCCTCTTGCCTTTTATATGTCTCATTTCTAAGCCATGCCTCTAAGTCACATCCTTAAGTCACGCCCTTAGGTCGTATCTCTAAATCTGATCTCTAAGTCACAACCTTAAGTCTCAGCTCTAAATCACACCTTTAAGTCTCACACACCCAAGGGAAGATCCTGGGTATCTAAAACAAGATGTTATCAGAGTGTGCTCAGCTGTTGTAGGCTAACGTAATCAAGTCTCTTGTCAGGGTATATGGCTCAAGATGGCTGCAAGGGTGATAGCCGCCTTCTGTCGGCTCCCCACACTCACCACTCTCACTGACTCTTCATCTAGATTCATGAAGTTGTATTTCAACTAATTAGACAACTCAGGGTACTGTTTAGATTGCTTGTCTAGGAGCTGCCATGGCTATACAGGCCCTTTCCAGCTGTACCAACACTGATGCACAACAGAATACGTAGAGAGAAAGATGTTGCCGGGCCTTTAATCCCAGCACTTGGGAGGCAGAGGCAGGCAGATTTCTGAGTTCGAGGCCAGCCTGGTCTATGGAGTGAGTTCCGGGACAGCCAGGACTACACAGAGAAACCCTGTCTCAAAAAAAAAGAGAGAGAGAGAAAGATGTTGATGGTTAGGATGTAACAGCCATCTTGTGATGGCTGTGATGACCCATGAGACCTGAGGTTCCAGCCTCTCACTATGTCTTGCTTTCAGGTTACAAGATGACAGTTACATATGTGATCTTGTGAAGAGTGCTACATACACAGAAAATGAAAGGTTGGCTAAGGTTGGGTACTCCAGGGAGATTCAGTATGCCATCTCTCATCCATCTGGGGTGGGACGTTTCAATGGAGAAGCTGCTCAAGAATCATACATGTTCCTGTAACATGAACCACTCGGTTCCTGTTGAACTTGGATAGAGTCACATTCTATAGTCTGTCTGTTTTATCAGATGTGAATAGGCCTTTCTGTGCATCTCCCCAGGAAAACATCCCACAACAGAAGCACATTTTTTGAATTATGGTTTTCACCAGGATCTTATCCTCCAAAGCATCCTGACTGAGACATTCTGGTAGAGACTGAGAATGAATGCACCTCCCAATGAATGTTGGCTCTTTCACTGTGGGGTATTGAAGCTGGTGGAACTGGCTCATTGTGACACAGTAACAGTATTAGGACAGGCCAATATCAGTTGGTAATAACAACCCTGACAGACTGACCTAAGAATCAGTGCCAATCTTTCTTGTTTACTGCTATTTTGAATCTGTATTTGCTACTTACATTCTCCCTGCTCCTTTATTTTCACTTATAGCTATAGCTTTGGAAAACTTCACTTATAACCAGCTTTGGGGTTCTGTCACACTCAAATGCATAAGTCATACTCCTTTTTCAAATATGGCAAGTTATTTTGTTAAGAAGCATGCTTGTAGTATTGACTTCAAGGAAGTCAATAAACTTAAAACTTTAGCTGTCTTCTAGAAGGTCCTATTTTTAAAATTACCTACCCCTCCCTCCGAAAAAGAAAATGTAATAGCTGCCTAGAAAATACAGACTGGAGAAGTAATTGCTGCAGAGCCTCACTCTCAGATGCTCGTCCCCCCTCACAGGGACTGTCTCAGGAGTGGACGTTAGAGCAGAGCAACGACTTACACGGAAGCCAGTGTGGGAACGTGGGGAAATAAACCAGGTATATATGATATATAAAAGTATGCTAAGAGATCTGATGGCCATAAACCAACTTTATATTGCAAATATGAGTGTACTGGGCTCAAGGATTAGTGCACATGTACAAAAAGTAACTGCTTTTGCTTTTTTTTATTTTTTTATTGGATATTTTATTTACATTTCAGATTCCAATCCCTTTCCCCATCTCCCTTCCACAGAAAACCCCTATCCCGTTCCCCCCCTTTTCCATTTGGCTTTTATACAGTTTTTTAAATGTTAATCAAAGGCTTTGTAAGTATGGTAATGCTCAATCAGAAGTGAAACCTAATACCCAATCTAGCTATGTAAACTATCTTTGATTAGTGGAGACACGTGAACTTCTGCCTCCATGCCCCCTCTCTCTTTCTCTCTCTTTTTCTCTATCATTACCTAGCTTCTCATCTACTTCATCTTCTCCTCTCCTTACTCCATCTTTTCCTCTCGGTGCTCCTTTCCCCTTAGCTCCTCCTACATATTACCCTTCCTGTTAAAATAAAGCTTTTCTCTCAGAATACAATTAGAGCACAATTATTCCTATTTGTACCAGTGAGGTACAAGATAGTCTTAATACCCAGTCCATCCTTTTGTTGACTAGCCAGAACCTCTGCCGTCTCTCTTGACTAGAACACTTAGTTTTGAACCTGGCTTTTTCTTGGCTTTAGAATGAATGTCAGCTGAGAACCCTCCACTCAGATCTTTTCTCTCAAGGTAAATAGCCTGGATTGGCTATGAGTCTATAGGTCTTCAATGCCGTCAGAAATCCAGAATTTATGGGAAGCACTAAGCATAGCTTCTAAAACTTAGCCAATTTATAGAAACCGCTGAACACCTGGACAACCCCTATACTACCGAACGTTGGAGCATCAAATCTTCAGCCTTCTGGCCCAAACTCATCTGACAGACTTTAGTGCTGCAGAATTATTAAGGACTGGTTACTCTGTCTAGACAGATATAATTAGTCGACTATTCTGCAAGAGTGTCCTTTTCTGTAGATGGGAAGAGGCAATTCTTGCCTAGTGGCTGTCTCACCACAACAGGAATAACTCCAATGATGCTCAATTTCTTCTTAGAATCCAAGACAGGAAGCTGTCAGGAGCAGACAGGTCTCTAATCAAAATGAACATTAATATAGGAATATTTGTGAAGTCAATTCTATGGATTTCTGACGTTTTGAAATCCAACTATCCATGTAAGGTAACCTGGACTGCTGTCTGTTATCTTCTCTCAGCTATTTCTAAATGAAATATAGAAAACACCCTAACAATAAACTCAAAGTCATGAATTTGCTATAGTCCCTTAACTCACAGGTTAGTCATCTCAAGTCAGTTAAAAAAGGTAAAGAAGGACTGGGTCTAAGTCTTGTATTTCTAAATGTGTTATACAGGCACAATGCCCATGAGAGTATCTATATTCATTTCACTTTCATATCGATGAGAAGCTTATACCAACGAAAACCTTAAATTTGAAATCCAAGTGAATTTTGTACCATTTAAGAAATTATAACTTCATCTTGATACTAAATTATACAGATTTCTACCAATAGGTTATGGCTATGCCATAAATCCTAGCTAATCCTCCCTGTTCCAACAAAATCACTGCTGTTCCCCAGAGAGACAGCCCCATATTAACCACCTTAGTCCCCAAGCCCAGGGAATAGGGGCCCTAACTCTTCTTTAACTTCTTCAAGCTGATTAAGGGTGTCGAGACATCAGAAGAGGGGTGGGGGGAAGAGCAAATTGATAAGCCTCCGATGCTGTGTCCTCACTGCATCCAGATGGAACTCCCAGACACCGGAGATTTGAATAGGTCTGCTCATTTTGCTTGATGAGTAGATACACCAAGGCTGTGCATTCTGCAATATACAATTCTCTGGACAAGTTTTAGTATCAAGAAAAAAATTTTTTTTCCTAGAGGGCTGACATTTTTTTTTTAAAGATGTTGGTTCTAACAACTTTTTCCCCCCTACTGCTCTGGGTTCCTTGCACCCTCAAGGATGGGTCAGGAGGGATCCGGTGCCCCCAGAAGCAGACCGGGCGGGTGTCTGCTTCAGGCCTCAGATCCGGGAGAGAGGCGAAAGGGCTGCTTTTGCTTTTATAATTAATATATTTTTTCTTTAAATTAACTTCACTCAATCAGCAGATAGTGGCAAAAATTAGAGGTAGTGGTCTCTGCCTCTACCAGTCTGGGAAGATATCTCTTGCCTGACTGGTTTGCCTGCCAGTGTTCAAAAGGGAAATCATGGTGGTCTCCCTCCTCCTCCCCTGTATCAGAGCTCAGCAACTTCTGGGTGCTCTCCCTGGATGCTGCTTGTTCCTGCCCCTTAACAAAATTTTATCTCTTTTCTTATCCTGGCTCAGTGTCCCTTACTAAGTCACTGCTATAAGACCAGTTAGGCTCATTGATTCTCAACTCCAAATTATGACACAAGAAATAAGATTCAATCAGAAAAATAAATGCATGGACCTCATCCTGCCAGACATAGAGCAGAGCACCACCAGGTTCTCTTAGTGAGGCTGCATTCTAAGTGGTTTTGTACCTGAGAAAAAATAATTCTTATATTCTCTCTCTCTCTCTCTCTCTCTCTCTCTCTCTCTCTCTCTCTCTCTCTCTCTTCCTCCTCCTCCTCCTCCTCCTCCTCCTCCTCCTCCTCCTCCTCCTCCTCCTCCTCCTCCTCTTCCTCCTCCTCCTCCTCCTCCTCCTCTTCCTCCTCCTCCTTCTTCTTCTTCTTCTTCTTCTTCTTCTTCTTCTTCTTCTTCAACCCTCTCTCTCCCTCCTGTATTCCTCCTCATTCCCTATAACCTTCAAAGCTGCCCCTTTGCTGTCTAAAAAGATAGATTAACTCTCCAGGGTCACCTTAAGAAACAAGATACTGGGCTAGAGAAGTGGCTCAAAGGTTAAGAGCACTGACTGCTCTTCCAAAGGTCCTGAGTTCAATTCCCAGCAACCACATGGTGGCTCATAACCACTTATGATGGGTTCTGATGCCCTCTCCTGATATGTCTGAAGACAACAACAGTATATTCACATATATAAAATAAATAAAAATCTTTTAAAAAGGAAACATGATACTTCAGATATTGATATTGTTTTCTAAGGCATGGCAAAGGTCAGCAAAGAGGATCCTGGAATGTGTTCTTGGTATCTGGGGTGATTCTTAGCACATGTTCTGGATATCTGAGACCCTTTCAGATATCATTTCAATTTGCCGAAAAATATCAAACACTTGAGGTTGGATAAATCTGTAAAGAATTTTGGCTTGTTTCTGGAGATCCAAAATCAGGAGGCCTCATCTGGTGAGTTTATAGTTTTTTGCTAGCACAGTTCCAAGGTGGCATAGGGCATCACAACAAGACACTACAGGCACGTGTGCAATCTCTTTTTCTTGTGAAGCCATCAGAGCTCCATCTAATAACCTCACCTCATTTCTAATCATCTTGAAGAGTCCTTTAAACATCACAGTCAAAATAAGTTTTCTTCCTATAAATACTTCACAATGGAGACTACATTCTAGCACATGAATCCTCAATGTCGTACTTAACTATATCGAAACAAGCACAAAGGTCAAAGCTATTATGCTAGGACATTGTTTTTACTTCCAGAGAGTTCAAAGCATAGCTGATTTAATGAAGATTTTCAGACTCAGCTCTTGACAATTTGAGAAAAAGAGATAACAATCTTCATACCATCTTCAATGACTTTGCTAAGAAGGCAATTTTTCCCCAAGGGAACCCTCTTTTAATGCCAGTTTCTAAAAACTCCTTTGGTGTTTCTTGATTTTCCCACTTCCTCAATAACAATGACCTTCACTGGCTCACACCAACCACAGACAGTGTCCTATTCAAAAGAGAAACTTGAGTTATATATTTGAAACCCCTGTCATGATCACTGTCAAGAATACAAACTCCTCATACTATACATTAACTGGACAACTAAAGTGGTGTTCTCATATATTAATACATTGTGGCCATACCTCCTCTCTTGCCTCTCCTGTACCTTCTCCCTCTTTTCCCTTCCACATTCTTAATGGTAACCCTTTTACTTTTATGTCATTTCTTTATGCTCTCCACATATAAGAGAAGACATGAGATGCTTGTCTTTGTAAGACTGGCTTATTTAATTTGATAATCTCTAGTTCCACACATTTTTCTGCAAGTAACATATGTTCATTTCTCTTTAAGCACAGCCTCATTGTCTATACCACAGTATGTTTACTCATTCATCTGCTGATGGCCAGATGGAAACCTAGGCTGTTCCAAAACTCTGTTATTGTGACTAATGCAGTAAAAATGGCTATGCAAGTGTCTCTCTGGTTAGCTTTGAGTCTTTTGGATATATGCCCAGAAGTGGTGTGACTGAATGACATGGTAGCTCTAGTTCAGAACCTCAATACTACCTGCCAGAGCAGCTCAAGATTCTGCATTCCAGCTTCTAGTGAGCAAGACTTTGCATCTTGCCAGCAGTTGATTCTGCTTTTGTGATGGATAGCCATTCTGATTGGGTTGATAATAAATCTTGGTGTAGTTTTGGTTTGCATTGCTTTGAGAGCATAAGATTCTCAGTCTTTTTCATGAATTTATTGCTCATTTGTATTTTTTCATTAGAAAAAATGCTGATCACTTAATTTGTTCTCTTATTGATTAAACTACTTTCTCTTTGGTACTTTAAAAAAATTTTACATACTCTGGATATTAATCCCTCCTCAGCTAAGTAGGTGCACATGCTTTTCCTCTATTCTGTAGCTTGTGTATGCACTCTGCTTGTTGTGTCATTGTTGTATAGGTTTTGTTTTGTTCTGGGTTTTGTTTGTTTTGTTTGTCTGTTCATTTGGGTGGGTTGGTTGGTTGGTTGGTTGGTTGGTTGGTTGTTTTTGTTGGTTGGTTTTTTGAAACATGGTTTCTTTGTGTAGACTTAGCTGTTCTGTAACTCAATATGTAAACCAGGCTGACCTCAAACTTGTGAACATTGATGTTTCATTTCTTCACACAAAACTATGGTTATCCATTCATTTCAGTTTAAAGATTTTAGATAATTTAAAATCTGTAGTAGAGCTTGTTTTCTGAAGCTGGAAGGCCCCTGTTTGGATATTGCATTGATTACTTTATTTTTCACATTGTTAAAAGCATTTCTCCTTCCCCTGTCTTCCTTTCAAACCCTTCCCACTCTCCTTCAAAACCACGGCCTCTTCCTCAATTGTTCTTGCATGTGTACGTGTGTGTGTGTGTGTGTGTGTGTGTGTGTGTGTGTGTATGTGTGTATGTGCATGTGTGTGTGCTTATGTTTGCACGTGTGTGCACGTATGTGTGTGTATGTGTGTGGAAGAATGCATGTGTGTGTACATATATACATATATAAATATATATACATACATATGTGTACATACATACATATACACATATACACATAGGCACATAGGCACATAGACACATATACACATATACACAGACACAGACACAGACACAGACACACACACACACACACACACACACACACACACACACACACACACATACACACACATATTCCCAAATATGACCTGTTGAGCCCATAATGTGTTACTTGCATGTTTTCTGGGCATGACAGTTTAGCACCTAAGAACCAGTTGGTGTGATCTTCACAGCTCTGGATCTGTGGCTCACTTCTCCCCTTTAGAAGTTTGCTTTCTAGCACCATAAAAACTGGCCCTTGGAAAGAGGACACTCAAGTTGTTTCAGTTCAGTGGCCTTTGGGCCCTGTTTTTAAAGTCTGAGGGGATCTTCAGCATTAGGGTCTTATGTTCCACCTCTGGTAGATAACCAAAGGAAACTGTATGTTTGTAAACTGTATGGCTGTATGTTTGGGAGGCTATTAGACAGGCTTCTCATGTCTCATTGGGGTTTAAACAGGCAGTCATTGACTTTTGGAGGAAGCACTGTCAGCTCTGCTCCCTAAATGGCCCTTTCTCCCCATTTCTCTCATTACATAATTTGTGCCTTGCTATTCCTCTCTCTATTGCTCCCAATTCCCATGTCCTGCCAATGGTCCATTTTACTTTAGTGCTTTTATACTTACTGTAGATTGTGCTCACATCTGAAGGTTTGGAGTTAGAAGCCTCCAATAAGAGAGAATGTGTGATTTTTGTCATTTTGGATTGGAGGTATCTCACTCAATATCATTTCAAGTTCCACCTATTTGCCTGTAAAGTTTGTCATTTCATTTCTCTTTAGAGCATGTGTGCATGTAACACATCTGAATTATTCATCCATTAAGTGAGGTACATATAGGCTGTTTCTATGTCCTGGCTACTGTGAATGCAGCAGCAGTGATATCACCGAGCAGGAGTCTGTAGAACATGATGTTGAGTCCTTTGGGAATATGCCAAAGAATGGTACATGTGGTAGATTTGTGCTTAGCATTTTTGAGAATTATCCACACTGAATTACACAGTGGCTGTACCAGTTTGCAATTCCACCAACAGTGATGGAGGGTTTGCTCCTCGCACCTCACACTCCACCCCACCATACATCCCCTCCAGCGTCTGATGTTGGATGTTCCAGTGATCCTTGTCATTCTGCCTCAAAGCTGTTTTCATTGCATTTTCCTAATTCCTAGGGATGTGACAATTTTTGAGATATTTCATGTCCATTCTTTTTTTCTTCCTATAAGAATGCTTTATTTAGGTCACACTCATTTTTCAAATGGGTCATTTGGTTTTGTTGACTCTGTTTTCTTAAAGTTCTTTGTATATACTGAATATTAAACTTCTGTCATGTGAATAGCCAGCAGTCTTCCATTCTGGGGCTTCCTCTTTACTCAGTTTCTTTAGATCTGAAGAAACTTTTAAGTTTCATTGGCCCCACTTATCAGTCATTGGCCTTAATTCTTGAGCAAATGGACTCTATTCAAGAAGTCATGTTTGAAAGAAAAAGTTTTTTTTTCAGGTATAATTTATGTATAATCTAGTTAAAGAATTTGAGAGATCAAGGTACTCAGTATATGATCATTTATCACAACAGCAAAAGAAAGCTAATATAAGCAGTGGAGGATTCAACAATTGTGACCATTTCCTGCCCTTCATATATAAAATTCCCCAAATCAGGAATATAAATAAATGACAAGACAAAGAACATAAACAAAAGCTTGTACATGTTTTCATTCTTGTGATTTCTAAAAGGCTAAAAGATGAAAGTAAAGTGATATGTTGTGCTAGTAGACTGCCAAAAAGTAAGATATTAGTATTCAACATAATTAATAATGGAACTATCAAAGGGAACAATTGCAAGCAAGAGGGAGGCAAACTATCTTTCAAATATAAAACTTCTGGAGCTGTTCTGGACAATTATTTCTCAGATACTATGATTCATTCATGTACATATTATTCACTATGTGCATACATCTGCACTTTTCTAAACATAAAAGGCTAGGGTCTAGGTGAGAGCACATGAACAGTGCTAATATGCACAATACACTGCACCCTTGGTAATCTACATGCAGCCTTTTCAAAAGGAAAACTGTTCTGCCATGATGGTATATGCCTTTAAACACAGCACTGAGGAGACAGAGGAAGGAGGATCTCTGTGATCTTGAGACCAACCTGATCTCATACATATTGCTAGTTTCAGGACAACCAGAGCTACATAATTCAGAGACCTCATTAAATGAATGAATGAATGAATGAATGAATGAATGAATGAATGAATGAATCTGTATGTTCTGTTACTGTTTTAGTCACTATTCTACCACTTTGAAAAGAACCCATTACCAAGGTAATTTTTATAAAGAAAGCATTTAATAGCTCAGTAATACTCCATTGTGGAAATATACCACATTATCTGTATCTGAGTTCTTTCCAGCTTCTGGCTATTATAAATAAGGCTGCTATGAACATAGTGGAGCATATGTCCTTGTTATATGTTGTAACATCTTCTGAGTATATGCCCAGGAGTGGTGAAGATGGGTCCTCAAGTAATGCTATGTCCAATTTTCAGAGGAACTGCCAGACTGATTTCCAGAGTGGTTGTACCAGCGTGCAATCCCACCAACAATAGAGAAGTGTTCCTCTTTCTCCACATCCTTGCCAGCGTCTACTATCACCTGAGTTTTTGACCTTAGCCATTCTGACTGGTGTGAGGTGGAATCTTAGGATTTTTTGATTTGCATTTCCCTGATGACTAAGGATGTTGAACATTTCTTTAGGTGCTTCTCAGCCATTTGATATTCCTCAGTTGAGAATTCTTTGTTTAGCTCTGTACCTCATTTTTAATAGGGCTATTTTGTTGTCTGGAGTCTAATTTCTTGAGTTCTTTGTATATACTTTGTATATACTCTATCAAATGTGGGATTGGTAAAGATCTTTTCCCAATCTGTTGGTTGCAGTTTTGTCCTATTGACAGTTTTCTTTACCTTACAAAAGTTTGCAATTTTATGAGGTCACATTTGTCAATTCTTGATCTTAGAGCATAAGCCATTAGTGTTCTGTTCAGGAACTTTTCCCCTGTGCCTAAGTATCCAAGGGTCTTCCCCACCTTCTCTTCTATTAATTTCTGTATATCTTGTTTTATGTGACAGTCCTTTATCCACTTAGAACTTTGTACAAGGAGATAAAAATGGATCAACTTGAATTCTTCAACATGCTGACCTCCAGTTGAACCAGCACTATTTGTTGAAAATGCTGTCCTTTTTCCACTGGACAGTTTTAGCTCCTTTGTCAAAGATCCAGTGACGATAAATGTGTGGGTTCATTTCTGGGTCTTCAGTTCTATTCCATTAATCTTTCTGCCTGTCTCTGTACCAATACCTTGTGGTTTTTATCACTGTTGCTCTGTAGTACAGCTTTAGGTCAGGGATGGTGATTCTCCCAGAAGTTCTTTTATTGTTGAGAATAGTTCTCGCTATCCTGATTATTTGTTATTCCAAATGAATTTAAATATTTCTCTTTCTAACTCTGTGAAGAATTGAATTGGGATTTTAATGGGTATTGCATTGAATCTGTAGATTGCTTTTGGCAAGATGCCCATTTTTACTAAATTATTTCTGCCAATCCAGGAGCATGGGAGATCTTTCCATCTTCTGAGATCTGCTTCAATTTTTTTCTTCAGAGACTTAAAGTTCTTGTCATAAAGATCTTTCACTTGCTTGGTTAGATTCACACCAAGGTATTTTATGTTATTTCTGACTATTGTGAAGGGTGTCATTTCCCTAACTTCTTCCTCAGCCTGTTTATCTTTTGAGTAGAGGAAGGCTACTGATTTGTTTGAGTTGATTTTATATCCAGCCACTTTGCTGAAGTTGTTTATCAGGTTTAGGAGTTCTCTGGTGGAAGTTTAGGGTCACTTAAGTATACTATTATATCATCTGCAAATAGTAATATTTTGACTTCTTTCTTTCCTATTTTGTGGAACAGTTTGAAGAGAATTGGTATTAAGTCTTCTTGGAGGGTCTGATAGACTTTTGCACTAAAACCATCTGGTCCTGGACTTTTTTTGGTTGGAAGACTATTTATGATGGCTGCTATTTTTTAGGGTTTATGGGACTATTTAGATGTTAAGAAGGCTTTGTTTCCTTGTATGCTATATCCTCTCTGACTCTTAGGATATTTCTACCTCCCCTTTCACAGAGTTCCCTAAGTCCAAGAGGGAGGCTTTGATGGCGACATCTCTTTTGGGGCTAAATGTTCCAAGGTCTTTCATGCTCTACACATTGTCAAGTTGTTAGTCTCTACATGTGTTCCCATCTAATGCAGAAGGAAGCTTCTCTAAACAAGACAGATCTGTGAGTATAGCAGAATGTCATTAGCAATGAGTATCCATGATGGGTTCTATCTGATTGTATTTACAGCCCACTCCATAAGATAGAACCTGAAACTAGATATGCTAGGGACCTAGGGGAAAACCAAACACTCCTTTTCTGCTAAAGAATAAAGCAAGAAAATGATCTTGGCCATTCTGACTGCTGTTTATCAAACTGCACCCCATTTTTAACTGGGCTGTTAGTTTTCTTGTTGTCCAATGTGTTTCATTTTGTTTTGCTTTTTAGTTCTTCACATATTTTAGATATTTTTCCCTTTGTTGGATGTGTATTTGGGAAAAAATCCTTTCCCATGCTTTGTTCAAATGATGGTGTCTTTTGCTATGCAGAAGCTTTTTAGTTTCATGAGTTTTTATTAATTGTTACTCTTAGCGTCCAGGCTATAGAATTGTCTGTAGAGACAATCATTTCCTTTGCTCATGAGTTCAAGACTATTCCCTGCTTCTTCTATCAGATTCAGGCCTTATGTTGAGATTTTTGATCCATTTCCAGCTGAGTTTTGTGCAGGGTGATAAATATGGAACTATTTGCATTCTTCTACATACAGACCAACACCATGTGTTTGGATATACTGTCTTTTTTCCAGTGTATATTTCTGCCTTCTTTATCAAAAATCCATAGGTGTGTGGACCTATTTCTAGGTCTCCAATTCCATTTCATTGAGAAATATGTGTGATTTTTATGCCAATATCACCGTTATTATTACTATATCATAGTACATTTTGAGATTCAGGATGGAGATACCTCCAGAAGTTCTGTTATTAATTAGAATTTCTTTTACTATTTGGGGTTTTTTGTCTTTCCAATGAAGCTGAGAATAGTTGTTTCACATTCTGTTAAGAATTGTGTTAGACTATGTGAATATAGCAGTTTAAGAGGTGAGGTGCTTTTAATTTCAATACTCAGGAGCCAGAGTCAGGCAGATCTCAGAGTTTAAGGCCAGAGAAATCCACCAACCAAACAGAACAAAGCACTATCAAACGCTTAGTACATTCAAGGTCCCTGAATCAACAATTGCAGTTATTGATCTTTTTCATTCAGCAGATTCTTTAACAGGTAGCAATTAATTTAATCTATTTGGACAAGACGGCTTTGCTTGCAAACAGTGTTGAAGGACAAAAACATGGACTACTTGAAGAAACATGTCTGCAACCACAGGAGATACAGTGTTGTTCAATGAAGATCACACAGGATGCTTATTTTACCAGATAGTCTGTAAAAATTTGCTTTCAACTCCCTCTTTACAGAATTTAAGAGAGCTTTGTTGGAAACAGAGAGCTTATAAACATGGGGACCTCTTTAAGTACCAGCATGCTTGTTTGTAAATAAAAGTGGAAAATATTTTTAAAAAGAATTGTGTTAGAATTTTGATAGGGAGTACATTGAATCTGCACATGGCTTTTGGTAGGATGTCCACTTTTACGATATTAATCCTACTTTTTCATGAACATAGGAGATGTTCTGATATCTCCATTAATTTTTCTCTTCAATGTCTTACAGTTTTTATCATAGAAAACTTTAATTTTCTTGGTTAGAGGTATCCAAACATATTTTATATTATCTGAGGCTATTCTTAAATGTGTTGTTTCTATAGTTTATTTTCAGTTCATGTATACGAATGCTACTGATTTTTTAGCATTAATTTTATATCCTTCTACTTTAATGAAACTCTTTATCACCTGTAGGAGTTTCCTTGGTGGAATTTTTAGGGTCATTTTCTATATACTCTCATAGCATGTGTAAATAAAGATACTTTTACTTTCTCCTTTTCAATTTACATCCCCTTGATCTCCTTTAGTTGTTTTACTGCTCTAGCTAATATCTCAAGTAATATATATTGAATAGCTATGGAGAGAGTTGATGACCTTATGTTGTTCCTGATTTTAATGTAAATGCCTTGAGTTCCCTTCCCTTTAGTTTAACATCAGCTGTGGGCTTGCTGTAAATCACCTTTATTGTGTTTTCCCTTGTATCCCTAAACTCAAGGACTTGATTTATATGTTGAGCCATCCTGGGATGAGATGAAGCTTACTTGACCATGGTGGATGATCTTTTTAACATATTCTTGGGTTAGATTGCAAGTATACAATTGAGCAGTTTTGCATCTACATTCATAGGGACTTGGTCTGTGATTCTCTTTCTTTGTTGGGGAGTTATGTGGTTTAGGTACCAGGGTTACTGGGGCCTCATAAATCAAACTGGGCAATGTTCCTTCTGTTCCTATTTTGTGGAATAATTTGAGGATTCTTCTTTGAAAGTCTAGTAGAATTCTTCACTGAAGTCTTTAGGCCTTGAGTTTTTTGTTTGGTTGGTTGGTTTTTTTTGTTTGTTTTGCTTTACTGTTTTTTAGACTTTCAATGACTTCTTCTATTTCACAAGGAGTCACGAATAAGTTTAAATTGCTTATCTGATCCAGATGTAACTTATACATGGTATATATCAAGAAAAATATTCTCTTTTTTGATTTTCCAGTTTGGTGGTGTACAGGTATGATCTTGGGAGTCTCTAGGTTTCCTCAGTGTTTGTTCTCTGCTGTTTATCCCCTTTTCATCTACAATTTTGTTAATTTGGATCCTATCTCTTTGTCTTTTTATTCATTTGGTTAAAGCTTTGTCAATTTTATGAATTTTCCTAAAAGAACCAATTCTTAAAAAATAAAAATAAATAAAAAAGGGAATCTGAACACCGTGTATGGCAAATTGGTATGTAACAAACCTACAAAATGTATGAAGTAATACTTTTTAAAAGTTAATAAGCAGCTGGGTGGGAAAAAAAGAACCAATGCTTTGTTTCATTGATTATCTGTATTGTTTTTGTTTGTTTGTTTCTATTTTATTGATTTCATCCTTGAATTTGAATATTATCTTTCTGTGTTTAGGGTGTTATTTCTTCATTTTGTTCTAGAGAGCTCAGGTGTGCTCTTAAGTTACTAGTATGAGATCTCTATAATATTTTTGTGTAGGGACTTGTGCTATGAATTTAGCCTCTTAGAACCATCTTCATTATGTTTCATTACTTTGGGTATGTTAATGTTATATTTTTGTTTGCATTCAGATCTAAAAAAGTCTTTAACTTCTTTCCTAATTTGCTTCTTGACTCATTTTTTTATTCAGTAGACAGTCGTCCAGTTTCTCTGAGTTTGTTAGCTTTCTGTTGTTCCTGTTGTTGTTGTTATTGTTGTTGTTGCTATCCAGCTTTAATCCATGGTCAGAGGATGAATATTATTTCAATTTTTTGTATCTGTTAATATTTTCTTTGTGTTGAAGTATGTTGTCAATTTTGGAGAAAGTTCACAAGCTGCTAAGAAGTTTGGGTTAAATTCTGTAAATGTCTGTTAGGCCCATATGGTTTATGACATCATTAGCCCTAGCATTTCTCATTTTAGTTTTTCTCTGGATGACCTGCCTGTAGATGACAGCTGGGTATTGAAGTTAATATGTGATTGAGGTTATGTGTTATCTTATGTGTTGAGTTAGGATTTTACTGCTGTGAACAGACACCATGACCAACGCCAAGTCTTATAAGGACAACATTTAATTGAGGCCGACTTACATGTTCAGAGGTTCAGTCTATTGTCATCAAGATGGGAACATGGCAGCATCCAGGCAGGCATGGTGCAGAAGGAGCTGAGAGTTCTACATCTTCATCTGAAAGCCACTAGGAGAAGACTGACTTCCAGGCAGTGAGGATGAGGGTCTTAAAACCCATGTCCACAGTGACATACTTCCTCAAACAAAGCCACATTTTCTAATAGTGCCACTCCCTGAGCCAAGCATATTCAAACCACCACAAGGATAATATGTGATTTTATCTGTAGTAGTGTTCTTTTTATAAACTTAGATGTCCTTATATTTGTACATAGGTGTTTAGAATTGCAATATCTTCCTGGTAGACTTTTTTCTTTGATGCAAATAAGTGTTCTTTCTATCCAGATTAGTTTTAGTTTGAAGTCTGTTTGTTAGATGCTAAAATATCTACACCAGCTTTTCTCTTAGGTCCATTTGCTTAAAATTCTTTTTTATATCTTTTTATCCTGAGGTGATATTTAACTTTGATGTTAAGGTATATTTCTTGGATGCAGGAGAAAGGAGGATCCATTGTTTTGTTGTTATTTTTGTTTTTTCCTTTTTGTTTGTTTGTTTTTGAATCCAGTCTGTTAGTTTGTGCCTTTCTACTGGGAAATTGAAACCATTGATGTTGGCCAAAGAGTAATGTTTGGTGATTTCTGTTATTCTGTTGTTATGTGTGTTTTTCACCTTTCTTTTGATTTACTGGTCTGAGATCATTTTTTTCCTTGTGTATTTTGGGCTTGGTTAACCCCTCGAGGTTAATTTTTTTCCTTCTAGCACCTTTTGTTTAGCTGAATTTGAACACACTGCTTACATTTGATTTTATGGTGGAAGGTCTTTCTACATCAATCATAACTAGTGAAGTCTGAAATGGCATCTGCCGTTTCTTCAATTTTGTTGAACATTTATGGCTTCAGAGTCTCTATTGAAAAGTCAGGTATAATTGAAATAAGTCTGCCTTTATATATTACTTGGTCTCTTTCTCTTGCAGCTTTTAATTTTCATATATATATATATGAATTTATATATATATATATAAAATATATATATATAAATTAGCATTTTGATGTTTATGTATTGTGGAGACTTTTATTTCTGGTGCAGAATATTTGATATTTTGTACACTTCTTGTACCTTGATAGTCAACTCCTTCTTCAGGTTGGGGAAGTTTTCTTCAATGAGTTTGTTGAATATATTTTCTATGATTTTGATGTGGGTTTCTTCTCCTTCCTCTATTCCTATTATTTGTAGATTTGGTCTTTATATAGTATCCTGGATTTCTTGATTGTTTAATGCCTTAAGTTTTTTCAATACCATTTTCTTTGGCTAGAGTGTAGATTTCATCTCTCTTGTCTATGATGCCTGAGATTCTTCGATCTCCAAAAGTCTATTAGTGTGGCTTACTTATAAGGCTTTTGTTTTACTTCTTAAATTTTCATTTCGAGTTTTACTTCAGCTTGAGTTTGCTTTAGTGATTTTATTTCTACTCTATGTTTTAAAATGTTTTTTAAATTTCATTCATTTAATTTCATTTTCCAAATTTCATTTAGTTTCATTTAATTTCATTATTTATGTTTTCATGGATTTCACTAATAGATTTATTCATATTCTATTTCAAGACCTTGAAGATAATAGCTATTTTGAAGTTTTTGTCTTGTGTCTTGGCTATATTGCATTTCTCAGGACCTATAGTATTAGAGTTGCTAGTTTTAGGAAGAGACATTATCATGGGTGTTAATGATTGTGTTTTTATGCTGGTGTCTAAGCATCTGGTTTGGGATGGCTATAACTTTAGGTGTTGATGTCTGGTGTTGCTCTGTTGGCTTGGTATTCTGATGCTGTTTTCTATTTCTCCTTTCTGTGTAAGAATGAAGGCATGATGAGATCACTTCCCTCTCTTGCATCATGCTTCTCCTGTCTATCTGCCATGATGAATCCTATCCCTCTGTAATCATAGGCCAAATGAAACTCTTCCTTCAATAACTTACTTTTGCCAGTATAATTTATCTCAGAAAATGAACTAATACAAGAACTATCAGTGACTACCTCCCAGATAACTAGGAAAATCAAACAAGTTAACAAACAAAAAGTACCATGTTATGCTCAGTATAATGGGCATTCAGAAAACATCCCCTGCATGGGAAATTTGCACCCACAACTGACTTCACTAGCACAGGTTTTGGTAAAAGGAAGGACAACAGATGTACCTTTGGTAGGGAAATGAATGGTAGGTAGATAGATCCACTACTGATCTCATTACCTGAGAGGAAAAAGCTCTCTACCCAGAGCCACTGGAATTCCCCAGTGAATTTGAGAATAATTTCCTGAACAAGAGCGTATTCTTGTACGTCAAATTAGCAAATGTCTATCATAACAAACTCTTGGATTTTCCTTGGAATTTTTTTTTTAATCTTTGAATGGTGTCTACAATTTCCAGCTTAAATTTGCAAATGTATGACACAATTGAGACTAAATAACTTTGTTCAAACCATTTACTAACTCAATTTGAGTTTTAAATTATTTGTTAGAAATGCATCTTGACAACCCTTGTGATACATTTTTCAAATAATTTTAAACAATTACTACACATTTATTTGCTCTACTAACCAAGATTATAGTAGAAGAGTTGAAATCAAAGAGATAGCAAGAAGAGGAAATATGTAATAATTCTGATGAAGCTATTTAGGGTAGTAAGGACAACCGACTTCTTACCAGTATAATTCTTAAATCCAATGACCAAAAATATCAAGTTTAGAGCAATCATTTGATCAAATGATATTAGAGGTGAGCTGCAATTTTACTGCTAGACTTGGTAAATTGGAATTGCGTTTATTTCACTCAAGGCATGTTTTAGTGATTTTTTTTTAAATTCATCCTGTGGTTTCTTCTCTATAATACTAAATGAGGACTTAGAAAGATCAAGTGGCAAGAGTGACAGCTAAAGTAGTAAGTTCAGTGTGACAGACAAAGTTACAATAAAAATAATGCATAAGTCAACTCAGCTTGTTCTGAACTCTCTCAGTGTGGAGAGCTGTCCTAATTACTGGATAGAGATATGACCCTGACAGGCCACGTACAAATAACTATATAATAGAGGATATGTTGAACAATGGAAGGGGCATGATATTCAAGAAAGACAGAAGATTCTTTATAGAGCAAGGGGAAGATTAAAAAGACATATTTACTTCTAACATGCCCACAATAAGATCTTCTGATCACAAACCTGTCTTACCTGCAACCTTCCCAGCCTCATCTGACAACAAGTCATCTTTCCAGTGACTCAAGTAAACATGTTTCAAGAAAAATATTTCAGGTACTAAGAAAACCTATTTTCCAGTTATGTGGAACTCACCCACTTTACTTTCCTGGTGTTTCAAATTCCTATCTTAACTTGCCAGGATTACTATAATATCTGCATGCTTGGTCTCTCTGGTTCTACTCTTAACATTGTAAGTTACAGTTCTTCAGAGAGACAGAAGCAACACAGTATTTATGTGTCTGTGTATGAGTATGTATAGAGCTAAAAAGATTGATTTATTAGGAAAAATAACTTACATGATTATAGAAGCTGAAGAGTTCTTTGGATTATTGTCTTCAGCTCAAGACTATGGAATGTTGGTCCAAGTGCATAAGCTTCAGACACAGGAAAGCTGATAATGCAATCTTCAGTCTGAGACTGAATGCAAAATCCTAAGGGTAGCTGTTTGTTCAGGTTTTAGAATCCAACAGCTAGAGGTTCTGAAGTTTTGATGGCCACTATAAAGGAGTATGTTCCAAATTTAAGACAAAAGAGTCGCTATATTTTCTCTGTTATTTCTCTGTATCTGGGACACCAACCCATTGGATAATGTTTATCCACACAGTGAGGACAGGTCTTCCTGACTCAGACTTCCAACTCACAAACTAACCTTTTGTTGAGAACAGTCTTATAAGTACAGACAAAAGCAATATTTTACCAGCTCTTTGGATGTTTCTTAATCCAATCACTTAAATTGGACATTACATATGATATGGCTGAGCATGGAAGAGCAGCCAAATGATCTTTTTAACGTATGAAGTATGTCATGTCATTCCTATGCTCAGAACTATCCAAAGTCTCTACAAGGGCTGACAAGGGTCCTGTATAATATGACTTCTTTATTCTTCTCTGAATTATTCCTATGGGATACTTAATATCTATGAGATAAGCAAGACACAGAAAGACAAGTACCATGTGTGAATCTCCGAATTAACATCAGAGAAACAAAATATACCATGTGGTTTCTAGGGGCTGGGAGAAGAATAAGTTGGGAAGACGACGTCAAACAATGCAAAATTTCAGTCACAGAGAAGAATATGTTCAAGAGAACCATTGTATGATATGATGCTGTCCTCTGTGGTGCTCCCTTGGCCTTTTAAAGTATAGGATGCCAGATATCTCTGCTCAAAGGAAGTCAATCATCTACACCTTTTCTAGCTCTGAGATCTGAGAGCTGTCTTGGTAATGACTGCTATTTTCAGCCACCAAATATCACCTACGCACCCTGGGGAGATATCATATTTTCCAGTACAAGGTAATCCTTTTCCCATAATTTAATATGGCACTGCCTTATAGATCTACACAGAAATACAGTAACAATGTCAACACACAGTAAAATAAAAATAACTAATGAGACAAAGCTACATAAATTCCAAAAGGATGAATCAACTCTTGTCCTGATTTGTTAGTAGTAAAAGTTTCCAAATAATTTCTTCTCCCCTGAAGACTTTTTTCTGTACCACAGATCATCATGAACTTCAAATGTATTTAAGAGAGGACAAACAAGGTACTTTGTTCTCCCAAAGACGTAAATTCCATGAATTTCACCCAAATTAATTCAAGTTCCCCCTTAAGTGTTAACATGTGGCAGTTTTCTTCTGAAAAATGGTTCCAAAAAGCTTTACAGTAGAGATTCTTTGCTTCCTTCTGTGTACCACATGATCCACACAATCATATTGCTGTGTTCATGTTTCATAATTTTAAAACAACACTTTTCTTATTTAAAGGAACACCTAGTAGCATCCTATTTACTTTTGAAAGTCATCTCTACAAAACGGCTATACTTTAGGGGAGGTAGCACAGAAAATTTTCTGATAGATAATTAACAATAAGAACATAGCATGTTTTCAGTGATGATGATTGTCAGTCTTGACTCCAAGCCTGCACACCATGTGTGTGCTTTAACATGGGATGGAGGAAAGTAGATAAGCAACTAACAATATATCAACTAGTGAACCACGGCATCTTCATTGGGATTGCAAAGTACATGCTATAGTTGCACACGGAGATATGTATACATAATGATATTCATTTGAAACTTTGAAATGCGCTGTGTGAAACCCTTAGAGTGGTCTTCAAAATGATAGCCACTTACAATGATATGTTACACATGACAAGATAACATACTTTAGAAAAAATTAAATACATTTATATATAAGTGGATGAAGGTCAGAAGCCAATTTATTGAATATAAAGTTTTGTGTTACACCAGTTTATTCTGTAAAGTCAAGTTCAGGCTAAAATTATTTTAGTCAGTGTTTGTGAAAATAAACTGTGCTCAAAGTATCATCATGAAGGAAGTCATGTCTGACATTAAATGTGTGTTCTTAGCTTGTAAGATTGGGATTTCTGATGGTTGCTGTTTTGTCCTATTGACAGTGTCCTTTGCATTACAGAAGCTTTGCAATTTTATGAGGTCCCATTTGTCAATTCTTGATTTTAACGCATAAGCCATTGGTGTTCTGTTCAAGAACTTTTCACCTGCGCCCATGTGTTTGAGGCTTTTCCCCACTTTCTCTTCTATTAGTTTCAGTGTATCTCGTTTTTATGCGAAGGTCCTTTATCCACTTTGACTTTAGCTTTGTACAAGGAAATAAGAATGGATCAATTTGCATTCTTCTACATGCTGACCTCCAGTTGAACCAGCACCATTTGTTGACAATGCTGTCCTTTTTCCACTGGATGGTTTTAGTTCCTTTGTCAAAGATCAAGTGACCATAGGTGTGTGTGTTCATTTCTGGGTCTTCAGTTCTACTCCATTGATCTTCCTGCTTGTCTCTGTACCAATACCATGCAGTTTTTATCACTATTGCTCTGTAGTACAGCTTGAGGTCAGGGATGGTGATTCCCCCAGAAATTCTTTTATTGTTGAGAATAGTTCTCGCTATCCTGGTTTTTTTATTATTCCAAATGAATTTAAGAATTTCTCTTTCTAACTCTGTGAAGAATTGAGTTGGATTTTTGATGGGTATTGCATTGAATCTGTAGATTGCTTTTGGCAAGATGGCCATTTTTACTATATTAATCCTGCTAATCCACGGGCATGGGAGATCTTTCCTTGTTTTGAGATTGGGAAAAGATCTTTACAAATCTTACATCTGATAGAGGGCTAATATCCAATATATACAAAGAACTCAAGAAATTAGACTCCAGACAACCAAATAACCCTATTAAAAATGGGGTACAGAGCTAAACAAAGAATTCTCAACTGAGGAAACTTGAATGGCCAAGAGGCACCTAAAGAAATGTTCAATATCTTTAGTCATCAGGGAAATGAAAATCAAAACAACCCTGAGATTCCACCTCATACTAGTCAGAATGGCCAAGATCAAAAACTCAGGTGATAGCAGATGCTGGCGAGGATGTGGAAAAAAAATTCCTCCATTGTTGGTGAGATTGCAAGCTGGTACAACCACTCTGAAAATCAGTCTGGTGGTTCCTCAGAAAATTGGACATAGCATTACCTGAGGACCCAGCTATACCACTCCTGGGCATATACCCAGAAGATGCTCCAATGTATGACAAGGACACATGCTCCACTATGTTCATAGTAGCCTTATTTTCCAGCCAGAAGCTGGAAAGAACCCAGATGTCATTCATCAGAGAAAAGAATACAGAAAATGTGGTACATTTACACAATGGAATATTACTCAGATATTAAAAACAATGAATTTGAGAAATTCTTAGGTAAATAGATGGAACTAGAAAATATCATCCTGAGTGAGGTAACCCAATCACAAAAGAACACACATGGTATGCATTCATTGATCCTTGGATATTAGTCCAAAAGCTCGCAATATCCAAGATACAACTCACAGACCACATGAAGCTCATTAACAAGGAAGACCAAAGTGTGGGTGCTTTGGCCCTTCTTAGAAGGGGTAATAAAATACTCATGAGATCAAATATGGAGACAAAGCATAGAGCAGAAACTGAAGGAGGGGCCATCCAGAGACTGCTTCACCTAGGCATCCATCCCTTGTGCAGTCACAAAAGGTAGATGCTGATGTGGATGCCAGGAAGTGCATGCTGACAGGAGCCTGATATAGCTGTCTCCTTACAGGTCTGCCAAAGCCTGAAATATACAGAGGTGGATGCTCACAGCTAACCATTGAACTGACCATGGGGTTCCCAATGAAGGAGTTAGATAGAAGACTGAAGGAGCTGAAAGAGTTTGAGGCCCAATGAGGAGAGCAACAATACCAACCAATCAGAGCTCCCAGGGTCTAAACCACCAGCCTGGGAGCACGTAGGGAGGGACCCATTACTCCAAATGTATATGTAGGAGAGGATGACACTGTGAGGCATAGGTGAGTGAGAAAGTCCTTGGTCCAGTGAAGGCTGGACTCCCCAGTGTGGGGGAAATCGTGTGTGGGGAGGTGGGAGTGGGAGGGTGGTTGGGGTATATCTTCATAGAAGCAGGAGGAGGGGGGATGGGATAAGGAGTTCCTGGGTGGGAGGTGGAGTAATGGGGAAAGGGGATTACACCTGAAATGTAAATAAAATATGCAATAAAAAATTTTTAAAAAAAGATTAGGGTTTCTGGGGTATACTATTGGGATGTCAGAAGATGGAAGAAAATTATATCAGTTTAATTCTTTGGATTGTGGTCCCTTTGTTTGTAATGTAAATTTCATCAATCTAAATCAACAAATGTTCCCAGGCTGTTCCCAAACTCCTTGTCTGTCCCAAACTCCATTAGTAATGATTAGTGCCCCCTTCACACTTGAAGGACAATTATTCTTCCTTTGCTCTTCCTGAAAAACACTGTACACTTCAAGGTAAATTAGAATTGCCTGAGCAAATAGCATTAACTGCTAAATTTATCTGAATAATCTAAAGTAGGTAAAAGAAAATACATGTTTCTAAGCTCTTAAAAGTTGGTTTCTCAAGACTTCAGCAAAGCATTTTAAGGTAGTGAGAAAGGTCCACAGAAGTGATGACAAGATATGTGTCACCACAGCTGTGGCGTTTATTCTATACTAATAGGATTTTACTTCAATTAAGTGTGAGAAAAAAATAACTTAAACCTAATATATTAGACAGGATCATTAAATGTCCCCTGGTTTGCTTCTTGTCTTTAATAAATTAGTGCTGTGATGCTTTTAATAGGCCAGGTTGGCTACCAACAGGCCAGAGAAGAGTTATTGAGTCTCAGAGACAGTGGAACGTTCTTCAGACTAGTCCAATATACAGCAAGAGGCAAGCCAAAAAGCAGGATCTGCAGCCCTAGCTGGCAAGGCCCAGACAAGCAGAAGTCATCTGTCTTTGCTCAGGGTGATACAAATGTGTGCATACTCACATTCTTCTCTCTATATTTTAAGAATAGAGCTAAAATAGAAAACATACTAATCAGTTTAAATAATTCTCAGTTTTGATCTTTTGAACATAAATAAAAATAGTAGGAACAACAGGGACTCTCGGTGATTCAGTGTGAGAATAGATTTCATTGATGCCTAGTTTGGGTACTGCAAACCTACACTCTGCCAGGTCGTGCCCGGATTTTTTCGGTCCTGGCACGAAAGTCTCAACCCTTGTGAGCCCTAATTCTTTGATATTTTTTTTCCTGTAAGATGTTAAATAAATGAACTTTGAGTTTTCCCATGGCTGCACAGTTTGCCTTGTACTGAAAACATGCCTAAAAATATTATGTTTATATTTTGGAGTCATCTATTTTTTAAAAAAATAGAATATACTTTTTTCCTTGATTTTTTTCTGTTTAATAATCGAAGGTTGAGAATTGTACCTCCCTACAGGAGCATTCCTCTGACTTAAGACCAAATTATCACTTCAGTATCCTCTTTCAGATGGTTATATATACATATTAAAGGATATAGTCTTAAACCTTAATGATACTTTTTAAGTCTCTTAATTAGGACACAAAATTTATAATACATTATATTTTAACCCAATGTCTATATTTTCCTCAGACAGCAAATGGAAAATTTGTTGTGTCAAACCTTCCTGGTTGTGTTTTGTCCTCCCAGAACTGCTCCCTGTCACTGCTGAGTGGTGCCCTGAGAGGTCTACTCAC
Organism: Rhabdomys pumilio; assembly: GCA_030674055.1. Taxonomy (NCBI): domain Eukaryota; kingdom Metazoa; phylum Chordata; class Mammalia; order Rodentia; family Muridae; genus Rhabdomys; species Rhabdomys pumilio. The sequence continues at coordinate 1,624,808 of JANHMN010000014.1, read as the reverse complement.
ACCTGTGAAAAGGCACTTCTGAGAGAGAGTGTGGCAGCCTCCTTCAGGCCCAGAGGCCTTGCGAGTGCTGAGCAGCATAGAGGGACCTGGGGCCTGTTGAGTGTGTGTGTGTGTGTGTGTGTGTGTGTGTGTGTGTGTGTGTGTGTG
>JANHMN010000014.1:1600936-1624651 GCA_030674055.1 Rhabdomys pumilio | reverse complement strand
TGTGTGTGTGTGTGTGTGTGTGTGTGTGTGTGTGTGTGTGTGTGTGTAGGGTGGGGTGTTTACCTTGTTAGCTGTCAAGCTAGCTGTCCCCTCATTTTTCCTGCAGCACTGACTGAAGGCAGCTGCCTCCCTGTCACCTGAGTGGGAGGAAGCTGCCTATTAATTTAGGAAAACTGCTTTTTTTAAAACTGAAAATGTTCTGTTGTGAGGAAGATGTAAGCCATTCATAAGTAACTCTGTTTCATTGTTTTAATTGAACATGAAATGTATATATTATGTTAAAGCATTATAGATATTTTTAAACTATAAACAAGGTTTTGTTTCCACTCCAAAGAGAAGTGATCCATTTTCCTGAAACAGTACAGTCTCTATTTTCAGCAATTCATCCTCTACTTGAAGCTCTAAACCAGAATCAAGATCCCAATGAAATGCTCTGCCTCAAAGGCTAGAAAGTTGGCTCAGCAGGTTAGAGCACTGTGTGCTCTTTCAGAGGACCTAGGTTTGGTTCCCAGCACTCACATGGTGGCTCACATCTGAAATTCCAGTTTCCATAGAAACACACAGTGCACAAACATAACATGCCAGCAAACATCTATGCACATGAAAATAAACTCAAGAAAAAGATGTTTCTCTCCTTTTGGGTTTTCAAGCTAAAGCAAGAAGACAAGAAATTGTCCCAAGAAACCTGAGGACCTTTCCTCCTCCTCCTCCTCCTCCTCCTCCTCCTCCTCCTCCTCCTCCTCCTCCTCTTCTTCTTCTTCTTCTCCTTCTTCTTTTCTTCTTCTCCTTCTTCTTTTCTTCTTTGTGCCACTTATAATAGAGTGACTATTCCCAAGAAATATAGTATTCAATTAAAAGTAAACGTTCTTTTTGCATTGCTCAATGCAGAAACTCACACTGTACTATGCAGAGAATAAGAGTCAATAGTGTTTAGCCATAAATTTGATATCTGTATCATTCCCTTCCTCACAAGGCTTAGGGACCATGACGGGGGAGACGTTGTAAGAGCTAGAGGTTGGGAGGATTGGGGCAAAACAGTATTTTCAGGACCTCTGTTCCTCTAAGCTCCCAGCAGCCGTGGGAGCTGTTCAAGGCCTCCACAAGATGTTTTTCAAACATCCCTGGACCACTTACCATTCCAGAACCCCTGCCTTCCTCCCATGTGATTAGCAGGCATCTGAAAAATCTCTGTGAGTTTTTTTTATGCAAAGCAATTTTGTAATCAAAGTTTCCTGGAGTGGTTGTAGGTTCTTTTATATGACTAAAAATAGGCTTTCTTTCCTAAAAAATGATAACATTGCTGTTTGGAAGCTTAATGAAATGACTATACTTATCCTTTTGAATAACATTTATTCCTTTTTATGATAATATACAAGGGAATGTGCACAAACTCATTAATTTCTATATTTCTATGAGCCTTGATTTTTCTCACCTCTATCACATGGTTGTTCTGAAGATTAAGTGCAAAACCTAGCAAAACACTAGCCAAATGGGAGCTGTTAGTATTATTAATCAGAGGTCATTGGTATTGGAAAAAAAATTAATGAGGGCACCACTAAGCAATGTTAGCCAACATCTAAAGTCGGAAGCTGACTCTGCAGACTCTGCTATGCTGTAGCAGGCTCTTCTTGATTCTGCCGGATGCCACATTCTCTGGCAAATACAATGTAGAAATATTAAGCAAATCCTCACATAGAGCTAAAAATATTCTTCCCACCCCCTGCATCCCTCCACTAGCAGTAAGAGATGGCATTTTCTATCTCACTAACTCGTGTTGTTTACTTAGTTCTTGCCGAGAGAACAGAGCGAGCTGGACAGGAGCCCAGCGATGTGCTACACGCTTCTGCAATACATTGCCTGCCATATTTCTGCTCAGAATAATCTGCAGTCAGTTTTACAAGGATCTTAATTTCCCAGAGAATCAAAAGTTGGTCTATAGATAATCTGAAATCACTTCAGTTGACAAATGAATAAATATTAATGAAATGCCTTTGTCTAAGAGACAACTGGAAGAATAAATATCACCACAAGGTGAACTTGAATCAGACTCTGGCAAGTTAATCCTCACAGCAAAGTGAACCCTAGGTTTTTCTGAATAAAACATCTCTACCTTCTCTTCTCCACATCTCTGCTCCCTTCTTCCACCCTCTTTCCTTCACTATCTTTTTCTTGTGTGTCTTTTTTCCAAGTCACAAAATCATTCCTATTCGTTAAAAAAAGGTGACTGAAGATTATTTCAATTTTGTGCCAGCTGTAAAGCCACCTGATTCGTGCTTTGTGTGAATAATCTCAATTATTCTCCCAAACACAATGACATAGATATTACACCATTTAAAAGGCATAACATTAATGTTCAGAGCAGCTAATGCACTTGAAGGTGGCCATACAATCAGCAAGTAAAAAAAGTAAAAAAAACAAAATTCAAATCTATGTCAATCCTTTCTTGACTCTTATGCTTTTAACCACTAAATATCTTCTTCCTTCATATAACTGCCAGCTTATAAGGTCACGCTATTTAGTCATGTTCAGTGTAAAATTGCAATCACTCTGAAATATATAAATTGCATATTTTCTCGATAAACTGAGAATACTGCAACATCTCTATTGAACATAACAATGGTTAGTCATTTTGACAGATTTAATAGCTTATACAATGACTGTAGCAATACATGAGCAATTAAATATTCCAGGCTCCTATTACAAAGTTCCCTTCTCTGCAAACTCTATCTCCCACCCTCTGTTAGTCAGCATTTCTGTTTAGCATTTGAGGTCCTATACAACCTGACTCTAGGTCGAAACACTGTAGCTTCATTTTCCACTGGGTTCTCACAAGTAAATTACCTCCTGACCAAGTGAAATCAAAGTACCCCTTACAAGCCATTAGGATGTCTTAATTCATAGTAAAGAATAAAGTAAATGCTTCTGCAATATAAGGGACAAATATTGACCTCCATGTGATACCACTTCACTCAAACTAGGAGGCTTATAATTTTGAAAAGTGGAAGATAGAAAGTGCTGACAAAAATGTAGAGAAGTCAGAACTCTGGGGCTTTGCTGCTGAGAATACGAAATGGTCCCTCCACTGAGAACAGTGGTGGCAGTTGGGCAGTTTCTCAGAAGTTGAATATGGAACTATCACATGATCCAGAAATTCAGATCCTAGGCATATGTTTAGGAGAATGCAAAGCACAGATTTGAAAAGACATTTGAAGATGATTCATGTTCATCTCTCCCAGTATACAGAAGATAGAAACAACCCACGTGACCATTAACAGTATGAACATAGGTAATCAAACATGGTACATACAAACAAGGAAGTATTTATTCAGCTATAAAAAGGAAAGAATCTGATTTTTATATATAACTCAACATGGATAAATCTTGAAAACATTATGCTTAGAAAAATAGGCCAGACACAGAAGAGCAGATACTGTATGTTATGATTCGACAATTATGAAGTGCCTAAGACTGGAAAATTCATATACACATAGAGTAAAAATAAGTTACAAGGTCTCTAGGGAATGGAAAGTGGGCATGATTGTTGGTTTTGTTCAACTTGACACAAATGTAAACACATTGAGGAAGGGGGATTTCTTAACTGAGAAAATGCCTCCATAAAACTGGCCTGCAGGGAAGTCTGTAGTTCATTTTCTTGATTAATAATTGATGTGGGAGGGCCCAGATCATGAGGAATAGCACCACTTCTGGGCCAGTGATCCTGAATGGTATACAAAAACAAACTGAGCAAACCACAAGAAGTAGGACAGGAAGCAGGGTTCCTCCAAAGTTTCTGTCTCAGTTACTGCCTCCAGGTTCCTGTCTGCTTGAGTTCCTGCCTCGGACTTCCTCAGCAATGGACTGTTACTGGAAGTGTAAGGTGAAATAAACCCTTTCTCCTCAGGTTGCTTTTGTCATGGTTCTTTATCACAGCAATAGAAAACCTAACACAAGAGGATTTTGTTCACGGGATGCATAATATTTTTAGGGATGCTGACAACTTTTAAGCATGAGAGTGATGGTTATTGTAAATTGAACTATACACTTAAAATATCTAAAATTATAAATAATATTTTAATTAAAAAGAAATAGAAATTTAGAAGTAATATTAATATGTTTATACATTTATATGTATATATAACTAACAATAATAGTCAAAAAGCCATCATCTTGAGAGGAAGAAAGCATTAATTTGAGAGGAGTTGAAGGGAGGACAGAAAAGGGGGAGGTGATATAATATAATAGTATTTTAAGTTTTAAAACTCAATTAAAAATTTTAATAGCATGTGTGAATCTAGTCACTGGTAACTTTTAGAAAATGAATGGGCTTGAGAATAAACAGTAAGAAAAAGAGTGAGAGAGCTCTGGAAAGCCTCCACAGCTCACAGAGTGAGATTCCTCTAACATCTCGCCCATTGCAGAGCCTCCACTCTGCTCCCCTCTGATTTCTCTTAGCTGCTTGGGCCATCGAGTTTTTCTACACCTCAGAGCCTTTGCACACTTCTTCCTTTCTGCCTAAAGTTCTCTTCCAAGTTCACCCTCAGCATAAGTTCTCAACTGAAATCGTCCATGGTAGAGATGCCTTCCTGCCCAGACTTGTGTAACCACTGGGCCACCTTCTTCCGTCAGATTTGTGTCCCTCTTCACCTTTGAAAATATTTTCTTAGACTCAGTTTTATTTTGGCAAGTATTTCACTTGTTGCTTTCCTCAGTTTTTATATGCTCTCCCACTGAACCATAAGCACTTTGAGGTTAGTAGCAGGCTACAGTTGTGGCATCTCTTAGAGAATGACTCCTGATAGAAAGTTAAGGCAATTTGTCATCTCTAAAGACTGAATCATTTCCTCTATATGATTCTACCATAGTCTAATTTGGGAAACAGACAGGAAGACTGACTAATTCTATAGCTGTCTTTAATATTGTCTAATTGCATAGTCCCAACATTTATGACTTTAATAAAAAATCTTAGATACAGGTAATACATAAATGTTATTCTGTGCAATTATTGCCTTGGTCATTCTCTCTTTCAAATTATTGAAGGAAACCAATGTTTTAGGATTAAATAGAAATAATTAAGTATAGAAGAAAATAAAGCTTAATATACAGGTGATAGGTTTGGGTTTTGTTTGTCAACTTGACAAAAGCTAGAAGTATCGGGGAAGAGGCAGGAGGATTTCTGAGTTCGAGGCCAGCCTGGTCTACAGAGTGAGCTCCAGGACAGCCAGGGCTACACAGAGAAACCCTGTCTTGAAAAAACAAAACAAACAAAAAAAACAACAAAAAACAAACAAACAAAAAACAAACAAGTATCAGGGAAAATAAAATAGGAAAAATTTTAAATTAAAAAAAAATATTCCCAACTAGATTGCCATTTAATCAAATCTGTAAGGTGTTTTCTTAATTAGTGATAGATATAGGAGTACCCAGCCCATCATGGGTAGTGCCATCTGCCCTGGAGGATGTATATAAGAGAGCAGAGTGAGCAAGCCAATGACAGCAAGCCAAGAAGCAGCACTCCTCCATGGCCTCTGCATCAGCTCCTGCTTTCAGGTTTCTGCCTTGAGCTCCTACCCTGATTTCCTTGAATATGGACTATGATGTGAAACTATAAATGTGAATAAACCCTTTCTTCCCTAAGTTGCTTTTACTCAAGGCATTTATTACAGCAATAAAAACCCTAACAAAACACTTAAGCTTAGATGTTTTAATCTTATATTTTATTAAGCACTTAGGAAAAGTCACCATTATAAAAGCACATGAGAAGATGCTAACATCTCTTTGCAAATCAAAAGCACAATAAAGTGTCCATTAGAATGGCTAGTAAGGTGCTGGTGAAGAGAGGACAGAGGAACAAAAGATGGGTAAAGGCGAGGAAGGAGAGATGAATAAGGGGAAAGGGAAGAAAAGGAGGCAGAAAGGGGTGAAAGAAAAAGGAACCGGGCTATATTTGTATCATTAAAACTCTAAGTAGAATGAGTTACATAATGTGTAGTTAGGAATTGAGTGAAAGTAATATTTTGAGAAATTTATGAAACTGACCACAGTATACAAAAAAATAAAAACAAAAAACAAACAAACAAACAAAACCAAAAAAAAAAAAAAACAGCCAATGCACCTTTTTTAATGTACACTCCTGAGCGGCACTGTGAACTGGCCCTCAAGCCCGACCTCACCACTGTTCACTGTGTGAAGACCTCCTCTCATTCCCACCAGCTTCGCTTTAGTTGATTAGTCAGTGCTGAAGACTAAAGACCTTCTTGCAACCTGAGAGGATCCATAGGGAAGAACATAGTGAACTTTCACCCTTCGGGATCCAATAATCAATGAAAAGATTTGTCATACATACCAAATCCAATAGAAATTAACTTCTATAAAGTGAATTTTTTTTCATTGAAATTTCCAGTCATCTCAGCTGCAGCCACTTAGTAAGAACGATGCTAATTCTCCAGGAGCGAATGTAGACATCTGTGGAGTAAAGATGCCCGGGAAGGTGCTGAAGAGTTTCACGTTTGCATTGTTGCAATCCTTTATCTATCGCTATTGTTCATTGAGTGCTAGTTCAGGCTACAAGGTCTTTCAAATATATTCATTCAAGTATTCTCATCTGAAAGCTGAAGGGTGGGAAAGGCAGAGCACATGTTCATAATGCAAACGTGTCTGACTTTTGAAGCTAGAAGATTCACATTAAAATCTTACCCCATGTCCTTCTGGCTGGTAAGTGAATCATTTAAACGTATTCCTTCATGATCTCCATTCACAAAACCATGATCTGTTCTTCTTACTGGACAGGGGCGTGCTAAAGATACAAAACTTCTGAAAGAAAGTTGTCAGGGTCACAGTTAAATGTAGTGTTCCTGATGGTGGTGGTGGTATTTCTAGCTAAGACAACACCATAGTTTCTATTCCTACAGGAAAGACAATCTAATAGAATACCCATATTCCACTTACCTTGCACATATCTTATGTCACAAAGGTTTGCTCCTCAAATAAAAGGTAACTTATAAGGGAAAAGTGAAGCGAGTTCACTATATGGACAGTAAATACTAATGAAACACACTTGTTAAAATATTAATTCATGTCCCCATTTTAATTCTAATTGCTTCTACTAACATAAACCCTCCTTGCAGCTAATAATTATGATTTGAAATTAGTGAGGATTTTAAAGGATGCTCACTGTGAGCATGTGTTGTAGGAATTCATTTTGAACGTAGAGATTGTGGTAATGATGACTATAAAACATGCCATCCATTCAAAAGTTTACAGAAGCTACTGTGAATCTAAAGTAGAAATCTGTCCCTATCTTTTGTCTGGCTTTGTGCCCACCTATTCTAGGAAGGGCAGAACACAAAATTTCTAACATTGGAAATTAAAATTCTCTTTATGAAAAGAATTTAATTGTATAGTTCTTTTGACCCTCTTTAGAAATTTGATTCTAAGACCAAGTTGTGGTGGCTCACACCTTTAATACAAGCTGAACCCAAGGCCAGTCTGGTCTATAGAGTGAGTACTAGTACTAGTGAGAAACCCCGCCTCGAAGATTGATTATAAAAATGGCTTCTTTTGTACAAAGTTATTTTTTTTTTAAGTAGAAAACAAAAATAGTTGATGTTCAGTGAGTGAACTGTGAGATAACTAACATTTGTGGCACTTGAAATTTTTCTTTTATTCTTCACACACTTCTAGGCTACTTATGACAAGTGTTTCTTACTCCTGTTATAAGAACATAGATAACAGATTATATAAGAATCATTTTTCTCACAGTAGTGAATCTAGCAAATGCATTTATGTCCAGCCCTTGCCTTTCTAAGCTTGGTAAAATGACCAGTCTTGGGTGTCATCCCACAAAAAATGGAAAGAAAACCAAAGCAACAGTGCATGCATGGTCAGCAGCTGGTAAACCTCTGCCTACCTGCCTTGAGAGCACTGAATCCTAACCCTACACTGAAGAACTGGATTAACACCACAGCCTCTCCCAAAGTGTCAGGAATAAATAGCATCAGGTATCACTGGCACAAAGAAAGTCACCCAAATGACAGGGAGGCTACAGGAAAGTCTGTAGAGGACAACAGGGTCCTGATCCTGAGCCCCATTCTGTGTGGGCCAGTGGCTGTCCCTTTCCACACTAGCAGACTGCAAATTGAGTCTCTAAGAAAGCAATGCCCAGACTAAGAAGCACAGTGAAAAGGAAGGCTACATGTGACAATCAGTTAAAAAATGAGAATTGCTGAAAATGTGCCACCCAAGGCCACATCCATCCAGTATACAGAAAAATGGCAGTCAAAAGATTAGAGAATTTTCTAATGACTCATCAACCAGGAGACCCAGTGCTCCCCTTCCTGGTCCCCTTTCTTAAGCCCTATGGCTGCTTGCTGGGGAGCACCATCTACTCCTGCCTCCTCACCCCTCACACTGGCTTGATTTACACTCCTTACTAGGGACTCTCTAGCTATCACATGTGACCCTGAAAGAGTTAAAAATTTTTAAACCTTCCACAGATGGAGTCAAGAGTGCAGATCAGCTTGTTCTGCGCTCTGGGTCCTAGGAAATTAGCTATCCACAAGACAAAACAGATAAGATTCAGATAAGTTCAGAGCTGGGAGTTCAGGTCAGCATGCCCATGCACCCTGGATACCAGGAACTGAACTGACAATGAAGACCCCCAAATTCGGGAGACCCTTACTCAAGTCTTGAGAAGTCTCAAACACCCACAAACTCCAAGACGCCTTACCTGGATGCAATCAGCAGAGGTTTATTAGGGAAGAGAGCTGGCAGCCAGCATTCAAACTGCACACTCGAGCAGGAGTACAGTTTGACAAAGCCAGTCAGTCTGAGGAGGGTTTTTAAAGGGGTAAACCACAAACCAGGGGAGTGGAAAGGGGGGTGAGGTGTTGTCAAGGATACATAACATAAGAATAGCGAAACATTCCAGAGGACCCAAACCTAAATGATACAGGATCATGTGGAAATCACTCTGCACACTCATTCTTCTCAAGAATGAAGTCTTACCATGCATGTTATTACCGACTATTTCAGGTTAACTATTTCTCACTTGCTCTGGTCATAGCCCCACCTAGGTGACTTGCATCTTCTTGTGGTCAGGAATGTGTCTTCCTGCTTTGGGCTTCTCACACCCACAGGTGGGTTCTTTTCCCTGAGGCTTGAGGAATGTAATCCAGCAAGTGTCCTCTGATTCAGGGATAATGCCCTCCACCCAGAATATCTCGGGGCAACGAAGGCCTGAAACCTTACATTCAGTTCGTCTTCTGGAGCCTGCATTCTTTTGCTCAGGATAAAGGAAAAGCCTATATATATTTCATAAAATGGTCTTTATAATTTTTCACTCTACAACCACAAGATAAATTAAATAGGGTTTGATTCTTAAGATAAGAAAGGCTTGTATGAGATATTTCCCTATGACCGTTTCTTGAACCTGTCACGGAAGCTGAACACTGGACAGGTACTTTCTATAGATACTTAATCATAATTCCCTACCTCATCTCCCCTGGGTTGTGGGTTTTTCCTTTATAAGCTCTACCTCTTCCCTAAGTGGGGGTTGTACTTCATTGCTTGCCTCTGCATAGGACAGGCTAGAAGTGCGACCTCAAAGCGTTGAATTAAACATACCTCTTAATGTTACATCAAGTTCTGTGTCTTGTGAGTTACTGGGGTGTCCGTGAATTCCCGAAAAGAAGAAGGGAGTCCCTCCCTTTCTGGTGGGACTTATAACCCAGACCCTTCCAGCTGCCTGACTGGAACCATGTAGTCCTATCCAGACATCCATACTGCCAAGGGAAATTTGTTCTAAACTTCTTAGGATCACTGACCAGTCAGACCAGCCTAATTAGTAAGCCCCAAGTTTCAGGAAGAGACTATCTGAGAAATCAAAGAGAACACAGAGATGCATCAGTGTTTGTCTTGGATGCATGCATGAAAACTGGAGTTTGGATTCCCAGAGCTCATGTAAAAGCCAAGCAGTGTGGTATCTACTTGGACTCCCAGCAATTGGGAAGAGATGAAGGTGGGGTGCCTAGGGCAAGCTAAACAGCTAGATAAGTGATCACCAGCTAGCTCCAGGTTCCATGAGAGACCTTGCCTCAACAAATAAAGTGGTGAGCCATCAAGGGAAACGCCTAATGTTTTCCTAGTGCCTCCTAATGCCTCCACCAACATATGCACATACATGCATACACATATGTGAATGCACACATGCTACAAACTTATTACACACAAAAAATTTAAAGGACACATAGGTGAGCAGCTCCTGAGAAATGATGCACACAGTTAACTTCTGACCGTCACACACAGGCACATACATGTGAGTGCACATACATGTGAACACACACATACACACAAATATACACATGGATAAGGGGAGAAAATTGGGAGTGCTTAGGTTTGAGTTAATAATAAGCCAACCAAATAAACAAAATAAAAATACAAATAACTCTAGTGAAATTTAAGAAAAACGTAAACAAAATAAAGCATATGGTTTACCTGTGAACAGCACTAACTCATATTAACCTTAATACTGGATGGTGTTCTAACTGAAAGTACAGTCCAGTCTCAGGAAGATAGAACAACAAGAAAAGTGTGTGGGTCAGCTGTGTGAGATGTGGTATTTATGAGAAGGGAGAGCTTAAATAGAACTAAGCCATGTCTTTTATAGTGGTGAAAACCTGGCAAGTAAGTCACTTAAAAATACATTGTAACTTAAAACAACCAGGTAAAAAGCCATAATGCTGGCAACCTCTCAAATAGAAGTAACAGACACAGGAAGGGTTGAGGCTTTCCTGACTATTCCCAGGAGACTAGTTGACAGTGTATAGTGTACCTGTATGTAATTAGGATTTCTAAAACAATAAAATATTTTAAAATAAAATTATTTTAAAAGCTTTATGAATATCTATTTACTACTAGAACAAGAGTTCCACCTTAGCTATCATTTTGCCTGACTTTGTAATTTACTCACAAAAATGCTGACTAAGAGTTGAAATCAAGGCTGGTCTCAATAGAATGAATTCACATGGTCTTGTCTACTTGGGGCATATATCCCTATGCAGTTCTTCAAGTTTATTCAATGAATTTTTTAAAATTGACACATAATTGGTAAAAAATTAATGTAACTCCTTATTGTAAATACCTACTGGTTTTAACCTGTCCTGATGCACTGACTGACTTTCATCCCACTAGATCAAAACAACAAATTATATACAGAGCCTTCTCACTGTGGCCTCAGGCTGACCATGTGAGTGAAGAGGACCCATCATTCCTCTCTGATATTTATTAATTTAGGTCTGAGAAAAGGGCTCCATCTCCCTTCTTTTCAGATCATAACCCCACTGGGCATTTTCTACTCTGTCCTCGTAACAATCCATAGCACTCCAAACAATTATCACTTTATAGTGAGTTAGCTGACACACAAGCATATTAAATAACATGACCAAGAATAAATGACTAGAAAACAATGGCGTCAAGTCCAGGCAACCTGATTCCTTTTTCCATCTTTTGACCCCTTCACTGTCATAGGAGCTATTTGTACAGCATTTCACTACCTACCTATTCATGTCCACTAGATTGGCTGAATACCCTAGGAGAAGGGACCCAGACCCTTCGTCCGTATGACCTTGGAAGACTCTATCCCAGGGGCTGGAGGTAGAACATGTGACCCAGGTCTGACCAACCAAAACACAGCTTCACCCTTTGTTTAGTGATTGTTTAGTGTTGACTGACATGTGATTGTCCAGGAACTGACTTTAGCTTTCCAGTCTCAGTGACTTGGGAACTTCTCTAGGGCCATGAGAAAGCTTCTTGCTCTTTCTGCCTAGACTGAATCTGTAGTAATGTGAGAGTGTGACTCTCACAGTCACTTTGTCCACCAGCATGTGGATTCCCATGCAAAAGCCTCAGTAGAAGAAACCAATTATGAAGTGAAAGTCCCTGATATGGTGAGACAAGGCCTTTATTGCAGTGGCACTAGACTACATACTGATTCCCAAAATACTGCAAGGTTTACTGACATGCCTTTGTATCTTAAAGGCCAGTAATCATGTTATAAACATGGGAGATAATGGGTGTGGGGGGTTGAATAAGTTCAGTGCCCACGGATACATGTGCTTTAATGTTTAACCCACAGGATGTGGCATTATTAGAAGGCGTGGCCTTGTTGGAGTAGGTGAGGCGTAGCCTTGTTGGAGGAAGTGTGTCACTGAAGGGGTAGGCTTTGAGGTTTTCTATGTTCAAGCTCCTCCCAGAATGGAAGAGAGTCTTCTCTTGGCTCCCTTTGGGTCAAGATGTAGAACTCTTGGCTCCTCCAGTACCGTGTCTGCTTGCATGCTCAGATGCTTCCTGTCATGATCATAATGGATTGAACCTCTGAAACTGTAAGCCAGCCCCAATTAAATGTTTACCTCAATACAAGTTGCCTTGGTCATGGTGTCTCTTCACAGCAATGAAACTTTAATTAAGACAACTGGTTAGTTTCTACTGAACTTACTTATTTAAGCCCTAGATACAGAATTATTCTTAGGAGTTGCAATTTCTTGAACTGCTAAATTTTCTCTTATAGCTGATGCATTTAGAATCAGATTTCTGTCATTAACAATTAAGGTCCTACCTGAGTAGCCATCCCCCTAGGTAAGTTCACCTCTTTATTTTGAAGACTCACCAGTCACCCCTTTCTAGAAAAACTATACCCATTATCTAACACAGTATCCCTCCTTTAAAAAAACAAAATCACTGTTCCACTGTGCACTTGGTTGGCTTGATTCAAAAACACAAGTATTTCCCTCACTGGTTGCTGTAGACAAATAAGCCAGTCACAGCTCACATCCTGCCTTCGTCTCTACAACAGGGGTCTCACATCCTCTGGAGACTGCAGATCTAGTTGGGACCAGAAAATAAGATACCTCAACATTTTATGTCATTTAGATGCATTACCAGCAATAGAAGAAAAAGCATAGAGCAAGACAGATAGCTATCTGTGGTTGAAGGGGGTGGGGGATTAGAACTGACCTCACTTTAAGGCAAAGCAGTTTCTCAGGTCTTCCTGACTAGATTCAGTTTTGCAACTTGGTGCAGAGGCATCAGGAAATTGGACTGGTACCCTCATACACACAGGAATTCAGACAACTGGGACTCTGTCTCCTTGAGAAAAGTGACCCTGGACTACTGTGGGGCCCATCTTTAGCTGGGTCCCACAAAGTCTCCGGTTCGGCAGGAGATAGGATGTAGACACAGGCCGCTGCCTCTGTCTCTGTAGCTGCCCCTGCCCACTGGTGGTCCAAGGCAGAGTGCCAGTGGGGAAGGTCTGCTTCTGCCTGCCCCGAAGTACTTTGGGAGAGGCGGGTTCTGAAGTGTTACAGCTCTTTGCTAAGCCAGGAAGTGCCTGCTAGGTAGCAGGGAAAGAGAGTAGATCTCTTGCCCAGTGTTAACAGCTCTGGAGCCGGCTAACAGGCGAAGAGGGGAGGGTCTGAGACAGAAGCTCTCTGAAGACAGGATGGTTCTTGCGCACTTTATTTCTCAATTAAGCTCAATATATACAGTTTGGGATGGGTGAAGGTTTTAGCAGTAGGTAATCCAATTGGCTTAGTCTGAGGTTTTGGGAATGCCTCATATGTATGTGGGGAGAGCCTGGGGCACTATTCCTACGTGACCCGATGGTCGTAGACCTCCCAACCTCTCTCTGTGGGAGGGGCTGTGAAGGGTGGAAGCTGGGAGAGACAGGGGGCCAGGAACAGAGCTGAATGCCTGCCACCCCAAAAGGGTCTCTGGGGTTCAGAAGCTTGTTGGACTGGGCACCTGGTTGTCTCTCATAGCTCAGCGCCCCACAGACTACAAAACAATTAAAGGGCTTTTTAAGGAAGATTTACATCTCTTGGATGTGGGGCGATGGGCTGTGAAAAGCAGCTGGGTGCTTGGTTGAGCATGAGCTTGGAACCCCAGAACCTTACTGGACAACAGGAGTTCAGCTCTGCTCCCAGGCCCTGGTTCTTTTCATTTAGCTTCAGCCCTTCAACGGCCACTCCCACAGAGAGGTCTATGGCCATTAGTCACAAGGAACAGGCCTCAGGCCCTAGAGAGATTTACATACTAATGAGGTACCTGAAGGCCAGAGGGTGGAGCCAATTAAACATTCTTTCCCAGCCCCTCCCCCTCCCTCCCTATTTAACTCAGGTCTGCCCTAGGTTTTACAGGGGGTTGGGGGGGGTGCATCCAGATCCATCCACCATCCGCCATGACATTAAAGCCTGTAAAAACTCATGGACTTTCTAGTGTCATTGGGGCTATGCCATGAGGAATCATGGAGCCAAGGCAGCCGGCCTAACTTCCCCCTAGAGGAACTTTCAGCATTTCCAGCAACTACCTACACTTGAACACTAAGGGAAAATTTGCAATCACAGGGCTCTAAAGTAAAGGCTTTAAGTTGATAGTTTTCAACCTTCCTCCTGCTACGACCCTTTAATGCAGTTCTTTATGTTGTGCTGACCCCAACCATAATCTTATCTCATTGCTCCACTATCACTGTAAGTTTGCTACTGTCATGAATAATAATGTAAATATCTGTAAGCAGGATGTCTGGGATGAGACCCTCAAAGGGGTTGAGACCCACAGGCTGAGAACCATTGATCTAAGAGAAAGGGTGTCAGGCCTTTAATCTAGAAGTAGCTGTGAAATTCAGTCCAGTAGACAGGCAAGTTGTTCACACCTTGGCAAGGATTGTAGAAAACTGACAGAGGGGTTTTTTTTGTTGTTGTTGTTTTGTTTTGTTGTTTTTGGGTTTTTTTTGTTGGTTGGTTTTGTTTTTTGGTTTTGAGTTTGGGTTTTTTGGGGTTTTTTTGTTTTGTTTGGTTTGGTTTTTGTCTGTTTGTTTGACTGACTAACTGACTGACTGACTGATTCATAAAATATCTGTCAAACTCATAATTCCCTTTTAAGAGAAAATTTCACTTTATTTATTTAAAAAAAATTGTGAGAAGCATTCACATCAGATCTAGCAAAAGAACTTTGGTTCGGTGTGTGACATTCATCAGTCCTCTCTATACACAGCAAAATCTCAGGAGTGTAGAATTCCTCACCTGTATAATCTGGGACACGAGTGACCAGGAGTTTCAAAACTGATTGCACTAGGCTGTATACAATTTGCAGTTGTTACTCACTGTCTGCCCCCCAGACACCTATAAATTAGTATTAAAAGATGCGACCTTTGGAGGTGAGTAAGATGCAAGGGCAGAACCCTCATGGATAAGATTGGTGATTTTATAAATGAGACCCCAAACAGCGGGGATAGCCCCTTTCAGCAAGGAATGGCAATGTGAGAGGGTTGCTTAATGCACCGAGAATCAGGCCCTCTCCAAACTCGGTGCCTGCCTGAGATGCACAGTGCCAACTCACCTTAGCTCGCAGCCTCTAGAACAACAGGAAATGCATTTCAGTTGTTTATGTTACCTGGCTTATTTATTTTTCCTCTAAAAAGATTAAGGTGCTGACAGAGTAGTAAATATTGTGTAATGGGAATAAACCAGTCTTTAATTTGTAGCACTTTTTGAAACGCCCTGTGAAGCTTGGTAAAGAAGGACTTGGTACAGAGGAGCACAAAACAACCGTAGGCAGTGCAGGAAAGAGAATCTCTCTTCGCTCACTCCGATCCTTCATACTAGCATTTTCCTAGGAGTTCCTTAGCATGTTTTGCTACTGCTCTTTGGCTACATCATTTTCACGAATTCTAAAGAGTGTGGGATCTCCACATCCTTAATGGGAAGCATAAAGTACACAAATGCACCAACAGTTTGGGGAGATCATGTGGCGGACCCCAATTTAAATGTTTTTAACCCAGTCTTCTCAGGCTGGCCAGAAGAATCCTTTGTGTGCCATGACAACATATAAAGAAATTTCTCCAAATTAGCATTTGGGATGTTGGTCCGTGCATCCTTTCTCCTGTTAGCCTCTGTGGCCAAGAACTTGGCTTCTACATTTTGCTGCCTGCTCCTCCTGCTTCTTTCTGAGTTCAGCATTCAGCTGTACGATGGTCTCAGGCTTCCTGGAGTGTTCTAGTACAGTGTACTACTCGGCTTGCTCACTTACTTCCAACTGACTTTGTTGTTTTTATTTAATTGTCCAATCAGTAATGTCATCATTTAGAGTATCAGATCGTTGCTTTGGGTTTCCTATTGGAATATTGAATATCAATGTTTTAACTCCAGACAGTTTACAGGTACTAACAGAAAAGCCTACTCAAAGGTATTAATTTATCTTACTTTTAGAGAAAAGAATTTTCTGTCTTAAACTTTTCCCCCAAATGTTAAATTTTTCTAGTGGAGTTAAGACATTTGAATTTGTTAGAGGAAAAGGAGAAAGGCAGCAAAGTACAGACAGTGGAGGAGGGCAGGAAGCTAGGATGTGAGAGAGCCAGTCTAAGCTAGGTGTTGTTCACCACATCTCTTTCCCCTTATTCAGTACTCTTGTCGGACTTCACCAAGAGCAATAATGTTTCCTCTTGTCCTGTGTCCTCAGACCCCTTCTTTCTCTGACAGATTCCTCATTCCAGTGTAGTTACTCTTTGTTGTTGCTGCTGTTCTTTGAGAATTTCATACCATGTATTCCAATCATATTCACCCTTCTCTTCCAACTCCTCCCAGATCCTTCCATTCCCTTCATGACAAATTTTATATCCTCTTAAAAAAATGAAGTCCGATTTGTACTGCCCATATATTGTTGGATGCGTGCTCTTTCATTTGAATATGGTAGACTTATGAAGGGCTATATGCTTGGAGAAAACTGGCTTTCCCTCTCCCAGCAAGTATCAGTCACCATTGGTTTTTCAACTAGAGATGGGACTTCCTACCCACCGCCCATCTCCACACTGGGCTTTGGTCTGGCATGAATTTACACGAGTTTTGTGTGTACTATTTGGATTGCTGTAAGTTTACATGTTCAGCTGCCCTGTTATGCCCAGAAGACACTGTATCATTACTTCTTGCTCATACACACTTTCCACCCACTTTTCTGAAACAATTACTGAGCCTTGGGTGAGTATTCTGTAGCCTCTATCACCATCTACTGCAAATAGAGATTTCTCTGATGAAGGTTAAGAGATGTATTAATCTTTGAGGGTAATGATAAGTCAGTAGAAATTGGTTTAATACTATGTTCATTAGCAAAATAGTAGTATCAGGGTCTCCCTTACAGTCAGTGACCTGTCTAATCACAGGTTCTTGGCATGATAATGGCGCCAGGCATGGATTTAATCTTATGGAGGAGGACTTAAATCAAATCAGAAAATAATTGGCTATTCCCATGATGTTTATGCCACTATGCCACCAATGAAAGTGTCTTTCAAGGCCAGTCATTATTGTAGTTTGAGGGGTTCATAGCTAGGTATAACAGATGATTACTTTTCTCTTCTAAATGTATTCACAATATCTTCTAGCACTAAAAGCTAGCCAATAGGGCTGAAGCTTCTAGGTAGGTACCGGCTTCATTTGTCTGTGTTCTATGACTCAAGCATGTGGTATGTCTTCAATAATAGGGTTTTTCCTTCATGCTCACCATCATTAATAAAACAAGAAAGGGTACTGCTCAATTCTGGGCCTGGTAGTTCGACAGCTTGTGCATCTTCTTTTTAAAAGGCTGCTACTGTGCATAAAATATGAGTCCTCTAAGACCACTACTGTACAAAGAAACCCAACTGAGCATACACTAGGTGTCAATATCATAAACTAAAATATGCTGGATTTTTTTGGCAACTAAGTATTGGGTATTTGTTCTCAACAATGGATAACTATAACAAGGTAACAACAATACTTTCTACTTGCTTTTTAGTTTCTTCTCTCACTCCTTTACCTATTTGAAGATGACCTTAACTCATTTCAAACAAAAATATGGCTCCCATAGTTTTCTCTGGCAGTGTGAAGATAGCACATGGCAGAAGCAATTGCCGTAGACAGGATGATATCGAGAATCACATGTGAGGGCAATTCAATTGCTGCGTGGATCCTTAAGACTAAAAAGAGGTAAACAGGAGAGGCTAGAGCGATGCTGTTCATCTTCCCTAAACTAAACTGAGAGAAGCATCAGAACAGGGACGACTGACAGCCTCTAGAATCCAGACAAATCAAAGAAACAGGTTCTCTCCTGTTTCTTTCCACCTCCAGGGGAAAAAATGTGGCTTGCCGGGTGTTTATTTCTGTTCAGTGAGACCTGAATCAATCAGATTTATGCTCCTCAGTGATTTAAAATATTTGGACTAAGCTTATAGCATGTAATGGAAGGAGTCACAAGGCAGTCAGTTCAAGATTAGCCTGGACAATATAGAAAGACCCTTCATCAAAAAACAAAACAGCCAGATAAATGGGGAGACGGGGTGGGAAGGGAAGGGGAGGTGAGAAAGAAGAAAAGTAATGAAGAGGGAGAAAAATGAATATAGATTCCAAGGTTCAAATCTTGACCATCCTATAGGACTTTGAGAAAGTTACCCTTTTTGTTCATGTTTCTTAGTATGCAATATAAAAATAGTAATGCAATCTAAATGAGAATTAAATGTGATAAAGGCCTTAATACCCCAAATAACACCAGATGCACAATCAGTGTTCAGTTGGTGTCCTGACATGACTAGTGGCATTTATTAATTTTATCTTTGGGCTTTATCACACATCTGCTCTTCCCCTCTCAGTTTGGAGAGCCCAAGAAAGATCCTTAGTGAGCATGCTAACATCCTTATTACTCAGTCACCTTCTGAGGATGCTGTGTCTTCAGCCTTGAACAGCTAACTCATCTTGCTTGTTTTTAACTCACTAGAACAAGCTGTACCAACACAGTTCTTAAAAAGAATTTTCTTACTTCTTGACAACTTAATTATAGTGCTCCTGGCTGGTGACTTTGCATTTGAAACCAAGACCTTGAAATAAACACAGTCATTTCAGCTCTTGATGCCACCACATGAAAGTTAATTCTCTGATCCACTTGTCTTGTAGGCTTTTGAGTACAGCATAGAAAGAGGCTCTACCTGCCTGGGATCCATTACAGATTTTAGCAGTTTTTAAGTTTTTAATTCCTTCTGAAGTACATTGTGTTTGATATACTGAATATGCTTACAGTACAGCTGGCTCTTTTTATTTAAAGAATATAAAAGCCTTGCAATATTTGATTATTGGAAAGAACTTTACTTCTTTTAAAAATATTTCAGAAGGAAAAAAATTTTAATGCATAAAATATATAGTCCTTTTATTTTTAATTTGGGGATCCTTCACAAATCACCAGCCTTGTACTAGTCCAAACTAGGCCACCTGCATGCTATTGAGGGTTATTAATAGGAAGAATCTCTTCTAGTCTCTTGACAACAATGTCCACAATATACGGTCCATAAGCACTGTTGAAGAAAGAGCCTGTAGCAACGTTCTACAACTTTGTTAGCTTCAGCACTGGGCTGAAGGGACAGGATTAAGCATGTTTGCTTGCCATTCATTTTTACTTCTTCTCTCTTTCTAAAAATTCATAGTCTTAGAAGAACCGTAGGAAATATGATACTTTCTCAAAAGCCAAGCCATATATTACTTAAATATATATTCATGAACTGATTTTTATTTTTTTTTTTTGGTTTTTTGTTTGTTTTTTGGGTTTTTTTATACATACATATTATTTATTTTTTATCACTTAAATAAGTTAAATGCAAATAACTTTACAAAAACAAATGGCAAGACAGAAAGCAAACAACAAAACAACATGAACAATAATGTGCTTTGAGACTATATTTCTGTTTGTATATTACACATTTAACTGACAACAATTATAATTAATCTTTAGTAATGAAATACTTTGTAACCAGTAAGAACAGTTTCTGAAAGAAAAGACTTAGTGGTTGTTTTAGTATGACCATTAGAAATCATGCTTAAAACAGTTTTGACAACAATCAGCATCATTACTAAAATACACTTTCTGATGTTTTAGAAAACAATCCTTAGATTCTGAAAGCTACTTTACATCTTATGATGATAGATTTATCATTTCTGGTCAAGAAGGAAGAACCTGGAGGCAAATGCTAAAATAAATCCCTTGTAAATTATTAGCAGAAATTAAATGAAATATTTAGAATATATAATGACAATAAGTCCTCTTTATAGTGTTGAAAGTCAGCTTTAAGTACTGTTTATTGAATATAGCATATTTATACTCCTTTATACATAAATTACACAAATAATTGAGAACAGAGTCTAGGGAAAGACCCTAGTTTGTAACGTGCTTTCTGTACAAGCATTAGGACATGGACTTGATGTCCAATCTTCATAAAGAGTCAGATGTGGTGGCAAGGACTTGTAGTCTCAATCCTAGGGACATGTAACAGATTCCCTATTGTTCCCTAACCAGCCTTTGTGGTCAAATAGGCACAACTTAGGTCCCAATAAGAAATTCAATCTCTGCACATACCACAGATGTTTCCTAAAGAATGATACACTGTATAACGTTTTGCCCTCTGTTCATATGCACACACAGAATATTCCCACAGCATGCACAATGGTAATCAAAACTTGTACTTCTTTTACTATGTATGTAAAGAATATTAATAGGAGGTTTGGAATACTATAGGGTCATAATTATATAACTTGAAGATAAAGAAGTATTCAAGATCCTTAAGAACACATAGACACCATATTATATAGAGCTAATTTTATAGTTATATGTTCATGCATATAAAGATATATGACAGAAACACATAAGGTAACTTGGAAGAAAAATGCTAGATAATTATAAAGCTTCAGAGACTTACTGGAGAGCTGCTATATTCTAAGGTTCGAATTAAAATGATCAAAAGAAATCATCCAGACAACTTGCTCTTGCAAGGCACTATGAACTGATTTTTAAAGCTCCAAAAAGTATAAGACAGTGCCACCTCTGGGGGACGTGGGAGGAGGGTTTTAACACGTGAAGTCAAGGAAGTCAGTCTTCTGCAGAGTTCCTGTCTAATAGAGTGTTAAATGGTCAAAATGCAAGATCCTAGACCTAGTTCCATCACTTACTCACGATATGATCTATGCATGTAGATTCTTTCTTTTAAATAATATTTAAACTACATAGTCTTTCTTTTAAAAAAAAAACGTGTTTCAATGTGTTCACATATTTTGTATCTCTCTGGGTTTTTTGGGTGTGTATCTAATAGTATTATATATGAAAATAGTCTGAAAAGCTGGGCACTGTACTAAAGTCGGGTATTACCAAATGCATTCTTACTTATTCAAAATGTGTAAATTTTGCAATAAAGATTCATAAAAGGGTGTGTGCCTCTAATGCAACAAAAATGGTCATTTTTGAAATGAAATGAAGAAAAAAGATGATAGGTGGCCATGCAGAGAGGCTTAGGTTCAGGTTTGTTATTATGGCCCGGCTTGTTATTATGTTTATTTCTTTGGACTTCAATTTATTCACCTGCAAAGGTGGCTAACACTCATAGCTCCATTGCGTTGTTGAAAAGATTGAACTACAACATCAGAGTCAAAAGATAACTCTCTGCTAGTAAAGATGGAAATGGGTGTAGGAATTATGAAGGAATATATGGTCACATCTATCCCATGAAATGAATATACTTTAAACCAACAACTGCACTATAAGAAATTTATTATACTGAGAGTCTCATAATTAAGAAATTACAGCATGTAGATGCTTTTCTATTACAAAATTGTAATTATAGAGGCTAAGAAATTAGTTTAATAAAATGATAAACTATTTTTAAATCACATTATACAATCAAAAGTTATAATGTAAAAGGGTTGTTGTGTGTATCTGTAGAGCAATCCTCAAGGTTCAGTGAAGAGCAAGATATATACAGAAGACTGTGCGGCACATGATCACCTATGTTTAGCTTTTAAGAACAAAGGACTCAGTTTTAGTATGCATTGAAAATGAAGTCAATTAAGTAATCCAGTAGCACAGTATCCCATCAATAATGTCTTAGGAGGGAGTGTGGTGGGTGTGTGAGCACCCTCCTGACGCATGCCCTGGATCTCTCATCCTCCTTATGTATACCCTAGTACTTCCTACCCTCCCTGCACACACGCAACTCTTTACTCAGTCATTTTAAATATTCTATTTTGTAACTGAAATAAGGTAAATGGAAAATCTGCTAGTTTTTTAAAATCCATACTTCCTATTGTCACCAGTGAATAAATTATTTCAGTAGATTTCAGTTTTCAAAACAATGGTTGATTTCAAATCCCAAGTGGGTTAAAGAACACAAGAAATGAGAGAACAAGCTTGAAGCATTTTTGTGCTTTTCAACAGGGAACTGAAAATGCTTTCTTGCAGGTCCTGAGCCAAGGCACTCTGATTTCAGCCTCCTCATTGTCCCTGACCACTACAGTCACCTTGGAGTAGCAAAAAGAAAGTCCTCATTGCAGTGTCAAAGGAAAAACATTCCAGGAAAGGGGGGAAGCTGGCAAGGGATGGTCTGATTACTCCATAGTTGGGAAGATAGAGTAATTTAACTTTATTACATTTCTAATGTTATTTCAAATTTTCTATATAACTAAAGTGATCTCCTTTCATTACTACCTGTCTTCTTTAATCTCTCCTGTTACATAAACCACATTTTATTGGAGGTAGGGGTATATGCATGCATACATGCTTATGCACTTGCTCTCACATGTGTGTTTGCAGGAATGCATGTGGTAGGCAGTCAGAATTTTGGCAATAGGTTTCTTCTATTATTGTTTGCCATATTTATTGGGACAAGGTCCCTTCACTGAACCAGGATATCACCCATTTATTTGGCTATCAGGGTCTAGGGATCTACCTTTCTCCACCTCCCTCCGGTACTGGGATTCCTGGTGTATGTTGCTAAGCCCAGCTTTTATGTGGGTTTTGGAGACTGAAACTGATTATTCACTGAACATCTACTGAACCATTTCAGAGTTTATTTGGAGTCTTAATATACTGGAATGGTGCCAAATGTGATGGCATGTGGGGAGCCAACAGAAAGCGGCTATCATCCTTGCAGCCATCTTGAGCCATATACCCTGACCAGAAACTTGATTACAA
Organism: Rhabdomys pumilio; assembly: GCA_030674055.1. Classification (NCBI taxonomy): domain Eukaryota; kingdom Metazoa; phylum Chordata; class Mammalia; order Rodentia; family Muridae; genus Rhabdomys; species Rhabdomys pumilio. The sequence continues at coordinate 1,601,632 of JANHMN010000014.1, read as the reverse complement.
TAGCCTACAACAGCTGAGCACACTCTGATAACATCTTGCTTTAGATACCCAGGATCTTCCCTTGGGTGTGTGATACTTAAAGGTCTGACTTAAGGGCGTGACTTAAGATCAGATTTAGAGACAAGACCTAAGGGTATGACTTAAGGGTGTGACTTAAGGGTGTGACTTAGAAGTGAGACATATAAAAGGCAGACAGAAAGACAGAGAAAGGAACAGATTACTTGACAACAGATTATTAGACATTAGGCAGTTAGCACTTGGATAAAGAACTTGGAACTTGGAGGCACGAGGGACTAGAAACTAGGGACAAGGAACTCAAGCCTTAGGACTTGGACTAGGAAGAGAGACTGAAGAATAAACAGGATTGAATCACACTCTGTCTGGTCTCCATTCTTCCCATCCATCCTCACTCTCTCTCTTGCTGAACCCTGACCCTTGGACTGGAGCAGCTTGGGGCAGTGCAGGCTCTAGCAGTTTAGCCCCCAAGGCTTCTGGCAGTGTGGGTTCCAACATTGAATGAGCAGTCCCCGACAATGGCAACAACATCTAATCCCATAATTCAGAAGCAGATTTCTGTGATTTGGAGGCTACCTTGGTCTATATAGTGAGTTCCAAGACAACCATAGATGAATAGTTAGATCCTGCCAACTGTGTGTGTGTGTGTGTGTGTGTGTGTGTGTGTGTGTGTGTGTGTGT
>JANHMN010000014.1:1489858-1598381 GCA_030674055.1 Rhabdomys pumilio | reverse complement strand
CCCAGCATTATAGACAGGCAGACAATGTGAGTCAGGAGGACAGGCTACAGTCACACCCAGAAGCAGTTTCACCAAGGAACTGTGCATGTTTTGCTGTCCAGAAAGGAAATGGGATCTCTGAGTTCACATGAGCAGAAACCCTGTGGTATAATGATCTTTAGAGTACAATTAAACTGCAAGAGCTTAAATGTAGCAAGGATTCTGCCTAACTTCTCAGAAGCATTTATAATTAGTCACGAGAGAAGCATTGGTGCACAATAAAACAGTTTGAAGATAAAAGACAAGTGAATGATAATCAGGCATCCAACATAAGTCAAATAAATGAGCTTTCATTTATATGCAGATGTCAAATTCTGGAAGATCAGCAAACTTTTTAGTTTAAAATGTGAACTCTCTTTATTAGAATCAAATAGGAAAAAAATGAGATAAATTTGGTGGGACTTAATTTTTTTACTTTTCTGTCTTTCATAATATTTTATGCACCATTAGCATCATCTATGTGAGCAGATACTGAAAGGCAGCCAGGACTTAGCATTATGGGAGCTGTGGTCTTCCTGCTGCAATCTCATGGACTTTCTCCTTCTTAATACTTAAATAGTTAAATGTTCAGACCAGTACAGTGTCTCAGACTTTCAAGGTTTATCTAGATCTGTACTGTCAGACCTGTCTCTTTTATTCTAATTATAACAGCACACTGGATTTACTTTCCCATTTCCAACAATCTAGTTAAAGTTGCGTAAGATGTAGCCCAGCATACATCTTTCAGAAATAATTGAACAATGAAGAATTTTCAGGTCCAGGTCTTATAAAAACCATAATTCGGTTTCCTGGTGTGTGGGGGCTATTTTTCTTTTTATTGCTACCGCGATCATTGATTCAGTCAAGTCCTTCAAGATAGCTTCTCAATGCCTTTGTAAATTAAGCTTGCCTCTGAACTATCTACACTCTCCCCTCTTAAGCCAATCTGAGAATGAGCACCCATCCTTATGGATCTAAATCTCCATGTAAGAATGTGCTGTCAGTTTTCCCTTCAAAGGAGAAGAAGTCCCACACTCCTACACTCCCAATTACTGTTGGAATGCTTTCTAACAGACATGTCAAACTTCTGTTTGGGAAATGGTGTATTTGCATTAATTGGGAGGATTATTAATTGGAAAGATAAAATTTAAGGTTTTTTTCTTTACTAGAGAGAGTTAACACTTTATGTTATTATCAAATGTTATTATCGAATATCAAAAATTTCAGTCATTAATTTTTTTAACAACTTACTGTTAGAAAAGTGTTAAAAGCACTTACTGATTTCTTAATTTCAGTCATTACAACCTAGGTACAGAGGTATTTAACCTTCTGCCATTATGACATGACACAGTGATCTATCTACAAAGGAGTGGAGAGACCTTCAAGAATAGCTATTCAAGGACTAGCACGGCCCATAGAGCACAGCTTGGGCACACCTGATAGGAGCTGGGGGCGTGACACTAAGGCAAACAGATTCAATCCTGCTCTTACAAAGAGGCCATGGGCAGGGAGTGCAAATACATAGACTGCCAACAGGAATGTGATAGTGTGAAAAATGCTGCCAAAGTAGTCAACTGGATCAAAGGTGGAGAGTTACAGACAGCCACAGAGAAGGCACTTTCTGAGGATGCAACCGCTGAGCTGAGATCAACATGGAGAGCAAGATGGACACACTGTCCACCTGGACTGCGAAGACCTTCTAAGCAGAAGAAAAAACATATACGCACAAATTCAGAAGCCATACAAAGTTCCTCCATGCTGCAGAAAGGATACCAGTGTGCCTAGACCCTTGTTTCCAATTAGTATCACAGTTAACCCAATTCAGAGGCTTAGTGTCTTAGCTTCAATGTTTAATATCTTAGGCCAAATGTTTTGAACCTAATGTATTATTTGAGCTTACTGGATAATAAACTGTTAAGCAACTTTCATTCTGGCTAAGGTTTTTTTTTTTTTTTTACATGTACTTGGGGAGTTTTCAGTTCTCCTAGAGAATCATTAACTTTGGGAAAACTCTAGAGATTCATTGTGACACTTAACATATTGAAAGCATCAACTACCACTCCAGTGATGAGAAAGAGTTAACACACTTCCCTAAATACCCATGTTATTGCCAAAAAATCCATTATGCCTGAGAAAATCTGGCTGGCTATTTGTAGCCATCTGGTATTTAAAGTAAAACCCATTGTGAAGAACTGGCTACAGTTTTTTGAAAACATAGAAACCAATCTTGATTTCAACACAACCATGAGTCTCATGTCCATTTAACAAAGCTGGGCTAGTCTTTGCTTTTGATGACTGTTTTTAATCATATTTCAAACTGTCTAACAAAATATCATGAAGAAAAACTGAGAGAACAGCACTTGACTGTGCCTTTTGAGCTCGGCAGGATGCTAGCATGGGCTCCATCTGCTTCCTAAAAGCATGAGGCCACTGGGAACAAGCCAGCCTAAAGAGGGCAGAATGTTGACTGCAGTTGCAGCTCTGATTCAGTTCTACGGCAGAAAGGAAGAGGGTCTCCCTTAGCAGGGAACAAAATAGGCCTAGTAAGGGTCTCTAACTTCAGAAGGACTGGTGTGTAAGGTCCAGGGCCCCATTCATGGACTCAGACCTCACTTCCTCAGTGAACTAATGAATTTCTCCAGCTTCACTTTAGCAAGGATAGAAAGAGGTATAACTACTTATCTGTTTGGAGCACTAAGTAAAAAAATAGGTGTAAAATGAATGAAAGTTTTGTCTTTCATTATTCATTTGAATTAGCAGGTAGCCTACACAAATGCCTGCAATGTAACTCCATGTCCTTAAGGCAATCTGGCAGATAGGGAGGCCCATAAAAGGCCAAGAACCCAGGAGACTTGTCTTCTACCTGTTTCTCCCAACAACCACCCAATGCTTGTTAGATGGAGTGATCAGGAGGAAAGGAAGCCCTAATGTCCTCACTGGTGACCCCCTCCCCCACCCCCTTCCCCAGAGTTTTACACCATCTTAAGAAAACACTTAACAAACACTAACTTGACCTTCTTACTTCTGTGTCTTCTCTCCTAGATTCCTAGGTTGGAAATAAACTTCTAGCAATTCTCCTTCCTCTAAATTTATAGGGATCACCCCTAGATTTCTATTCTTGACATGGCAACCACAAGCTCTGAAAGACAAAGGTACCATGCTTCACATAGTAAGGAAGCATCGCAAATGATTTTACATGTTCACCACTTGATGGCGCTATTTCCTATTCATAACCTAGCAACAGCTGTCAAGCTTAGTAAATCAACTCTTGACGTAAAATGCTCTCTTAAAATGCCAGATTTTCTTCAAAGGAGGATCATGAAACTTGAGATATTATTTCAAAGCATCAGTTAGAAATAATAATAGCAAAGCATTTGTAGGTCTCTATGATGAGCACACATTCCTCAAGCTTTAATAATGAGCCTGGAGTCATGTCAGAGCTAGTCCCATGTCTCTACTATTAAAGCGATCTGTTCCCTGACAGCATCAACGGGAAGCCTCCAGTGAGGTAGTGCTCTTCCAACTGCTTCCTAAGTCTTCTTGGCCTGCCCCAAGGCTTTGCCATTGGTATATTGATGATTATCAGAAAGCCCTCCCAAGAGAATCTGATCAAGGATTGGTCTTATGTCAAAGGAATCACCTGAGTGTATGGCAGCATCAGAGAGCTACTCCCACATGTGCTAAAGTCTCTGTCTGACTGACTTCACCTCTTGCCAATCTACTCCTCACTCTTTAGTTTCCCCTTTCTTGGCTGTCTTTCAATTTTTCGTATACAACATATTTTTCCGAGCTCCTAAGCACCTGCCGTTCTTTCTAATTGGAATGCCTTTACCCAACTGGCTACATACACTGTACAGATTGAAGCAAAGGCAAAACACAGGTACTCTTTTTCAGAAGGAAAGATGCAAGAGCCAAGGGACCAAAATGATGCTGCAGACAGTGTCTTCTAGACATGACAGGGAGGACAAGAGGCCTCACTCATTTCAATTTCAATGATATAGCTACCTAAACAAGACCTAATGATAACATCAGTCACACACAGTCAACTTGCCAATGTGGGTGGAGAAATTTCACAAGACCCGATGAAGAGCTACAAGCAATCAATGACTGCTCAGAGAATCAGTTTTCTCCAGACACAGGACTTCATAGGTTATTCAATCCCAATGGTAAGTTTTAAAACATTAAGTGGACTCAACAGAGAGAGAGAGAGAGAGAGAGAGACAGAGACAGAGACAGAGACAGAGACAGAGACACAGAGACAGAGAGAAAGACAGAGAGAAAGACAGAGAGAAAGACAGAGAGAGAGAATGAGAATTTGTGAATCCTTAAATGAGGATATCAGAGCTTTATACAAAGCAGATGACTCTACTGGACACAGGACCCTGTGAACACCCAGGTCTTGCCCAGAAGATAGCAGGTTCCTGTTTTTGTTTCTGCCCTCAAGTTAGCCATCTCACTATCACCAAATCCATCCCTTCTAGTCCCCTTCCAGCTACCATTTTCAAAAGTCTAGCTCCCCCTTCAGCTTTTATAAAGCATCTTATGTAAGCTCTGTAAGAGGAGCAGCCTATGTCTTCCTTGGGCTCTGGGGATTTGGAGTCTCAAACTATCTGTAATGTACAGACAAGCAGAAAGTATGGTGCATGATGGGTTAGCTCAGACAAGCAGTAGCCTGGTACATAATGGGTTAGCTCAGACAAGCAGCCAGCATGGTGCATGATGGGTTAGTTTGTTCCCGTGCTTTCAGCCTAAAGATACTGAAATAGGACTGGATTCATCAGAAAGCAAGCAAGAGCCTATAAGGGTAATGGATGCTTGAGTAAAATCAGTACATCATTCTCTTCTGAGGAACTGCCTCTTTGTTCCCTCAGACAAGCCTTGCTTTGTAGAATTGCTTAATGGCTTTTATGATTTCTGAACTAGACAAATATTCATATTTGAATTGTATAAAGGAAACATCCCAGGCACTCTATGAGCTATATTTAGGAGACAGATAGGTTTTTATGACATCTCCTGGATGTCTCTGAGAGAGATTGAATAAAGAGTGTTCAGACTCTAGATGCTCCACGATGCAGTTCTAATATGAGTCCCCAGACTTAGGATGGATCCCATAAGTGACAGGGCAAAATCCCCAAAGACAGTTCCTGCCTCCGACACCATCTACAGGAGCGGCAGGTTCGGTGCCCTGCAAGCACACCCCCCATGACATCTCTTCTTTCTTTGTGGTTCTGGGCATCAAACTTAGTGCTGTAGGCAGGTGCACTGGTTCCCCCATGCACACCTCAGCAAATAGCTATACACTGAGTTCCTAAAGGAATTGTATTTTCTTTCTGCCAAAACATAAATGTGAGTAAAATTTAAGCATAGGCTTTTTCCTTAAAGGCAACTCACTACTTTTAAAATTCTATAGAATTATTTGTGTTCATTCAGTGGTTTTATAGTCTTTATAGAATAGTTTAATCCCACAAAGAAAGAAATATTGTAAGTCAGTTCTCAATTCCATGGGTTTTCAAGTCAATTCAAACCCCAAACACACACACACACACACACACACACACACACATACACAGAGAAGGGGCAGGGCTAACACAGAGATAGAGATGGTTTAAATGGCCAGTATTCTTTATTGGTTGCATTTCTAACTCACAATCCTGTTTCACTGGTGCTTTTTCAGGGTTATTCCAATAATCAAGTCAATATGTCTGTTTCAAACTCTAAAGTGACTTGGGTCTGCCAGGCAGTCTACTTGTGCTCCTCTGCAGTGCTCCTCTGCAGTGCTCCTCTGCAGTGACCCTGAGAACTGCTTAGTTCCACCAGTCAGCCACTGCTGCCAGGAATCCTGCTGTATTGCCAGCATGTTGCTGTTAGTTGACAACATTTTTGTCTGACTTCTGCTAAAATTAACCTCACTTGGAATACAGTCTTTCTGTTTCATCAGTATAATTACTGGCCTAGAGTGCCTTCCTAAAGCTGTTGTTTATCATGATTCATGAAGCAGAAAATATACAACTTGGGTTTTGAGAGCCGAGAAATACCAATTCAATACTGTGAAATTAGAAATAAAAAAAGAGTACTAAAACCTCAATAGAACGGAAGGTTCCTCCACTCTTAAGGAATGACTGTTTTGGTAAAGGACATACATCTATATGCTGACAAATCTCCTTTCCCTAAAACTCAGTGAACATCCATGTCATGGCTCACCCTGGCCAGGTAAACTACAGCATGGATAAGCCACACACAATGGCTCTATGAGGGATTGCTGCAGGTATTGTCTCGGGAGTGATCAACCATAAGTCCCAGGGCTCCTCTGATGTTGGGCCATGGAAGGGTATCCTGGTTCTTGGGTTGTGGGTGTTCGGCCACGCCCCCAGAACCCAGGCTCCTGACACAGATCTAACCTCCATTCAACCTGCACCTTTCAGTCTGGTAGTGCACAGTTGGAGGGTGTGATTAACAGGTCTCTACCTCCAGAGATTAAAATATTAATGAGTTATCTAAAGCCTGGGTGGTGTAGCTAATTAAGTTATTCCCTCCCCTCTTCCCCCTTCCTATAAAAGCCAGGCTTCCCTGGATTTGGGGGTTGGGGGGGAGCGTGAAGCATCTACACCCATTCACCACACCATGAACAATAAAAGCTTTGGAAAACTCCTGGACTCTGTGTATCTCGTGGGCCTGCTGCTAGGTTCCCAGCCTTTGGGAACGCTGAATCTTCCCGATGCAGCCGCCAGCCAGTGCACAGCGGCTGTGTAAATGTGGTACCCTCCACTGGCAGTGTGGGAAGCCCACCTGGGTCCCTGTCGCTGGCCCTCGCAACTTTATCCCCACTGCCAGACTCGCCCGTGAGTTTTTTCCCACGCTCTGGATGCTTTCTTTCCTGCCAAGTGGCTAGAATGTCACCATTAGTTCCTTGTTCCTCAAGCTTCATGTTCATAGTTGATGTGCTACATATGACTAAAATCCTAATTTTAAAAAAAAAATGTAACATTCCCCAGGGAAGACAACCTAAAAATTTTCCTTCCTCTGTGTAGAGGACAGACAGCTTCTTCACAGCATCAAGTTTAGCTTTAGACAGCCATCTGAACCTACTTATACATTACAATCACCTATGAAACATAGACAACACATAGCTGAGAAGACTCCACCTTAAACCAGCTGAGTCAGAATGCCTCATCCAGGCATCACGCTACTATTTTTGGTTAGTTTACAGTATGCCATGTAACCTGGTTCCGGTAACAAAGCTAGAGGGTTCAAGTTTGAGGGTGAAGTGGTGAAGAGAAAGAAAGAACTATTCTATCGTGTGAAGACACAGCTGTGCACACGGATGAACTCCACAGAGAAAAGGGGAATAAGCAGGGCCGTACATGACAGCGCTTGCTAGCTGTGATGGAGACATCGCACACTCCTTTGGAACACAGTTTCTGTTCTTGATAATAAGGAAGAAAAGACATGGCCCCAATCTTGTTGTCTGGAGTTGGAAGCATCTCCAATACCATGATTGTTGGGATAGACTCAAACAGGGCCAAACAGTTAGTTGTCAGTGCCAGGCCCACTAGCATAAATATTGGAAAAGAACTCTCTTGCCACTGAGATTATGAAGTTTTTAAGATGAAAACTGCAGCTGCTAGTAGCCATCTGTTTTGATCTGTTGCTATGAATAAAAACACCAGTACTTACAAAGAAAGGAGGTTTGTTTTGGACCAGACCTGTAGGCTCCAGAAGCATGGCACCAGCATCAGATTGGCTCTAGGGAAGGCCTTATAACAAAGAACATTGCAAGGTGGAAACGTGCAGAAATCAACATGTTGTGAAACAGAAAGCCTGAGAGATTCATGAGTCAGGCTTTCTCATTTTGTAATAACTTGCTCTCACAGAAATTCATCATGGCCTCATGTCAGCCACATTGTTGAAGCCCCAGAACACTGTCCTGATGATGTAATTGCTTCATATCAGGCCCTGCCTCTCAAAAATGCTCCCACCACTCAGGATCCCTGGAGTTAGCCTACCATATCAGATACATCTCTGTGGTGGTAACTAAGTTCTTTGTCTTGAGTGACTTTGAGCAGAATCATCTGGCTAGTTTTGTGTGTCAACTTTACTCAAGCTGGAGTTATCACAGAAAAAGGAGCCTTCCTTGAGTAAGTGCCTCCATGAGATTTAGCTGTAAGACATTTTCTCAATTAGTGATCAATGGGGGAGAGCCCATTGTGGGTAGTGCCATCCCCCGGCTGGTGGTCTCAGGTTCTATAAGAAAGCAGAGCTTGACAGGGGAGGCAAGCCACTGAGTAACATCCCTCCATGGCCTCTGCATCAGCTCATGCTTTCTGACCTGCTTGAGTTCCAGTCCTGACTTCCTTTGGTGATGAACAGCAATGTGAAAGTGTAAGCTGAATAAACTCTTCCCTCCCTAACTTGCTTCTTGGTCATGATATTGTGCGGGAATAGAAATCCTGACTGAGACAATGTATAACAACAACAACCACAACAACAACAATTCTGAACAATAGATCGGTATCGAGGCCAGTATAAATCAAGGAAACTCTCTGGTTTCAGGGACAGATACAACCCTGAGTACTTAGTCATTAAATCAAGACAAAGTTTACTATAAGCTACAGGAAGTAAACTGAGATTCTCCAAGTGAGATTCTCCTAAGTTAATATGTTAGTAACGTAAGTAAATGTAAGTAAACCACAAGTTGTGTATTTTAATGATGTTTCTAATTTTTAAAAAGTCTGACTGAATTAATTTGAGCTAGATCAATGAAAATATCAGTGAATATAGCCCCCATACCTAACTTCCTAAGAGACCACAATGCAAAAGTATAGTTTAACTGAAAGCATGTTTTTTTTTGTTTGTTTTGTTTTGTTTTGTTTTGTTTTTTTACAAAAACTCACTCTAATAAATTGAGTTTATGTATATACTGTATCCTGGTAACATTCTTTGAAGCTGTTCAGATCAGCATATCAATAAGTTTAAAAACCTGATTCTCTTCTATGGTAAATAAAGACATATATTCAATGTTGATGACAGGATACAGAATAAGTTTGAATCTTATAATAGCTATTATGAAAATATTTGTCACCTTAGCCATGTCTATTAAACACGTAATGGCTGATACAAGTCTCTTTTATTGATTTAACGTGATGACAATTTCACACACACATAATGCGTTTTGCTTACTCTTACTTCCATCTTCTATTTCTTTCCCACCCTGTCACTCACTTCTTCCTAAGGCCCCTTTCCCATATTAACGCCTTCTGGGTTGTTCTGTGATGCTTTGGTTTTATCTTGTGACTGTGTAGTTGGTTCCATTACTCTGGAATTATCCATTTGAGCCTGGTGGGTTCATTGTTTGGTATGCAACAGAAAGCAATCCATCAGCATCTAGAGGGATAGGAAACTGTGAGCCTCTCCTCCTTCCGTGATGGGCTGTCAACAGGCCTAGTCTTTTACAGACCAATGCAGGCAACCTCAGTTGCTATAAGCTAGTGTTTACAATGACTCTTTTATACTCTGAGGAGAACATTTCATATTGTTTCTCCATCTTCCAGCTCCTACATTCATTTTGTTCTTTTTTCTGCAATATTCTCTGAGCCTTAAGAAGGTGTCTTAGATAGAATTACTATTGCTGTGGTGAAACAACATGATAAAAAAACAAGTTGAGAAGGAAAGGGCTAATTTGGCTTATACTTCCATATCATTGTTCATCATTGAAGGAAGCTAAGACAGGAACATAGAGGCAAGAGCTGATGCCCAACTTGCTCCCCATGGGTCCCCCGCTTTCTTTTAGAACCCAAGATCACCAACCCAGGAATGGCCCCATTCATGACGGTCTGGTTTCTCCCATATCAATCACTAATTAAGAAAATTCTCTACAGGCTTGCCTTGAGTCCAGTCTTATAAAGGCATTTTCTCAATCAGGGTTCCCTCTCAGATTACTCTGGCCTGTGTCAAATCGACATCATCATCATCATCATCATCATCATCATCATCATCATCATCATTATCCCTATCCCTGTGCTAGGTATAAATTGCTTTCTTAAGTGTCAGTGATGAAAGAGGCCCCAGAGACCCACAAAACAACACAGACCATTACCATTCCTCTTGGTTACTCACCAGAGCAATAGGATAAGACCCTATTGCCCCCAAACAGCATGCACTCTGGTTGCTAGATAGAGAGAAAGCAAGCTGGCACTGAGTTGGGAGTTTCCTGTTGACATGCTCTCATCATAGCAAAAGATAGCATGCAGGGTACTGAGTATGATAAGGCATCAGTGCCCTCACCTAGCTGTGAACCCTATAAGTTATGAATGACAACCTTCTAGGCAAGCTGTGCCCACTGGCACAATAGTGGCACAGCTGATAATGGAGTAACAACTAACTGTTGCTGAATTGTATATGAGGCCTGCTTCACAGAAGGGAGTACATGCCTGTTGCTGTAAACCCAGTATGACCTCCAAAGTTATGGTTTAAATAAAAAGTTTGAAAGGTTGTGATGATTTGAATAAAAATGGACCCCATAGACCCATAGGGAATGGCACTATTAGGAGGTGTGACCTTCTTGGAGGCAGTGTGTCACTGTGGGAGTAGACTTTGAGGTCTCATGTGCTCAAACTCTGCCCTGTATGTCTCATAGTCTCCTTCTGCTGCTTGCAAATCAAGATGTAGAACTCTCAGTTCCTTCTCTAGCACCATGTCTACTTGCATGCTGCCATGTTTCTCACCATGACAATAATAGACTAAATCTATGAAATGTAAACCAGTTCTAATGAAATATTTTCCTTTATAAGAGTTGCTGTGATTATGATGTCTCTTCACAGCAATAAAATCCTAACCAATACAGAAGTGGGTACCAGGGAGCAGTTCTGATGCTACGATCTTGTTCTGAAATTGGTTCTTGATCTGTCAGTAAAGAGAGCTGTAGGCCAATTGCTGGATGAAAAGGACGGGCAGGACTTCCAGGTCTGAAGAGGAAGAGAGGGAGAAGGAGAGAGGGGGGAGGGCAGAGGGAGGGAGGGAAGAAAGAGGGAAGAAGAGAGGGAGGGAGGAAGGGAGACAGGGAGAGAAAGAGGGGGTGGGGAAAGGAAGGAGAAGGAGTTTGCCAAGCTTTGGAGAGAGGAAAACTGGACAGCCATGAGAGATCTCGAAACAGGGTGGCCACACAAGCTACTTCTACTGGAGTGTAGTCGGGGGGGGGGGGGGGGGGGGGGGGGTGTTTAGCAACTGAAGTTTAGAGCAGGTAGAGAGACTGAGATAAGAAGGTCAGGCAGGAGATGTCAGCGCCCAGCTGTAGGATCCAAAGACAAGTTAAAATTGAACAACTGTGTGTCTGTGACTTTTATCCAAGGATTCAACAGGGAGGGAACTGGTAGCAAGGTCACGTCCCAGAGCTAAAGGCGGGAAGAGTGTAAAACTACACACAACACCAGGGACTGGGGTATTGCTGTGATAGGCCTGAACATGCTTTTGTTTGAAGGGATGTGGATTTGGGACTATGGATTAGAAAAGCAGTTGAATATTCTAACTGAGGCTTAATCGGCCATACTAGGAGGACAATGGTGGTGAGGGTGATTTGAACTGTGAAGGCCCCTCTCAAGAGGATTGAGGAAAAGATTTTTAGTATGTAGCCTATTCTTGTGATATTTGGGTGAAGAATGTGGTTGCTTTCTGCCCTTGTCCAAAAAAATCTGACTGAGGCTAAATTGAACAGTTTAATACGTTGAATTAATTGTGTTTGCAGAGGAAATCTCAAGACAACCTAGTATCAACTCTGTAGTGTGGGTTCTAATGTTTAGTTTTATGCAGATCTATAGTGAAAAGAAGTGAGCTAAGCAAGAAAAAACCAAAAATGTAGAATTGAGGAGAAAAGGAGGCATGAGGAAGTGGAATGGAACTAAATTCTGTGTTCAAGGAGATGAACAAATTAAAGAAAACCTTGAAATTAAAAAGAAGAAAGAGAGTGGTAACCTCAGGGCAAGATCCCGCTGAGCTAAACTTTCACCTTGTAAAAAATAATTAAAGAGCAGCATAAGTCTGGGTGTGGTAGAACACACCTTTCATCCCAACACTCAGAAGTCAGAGGCCAGTGAATCTCTATGTTCAAGACCAGCCTGGTCTACAGTGCAAGTTCCAGAACAGCCAACCGCAGGCAGTGAAAGAAGCCATCAAAACCAGAAAGCTGGTAATGATGCAACTGAACACGGGAGCCAGGCTCCAGCCCCAGCAAGCAGCGAGACTTGGCAGCTTTGGACTTTAGCATCAAGATAGAAGAAAAAGATTATGGAATTTCTCTTGAAGACCCTCAAACTCGGGGAGACCCTTACTCAAGTCTCGGGAAGTCACGGCCACCCAAAAATCGAAAGACACCATACCTGGATGCAATCAGCAGAGGTTTATTAGGGAGAGTTGGCCGGCCAAGGTCAATTCATTTGCTCACGAAGGAGCTGAATTGACAAAAGACCAGCAAGCTGAGGGGCTTTTTAAAGGGGAAAACCACCAACCAGGGGAGTGGGGAGGGGGTGAGGGGTTGTCAAGGATACATAACATAAAAATAGCAGAACATTCCAGAGGAATCCAACCTAAATGATTCAGGGTCATGTGAAAAGCACTCTGCACACCCATTTCTCTCAAAAATGTGGTCTTGCCATGTCACTCGATCAACTATTTCTCAGTTGCTGCCCTGTCATCGTGGTTACTAGTTTCTCAACCCCACCTAGATGACTTGCATTCCTCTCTTCCAGTTTCTGAAACCGGTCAGTCCACATTTTTTAGCTTCTTTCAGAGAAAATTTTCTATGTCCTTTAAAGAAAAGCCTAAAGAAAAAGTCTGTATATATTTTATAGAATGATTTTTATAATTTTTCACTCTACACTTTCATGACTAAGGAAAGCTGCTGAGTCCAGGCAAGTGTCAGGAGTGTTCCTGTGTGGATGGGAGAACTTAAATAGAATAAAAGGGAGTGGTGATTCTAGAGAGGCTATTTCATGAAGTTGTAAAGCCTGGATTGCCTTGGAGACCCCAAAATGGAGAAGATACCAGAGTTTGGGATACCTGACCAGGAAGGCTGCTAACAGGGAGTGGAAACAGTCTAAAAGAAAGAAATGTGTTGTGTCAACAAAGATGACAGAAGTTGGAGATCTGAAGAGTGCTTTGACATCAGATATGGAGATGCAGAGTTTGGAGTTTGTCCAGCTGGTTTCCTCACTTGCTTTGGTCCAGTATTTCCTCACTGTGCTCCCTTTCTCCCTTTTAGAATAGTCATGTCTGTCTGTGCCTTTGTATATGGGAAATATGTCATCTAGTGTTTCATTTTAACTTTATAGGGAATTATAGTTTAGAAATTGCATGAATCTCAGAAGAGAATTTGAACTTTAAACTTTTAAACAGTGCTGATACTGTGATAGACTAAGGAACTTTGAAGTTGAACTATACACATTTTGCATTATGACATGGCTACAAGCCTATGGGGACCAGGGAGTAGAATGTGGTAGTAGGAATAAAAATGGCCCTTGTAGGTTTATAGGGAGTGGCACTAGTAGATGTGGCCTTGTTGGAGTTGGTATGGCTTTTTTGGAGGAAGTGTGTCACTAGGGAATGGGCTGTTTAGGTCTTAGAATCTCAGAAGTCTAGGTCCAGGGGGTCTCTTCCTGCTGCCTGAAGATCCAGATATAGAACTCTCAGCTACCTCTCCAGCACTGTGTCTGTCTGCATGCTGACATGCTTCCCATCATGATGAAAATGAACTATATCCATTACAATTATAATGGATAATTTTAAGCCAGCCCAATTAAATAGTTTCTTTTATAAGAGTTGTGGTCATGGTGTTTCATCATACCAATAAAGCCCTAATTACAACAAAGGTCTTAAACCTTAGGTGAACCAAACTTCTGAGATTTAGATAAATTGACATGGCCGCAAACTGAGGTAGATAAATGCTACTCTTAGTCTTAATCAGAAAAGCTTCTCTTTCCAGTGAGAGCAGTGGATAAATAGACATGGCTACTTAAGATGCTTAGAATAAATAATGGTTTAGTGCTCAGTTATATACAAGCCTCTCTAAGGCTCAGGGAAGTCTTGTTTAATTTTTGCTATATTTATTTATTTATTTGTTTACGTGTGTGTGTGTGTGTGTGTGTGTGTGTGTGTGTGTGTGTGTGTGTATGTGTGTGTGTGTATGTTAGTATATGCATATGTGCAGAAGTCCCAGGACAACATTTCAAGAGTTGGTTCTCTCTCCTTCTACTGTATATTCCAGACATCAAATTCAAGTCATCTGGCTTGATGGCCAGTGCTTTTACCTGCTGAATCATCTCATCAGCCCCTGATTTAAGTACAAATGTCAAGTGCCATTCTGACTGGTTTTTGTACTTCATGAATAATTTCTAGTTTGTTATAAGAAATTTATCAACTTCAGTTATACTTTCTAACCAGAGCTGATTTAATTTCATAGATGGATAGTCAAACTCTCCTGATGATGTTTTCATCATAAAGCAAGTAAAATTTAGAGACAAGACCTATGCTACTTAGACAAAAATACAAGATTACAACCAAATGTCATGATTCCTATACATAAGGCTGAATTATGATGTAAGGGTGTCCCAGGTCAAAATAGTTATCAGTTCTTCATTTTACTTGATATTCTTTAAAACTCTTGAACATTCAATGACAAGTAACTGCCCATTAGTTTTTCCCAATAACTATCCACTTGGTTTCATACTATGATTGTTTATTAATTTCAACTTGAAGGCAGTGCTTTCTTCACCAGGTGAGAGAACAAAACCTCATCAATTATGTAAAAGCTTATATACAAAACAGAAGTAAATAGTGCCATAATTCTAGCATATTTTAAATGAATCTCAACACAGCTTATAACAGCGATCCAGTTAACCTATTGTTTCATCCTGCCTTAGCACACAGCCCTGGTTTGAAGCATACCTTTAGACTGCACTTTGGTGGCTGGTGTTCCCAGGCCATGGATGTATTTCAGTCAGTGCTTTTCTCTCATATTTTACTTCCTAAGAAAGGTACCTTCTGCCACTAACCCACAAGGAGACTACAGATCTCAGCTTCAAGAATTTTCCTAGTTCCTTCTGTTCAAATCTGACATCTATCTTCTATTCCATTTCATGGACTCAATGAGACCATGTCAGGTAATCAACCTGAATATTTTTCTAGATTGAAGCCAGACACTATTCCTATGTTTCATAATTTAGAGACACATATCTTCTCCAAGGTCCCCACTGAAGTCTATTTCTTTTGACTTCACCCTGATCTTAGGTCTCCAATGAAGTTATCCTCACAGATGTTCTTAGATGTCTAGGAACTAGTCCCTATTCATTCTTGGTTAGATAAACTGTGTTGGAATCACATAACTAATTTTTGGATATCTACTTGGGAAGTCCCACAGGATATTCCTCTCACAGCTCATACTGTGATCTGATACCTGTCACCAAATGGTTCAGCCAAAAAGGGTTCAGTTTTCTGGTCCCAGGAAGGATTACTATAGCTATCCTGTAGGTGCTTCAAGGCCTAAGGAAGTCATTCAGATATGACAATGTCAATATTCCTTACTAGATATTTCTGAATGACTCCTCATTCTGTGTTGTCTACAGAATAATTAGGTCCTGACCACCACATTCTTTATTCTTTGATCACTGAGATAACATGCCTATTTGGGAAAGCAAGATAAACAACACTGTTTTGACTCATGTCAGGAGTCATAATGGGACAAGCTAATAATTAGCAGAAGATCATCCTGAAATGCTTGCCTTGAATTATTATATAATCTGTGACTAGTGTGCTGCATTAGCAAGGCTGTGGTGAACGTAATTTTAGGAAAGATTTCTGCTACTAATATTCTTCTCCTATTATTATTATTTTTTTATTATTATTATTACTAAACATATGTAACAATCACTAAGCAATAGCACACCTTTTTGGAGCAGATCTCTGAAGATCCACGAAGATGTACTGTCTTGTAGTGATATTATATAGACAAATAGATGACTTCTTAAGTCTTAATGGTGATCCTATAAGAATTCCTAAAATTATATCAGTGATTATTAAACTCTTTTATAATGGGCCTGCTATTAGATCCCTCACACATAGTCAAAACTGCAATGAGAACTCTGACAGTCTCCCAAGCGTTATCAGTTAATTGCCCTGAGAAAGATATTAACCAGACTTTCTCCAGATCAGAGCACATGCCAAGAAGTTGTAAAACAATTAAGCAAGGGTCACTAAAAGGAAATTAACGAGTTATTATAGGTACCAGGACAGAAGAGAAAATATTGCCTGGGTTTATCTATACAAAACTTCACTAATTTCTTAAGTTATAGTTTCAAACTTTCAGTGAACCTGTGGAGCTAGACAGGTGATGAATGTCTAACTAGATAATTACTCCTAATGGATATTCATGTAAACATTCTGTGTTGTAAACTTCTATTTCAATTTACGATTTGAATTTTGGTGTGAACTTGTGATGAATCTTGTAACATGTGACCATGTACTCTGAAAGATGTATAAGTTCTGAGGACAAAGAGATGAGAGTTAGTTAGAATAGTGAGTCAGATAGTTAGAAAGTTAGAATAGTTAGATATAGAATAGAGTTAGAATAGAGAGTTAGAATAGAATAGAAGATCGAATAGAGTTTTTCCCTTTTCCCAAATAGAACAGAAGTTTTCTCCTTTTTTCCCCTCAGACAGCTTTCATAGGATACTTTTTATACTTAATAAACTCTATAGCAACTTTTTTTCTTTTTTCTTTTTTTTATTGGATATTTTATTTACATTTCAGATGCCATCCCCTTTCCCCATTTCCCCTCCCTAGAAAACCCCTATCCTGTGCCCTCTTTTCCTTTTTGCTTTTATACAATTTTTTAAAATGTTAATCAAAGGCTTTATAAGTATAGTAATGCTCAATCAGAAGTGTAACCCAATACCCAACCAAGATATATAAACTATCTTTGACTGGTGGAGACATGTGAACATCTGCCTCCATGCCCCCTCTCTCTTTCTCTCTTTTTCTCTCTCTCTCATCACTTAGCTTCTCCTCTACTTCATCTTCTCTTCTCCCTACTCCATCTCTTCCTCTCGGTGCTCCTTTCTCCTTAGCTCCTCCTATATATCAGCCTTCCTGTTAAAATAAAACTTTTCTCTCAAAATGCAATTAGAGCATAATTATTCCTATTTGTACCAATCCCACATCCGATAGAGGGATAATATCCAAGATATACAAAGAACTCAAGAAATTATACTCCAGAAAACCATATAACCCTATTAAAAAATGGGGTACAGAGCTAAACAAATTCTTAACAGAGGAAACTCGAATGGCTGAGAAGCACCTTAAGAAATGCTCAACATCCTTAGTCATCAGGGAAATGCAAATCAAAACAACCCTGAGATACCACCTCACACCAGTCAGAATGGCTAAGATCAAAAACTCAGGTGATAGTAGATGCTTGCAAGGATGTGGAGAAAGAGAAACACTCTTCCATTGTTGGTGGGATTGCAAGCTGGTACAACCACTCTGGAAATCAGTCTGGCGGTTCCTCAGAAAACTGGATATAGCATTACCAGCTATACCACTCCTGGGCATATACCCAGAAGATGCTCCAACATATAATAATGACATATGCTCCACTATGTTCATAACAGCCTTATTTATAATAGCCAGAAGTTGGAAAGAACCAAGATATCCCTCAACAGAGGAATGGATACAAAAATATGTGGTACATCTACACAATGGAGTATTGCTCGGCTATTAAAAATAATGAATTCGAGAAATTTTTAGGTAAATGGTTGGATCTAGAAATTATCATCCTGAGTGAGTTAACCCAATCACAAAAGAACACACATGGTATTTACTCACTGTTAAGCAGATGTTAGCCCAAAAGCTTAGAATAGTGAAGACTCAACTCACAGACCACATGAAGCTCATGAAGAAGGAAGACCAAGAGGGGATGCGTCAGTTCTACTTAGGACGAGTAACAAAAATACTCAAGAGAGCAAATATGGAAACAAAACATGGGACAGAAACTGAATGAGGGGCCATCAGGAGACCATTCCACCTGGTATCCATCCCATGTACAGTCACCTAGGCTAGACACTGATGTGGATAGCTGGAAGTGCATGTTGTTAAGAACATGATATAGCTGTCTCCGTAGAGGTCTGACAAAGACAAACACATTCAGAGTACTTTGCTCACAGTTAACCACTGATATGATCAAGGGTTTCCCAATGGAGAACTTAGAGAGAAGACTGAAGGAGCAGACCGGGTCTGTGACCCCAGGAGGAAAGCAACAATACCAAACAACCAGAGCCCCCCAGGGTCTAAACCACCAGCACATAGGGAGGGACCCATGACTCCAGTATATGTAGGGGAGGATGGCCTTGTTGGGCATAGGTGGGAGAGGAGATTCTTGGTCCCATGAAAAACGAACACAGAATGGGGGGGAATGTGAGGGTGGGGAGGGGGTAATGGGGGTGAGGGGTAGGTGTGGGCACAGCCTCATAGAAGCACAAGGAGGGGGGGATGGAATAAGGAGTTCCTGGGTGGTGGGGGAAATGGGATAAGAGGATAAAACTTGAAATGTAAATATTATCACCAACTACAAAAAGGGGAAAATGAGTTCCAGGACAGCCAGGGCTACACAGAGAAACCCTGTCTCGAAAAAACAAAAAAAAAAAAAAAACAAAAAAAAAAAGGAAAAAGAAAAGTTGTTAGAACCAATATCTTTTAAAAAAAATGTCAGCCCCCTAGGGAAAAAAAAAAATTTTTTTTCTTGATACCAAAAATTGTTCTGAAAATTGTATATTGCAGAATACACAGCCTTGATGTATCTACTCATCAAGCAAAATGAGCAAACCTGCTCAAACCTCCAGTGCCTGGAAATTCCATCTGGATGCAGTGAAGACACAGCATCAGAGGCTCATCAATTTACTCTTCCCCCCACCCTTCTTCTAATATCTCAACACCCATAATCAGTTTGAAGAAGTTAAAGAAGAGTCAGCGCCCCTATTCCCTGGGCTTGGGGACTAAGGTTGTTAATATTGGGCTATCTTTTGGGGGAAAATTAGTGGTTTTGTTGGAACAGGGAGGATTAGCTAGGATTTATGGCATAGTCATAACCTATTGGTAGAAATCTGTATAATTAGTATCAAGATGAAGTTATAATTTCTTAAATGGTACAAAATTCACTTGGATTTCAAATTTGAGGTTTTCATTGGTATAGCAACTTTTCTAAGTGTCTTTTCTTCCTGCGACCTCAGACTATCAGACAGAAGTTAGAGCCCAGCAGTTCCTGCTGAGATAGAACAAAGGCCACATTGTCTAATCCTCTGCTGTTAGGCTACAGGTGTTAATCACCTAAGCCTGCAGTCTCTTACCCTCAGAAGAAGTTTTTAGGACTTTTTAGAAGTTATCACCAGCATTCCAGTACAGGCCAGAGAGCCAGAAAGCCCTGAGACCCTCAGACTTTAAAGCCATCACCAGAGTCCTACTCTGTGCCCCTGCCGCTACCCTCTCAGAGCCGGACTGGCTACCTGCAGACTCATTCTGAAGACAGAATCATTGTGGGCTCCTGACATGCCTTTCTCACTTACCTATCTGAAATGATGTAAGATTCATTCCCCCAAGTGCCCTACATACTGCAGATGGAAAAGGTGCCCACATTCAGCAGTCACTGAGCCACTACTAATAAAACCAAGCTTACTGCCCTGCTATGGGCTTTGGCAACATAAGTAAGAGTTTTTACCTTTTGTACAGGAGCAGATAAACCTGTGGTGTAAAGTTAGAGGAAGCATGGTATTGTTCAATGACTTATAGAATTTCATCCAGTGCCTGGAAGGCACTTCTGAAATAATATATTTTATTTTAAAATATCAATACTGACTGTGATAAGGAACACTGTTTTTAAAAAGTCACTCACATCTCATTATGATTAAAAATAGATCAACCTCATTCCCACCACTATACTTTATATCATTTATATATGCTTGTTTAAATAGCTGGGTAGAGAAAAGAAGAGAAATAAATCACTCATTCTTTTAAAACAAGAATAAAGTAAATTAAGATATTTGGGCTCTGTTTTCTAGCTAAAGAACAGAGAATGAGAGGAACTGAGATTTCTGGGCCAAACCCCAAAGTTAATTTCTACCGTTTTCATAACAGCATTATAGACACTGGAGCCGAGGTAGGCCAAACACTAAGAGCTGGGAGTTAGTTCCTCAGGAGCAAAGGAATCCTGCACACACAGGCAGAGCAGAAGCGATTGCTCACACATTGCTTACTGTTGTGGTTTGTTTATTGATCCTTACTTAAAGATAAAAATTCCATCTGTGAATATCCATGACCTATTTTCAACATCAGTTCTTTGCCAGGTAGTCTGTGATGAGCTGGAGACACAGAGACGAAACCGAGTCCATCCCCATACAGGAGGGAGGCATCATAGGACTAAGGTGAACAGCAAGATGAGGTTATACACTACTGGGACACCACTTCCAAGGGCTGTTAGAACCAAAGAGAACACAGGAGCCCTTCTTCAGAGGCAGTGACTGAAGGTAAGGGAAGCAACAAAACCTTTTTTCACAGCTGTGGCTCAGTTGGCTGACTGCCACTAGGGTTGGTTTGTTTTTTGTTTTTTGTTTCTTTGGTTTTTTCTTTTTGTTTGTTTTTGTTTTTTGTTTTTTCTAACAGGCTTATTATTGTTGTTGTTGTTATATTATTATTGTATCATTTTCCTACTTCTCTTTGTTTCCCACAACCTTCTCATGCAGCTACATTTGTTCTTTAAATTCATGGCCTCTGTTTCTTTAGTTGTTGTTTTACACACACACACACACACACACACACACAAATACAACTTGCTCAATGTATAATTTCAGAGATCACTTGGTACTGGATAACAAACATAACCAACTGGCATGTGGAGTTCTTCCCTGGGGAAGACTATTTCTCCTGTTCTAAGCATTCCCCAGTTGCCATGGTTATTTTTGTCTAGGGTTAAGACATCAATAGCACCAATGGATATGCTAAGATGAAAGGGGCAATGCCACTGGTTTTATATGGTGGTGCCTTTAATCCCAGCACTTGAGAGGGAAATATAGGCAGATCTGAGTGTGGTATCTACTTAGAGAGTTCGAGGCTAGGGCTATATAGTGAGACACTGTCTGAAAAAGGATGTGTTTGTGAGGGCTTCTCCAGTTCCCAACCAAGTAACTTTAACATTCTGAAACCATCTTGGTTAAAGTGCTTAGGTTAAACATGCACTTTAGAGAAAGCCACCTCACTCCTCGTTCCCATGCCTGCTTCATTTGTGTGGATGGTTACGTTCACCAAACTCAACTGAAATAGCAACTCTCTTCCCTTTCCAGCCTTAGACCTCAGTCTTGCATTAATTAGCCTTAATCCTCATTTGTTCCCACTCAAAGTATAGTAAAGAATAATGTGTTTTTTATATGTAATTTATTTTTTAAGTAAAAAAAAGAAAGAAAGAAAGAAAGAAAGAAAGAAAGAAAAAAAGAAAGAAGGAAAGAAAGAAAGAAAGAAAGAAAGAAAGAAAGAAAGAAAGAAAACCTCTTTTGGTGTATTCTTGAGTAACCTCCAGTATACTTTACTAAAAATTCTAGAAATGAGGGTAGGGTGGGAATCCAAAATATTCACAAATATTGAAAATGCTTTCCCCTAACAGGTGTCTTTTCTTTACAATCAAGTGATGATAAACCTCTTAAAAGCTGTGTATGTCACACACACACACACACACACACACACACACACACACACACCCCAATTTAGTAGATACTTTCAAAAGAATTCTTGAAGAAGAGTGTGCCTCTTTCTAAGAATTTTTACTTAGTGCTGTTTAGTCTGAACATAATTTCCATATTTTCAATTAACCCAAATGCAGCCTATTCAGATGACAAACTATGTGACTGTGGCCTATGACCTAACAGAGCAAAAATGTTCTCCAGTTATAAATATTCATGGAGTAACTATTTGTATTCTGACCTTCCCACGTGTTAGTGATGATAGGGTAGTGTTTGGCAGGAATTTAATTTGACTTATTAATTTGACTATTTTCCTAGTAGTAATTGTTTATTAGCAGGCCTTTACTTTATATCATAATCATTTTCTTCCATCTTAATTTTAAAAGAATTCTAACAACTGGCTAGAGTGATAACTGTCTTGTTTAACTGAGCTATAACTTAGACCTTGGGGCAACCTCATTGATGATCATATTTTCTTTTTTAATGCTACTCCTGTCTACAGCATTTCCCTACAATATTAGCTTTTTGATACTGCACATTTATTAAATGCAGGCAATCATGAAGAGTAGGTTACAAAGTGCTTCAGTAACACAAGGTAGTGTTGCTTCTCTCAAATGATACACACAGCAATGGCAAACTTTGGTTTTAGGGAGGACGGTGTTTGGTGAGTGGTTGGTGTGGATGGTGGTCTACCACTTGTGGCTGGCAAAGAAGGTTGTAGTTTGAAAGCTCAGCAGTGAAGATGCCATTAGCCTCGAAGAGAACTTAAGGGAAGTTCCTTTTTGAAATCTGAAGCTTGCATAGGTGATGTGTTTATAAAAAGATAAACAGAGAAGTAATATGTTCTATGGGGGTGTGGTGGGATGTGGTGAGGTATGTCGGAAGGAGGTGTCTCAGCGGGCCCATGCCAAGGCATCCCTTCCCCCTGAGGGACCAGCCACAGTACAGAAGAAAGTTTATTCAGGGCATGGGGAGGGGAGTTAAGAGGGTAGTAGAGGTAGAGAAAGGCAGAGAGGGGGAGAGGGTGGAGAAGTAGAGGCCAGCCATGAGCACTTGGAGAGAGGAGGAAGGGAGTGGGGAAGGGAGGAAGGGCAGCGTGAGGGGACAGGGAGCAAAAAGGGAAGAGCCCAAGAGAGCAGGAGAACCAGAGCAAGAGAGCAAGAGAGTGAGGAGGGGCAAGCAGCCCCTTTTCGAGTGAGTCAGGTCTATCTGGCTGTTGCCAGGTATCTGTGGAGAGGAGCATACTTGGCTGTTGCCAGGTTACTGTGGGGTGGAGTTTAGACAGAATGCTAACAATAGGAGTTACTCTAGAGGCAAACTTCTGAAGCATTTCTGAAAATGTAGACAGTCACTATTTCTTTGAGATGATTACAACTGTTTCTTAATTGAAAAAATAGCAGCTGATGTGTTCATAAAAAGATAAAGAGATATAGCATATGTTCTATGGGTGTGTGGTGAGGTATGGGGGAAGGGGATGTCTCAGCAGGCCCATGCCAAGGCATCCCTTCCCCCTGAGGGACCAGCCACAATACAGTATAGTATAGAATAGAGTTTATTCAGGGCATGGGGAGGGGAGTTAAGAAGATAGTAGAGGTCAAGAGATGCAGACAAAGAGAGAGAGTAGAGAAGTAGAGGCCGGCCATGAGCACATGGAGAGAGGGGGAAGGAAAGGGGGAAGGGACCAAGAGGGCTAGAGAGAAGCAAGAGGCAAGAGAGCAGGAGATCAAGAGAGGGAGGAGGGGGCAAGCAGCCCCTTTTATAGTGGGCCAATCCACCTGGCTGTTGCTAAGTAGTTGTATACTAAGGAGGAGTATACCTGGCTGTTTCCAGGTAACTGTGGGGGTGAAGTTTAGATAGGATGCTAACAGCAGTTTCTATAAATTTGGGAAAATAGATGTTTTAATAGATTGACATGGAAAGTGTGGAAGTAAAGTGTAACCCTAACAAGCCCACATAAAGACACAGTCTAGGTATTTTATTTACCAGCCATAAAGCTAGATTGGGGAGATTTAAAGCTGTACCAACTTATTCCCCAGCTTGCTGTTTCTCCTGACCACATGGTCCATGCTGGCTTCCTTCACCTCCATTTTTCCCCCTCCTCTTCTCCATCTACCTGCAAAGCCCTCACTTGAAATTCAAGTCCCGGCTTCCTCCTCCACTGCCCAATCACAATCTCTAACCTTTTATTGACCAGTTAAAATGAGGAGAAGGTTCATTTAGGACCATTTTCTGTAAGTGAGGATCAGCTCCTGGGGGAGAGGGCATGGGGGGGGGAGGAAGGAGGAAGATCCCATCTTGAGAAACCAGTATTTAGCATTAGAATGCAAGCAGCATCAGACCAACTCATTACAGTAAAGTGTGTTTTCCACCTTTTTGACCACAAACTTTGCTTTCAAGGGAAAAGGATTATATGGCCCATTGAAGATTTTAAAGCCACAAAATCAGTGTCCAAAGAAAATTGTCCTTTTATTCTCTGTAGCTCTTGACCCTCAGGTTTTTTTTTTTCTGTTCCACCCTTATTATCAAACTTCTTGTCAAGTCTCCATAATTTAAACATCTTCAGCTCTATACCCATCCTGTATTTACATAAGCAGGTTCAGATCCATGTATTTCTAAGGCCTGATCTATAGTCTTTTGTAAATTTTTATAATTCTCAAAGAAAAATGTAGCTTCTCCTAAAAGTTAACATTGCTTGGTTTGATCCATGACACTACCTTACCTCTGGCATGGTCCCCAGCTTCCTTTCCTGGCACATATAGTATGATTTAAAATCAGTAGAAGATTCATCAGATGATTTTATTAATTTTATAATTATAATTTTATTTATTCTTGCTGTGGTAGAGGAGGGGAGGATTAAAAGAAACCAACTCTAGAAATACAACTTTACTTCCACCACTGAAAAGCCTAGTCCTGATCCCTGTATCTCTGTCTCTGAAGCCAGACCCCAGCGCTGTGGGTCTCCTGACACATTATTCACTGTGGAGAAATATTGGAACAATGACCTGAAACCTCAGTAAAAACATCTACTCCTTCTTTCTCTGGATTGCTCTGAAATTGGGAGGAAGTTAAACCTACTATAAATATCATATTTGTCTTACCTTTTTTTTTGAAGGGTTGTGGTCAAAAATATGTATTTATAAGTACAACTTTCTTAAGATCTCTAGTGACCAATGTTGCACTAGATTCCTCAGGATGAAGGCTCCACTGAGGAGTTTTCTAAGTCATTAGTGCAAGAGCTGGAAAGTCTTAAGCAAAGTAAGACTGATAACCTTGTTCTCTGTCAAACTGTCTTTGGCCATATTATTTCCAAGTAAGAACAGAGTTAAAATCTGCATTAACAGAACCTCCTTGCACATATTTTCTGCTTGAAAGTTCCTGTCTCAGCAGGACCTACTATAACCAACTGGTCATTGTTATCTCTGGTGTTCTCTAAGGCTTCCCCGTATATGTCCATTGAGTGTTGCTTGCAAAGTATACTACTTTGGCTTACCAGGTCTTTCATCATGCCTTATTAGCCACTCATTGTGATTCAGAGAGTGAGCAAGACTCTTGTATTCTCTGAAATCTGGACAGAGTCGTCCCAGTTAGATGCTTTATAAGATTCAGCTCACTGCCATAAGACCTGGCTTTCCATTATGTACTTGCTTGTGATTAATGAGTTGGGTAAATCTTCTTAGTCTGTAGAGTTTATTCTAGAAGTGTACTGCTGACTCATAACTATCTGAGCCCATTTTTCCCACTTATGCAGAGAGATGTGTGTTCAATCAAAAGGTATCTACAGACTAGAGAAAGCAGAACATACACATGTCAACTACTCTTCATCAATTTTTTCTCCTTTTTAGAAAATCTCTGAGACTTACACAAGAAGACATATGTACTGCAAGGGCAAAGCTCCAAAAACACAAGTCACAATTCTTCAGTAAGCAAGAAGGAAAATTTTCAGAGTTATCAAGAGTTGTCAGAGGGAAAAATCGAAATTGGTTCAGATCCAACACTGCTTGGAGGTGAGCCTTGGAGGTGAACATGCAAAAAAGATAAGATCAGTGGCTTTTCATGAAAAGAAATGATACATTTAGATTTTTCAAAACCTATTTTAATAAGTGTTCTCAAACACCTCAACCACACTTCTAGCCTACCATCCAAAGGTAGGGGAGAAAAGATGGTAAATAGGACAAGGAGATGTGGACCTATTTAGAAGTAGTTCTTTGGGGTGATTCCAATCTCTGCTTGTCAGGATAACTGTAGTTCAGTTCAGTAGTGTCAGGATACTAAGTCCAGTTCAAAACTGTCACCAAACATGAATCAGTAACAGCAGCATGATCCAGCAGAAACAGCCAGGCCTCTATGAAATCACCACGGAGTCGGTGAGAGCAACAGGACCAGCTGGAACACCAGGAGTTCTCTATTGTGCCCCTCTCAATAAAGTGAAGATCAGCGAAGATGGAAGATCAATGAGTTGTTGCATAGCTAGCTAGCAATCACTCTCTCCAAACATCATGTGTTCTCTTATGGGTCTTGCTTTAGCAAAACATCATGTGACTCTGCATCACATGACACAACCAAAAATTTCCACATCATATCCCTTTTTTGTTTAAAAGTTGTCCTTTTCCCTAAGATTAACAATCTACATACAATAGAAATAATTATAAGAACTATAAGACTAGAACTTTACATCATATTATAAATAAACAGCATATGTAAAATACAGTTTAACAAAACAATCTTGCTTCAGGTCTGGGCCTAAGCACTGAGCAGATCCCAGGCTGCAGCTCTGCACCCAATCTCACAAAACCCATAGGAAGCAGGGCTCCCGGGAGGTTTAACCCTGGCAGTATCTTAGGTAAGGAGACAGCAACATCTGCCCCAAACAGGGAGTAACTGGAACCCACTAGGACCCAGGAACTCACTCCTGGCCCGGAGCACTGGTTTCTTCCTGTCTGCTCTGAGCAATAAGAAGATCTTGGGCATCAGCTCTAACCCCAGCAGCAACATTCACCCAAACAGTTCTGACACAACCAAGAAAATGGGAAAGATAGGCTCCAGTCAGACACAATGAGTCCAGGACACAATGAGAAGTCCAAACCTTCTCATCTCAGGTATAGATAAGAGTGAAGATTCCCAACTTAAAGGTCGAATAAATATCTTCAACAAAATTATAGAAGAAAACTTCCCTAACCTAAAGAACAAGATGCCCATAAACATACAAGAAGCCTATAGAACGCCAAATAGACTAGACCAAAAAAGAAATACCTCCCGTCACATAATAATCAAAATACCAAATGTATAAAACAAAGAAAAAATATTAAATGCAGTAAGGGAAAAAGGCCAAGTAACATATAAAGGCAGACTTATCAGAATTACACCAGACTTCTCACCAGATACTATAAAAGTGAGAAAATCCTGGACAAATGTCATACAGACCCTAAGAGAACACAAATGCCAACCCAGGCTACTATATACAGCAAAACTCTCAATTACCATAGATGGAGAAATTAAGATATTCCACGACAAAACCAAATTTATACAATATCTTTCCACAAACCCAGAACTTCAAAGGATAATAGTGATAAAGCTTCAGTAAAAGGAGGGAAATTATACCCTAGAAAGAGCAAGAAAGTAATCCTCTTCCAACAAATGCAAAAGAAGATAGCCCTACAAACAATGCCACCACTAATAACAAAAATAACTAGAAGCAACAATCTCCTCTCCTTAATATCTTTTAACATCAATGGATTCAATTTCCCAATAAAAAGACATAGGCTAATGGACTGCATATGTAAACAGGACCCAGGATTTTGCTACATTCAGGAAACCCACCTCAGTAACAAAGACAGACACTACCTTGGAGTGAGTAAAAGGCTGCAAAAGAATTTTTCAAGCAAATGGTCCTAAGAAACAAACTGGAGTAGCCATTCTTTTAACTTAAAGCTGTTAAAAAGGATACGGAAGGACATTTCATACTCATCAAAGGAAAAGTTAACCAACATGAACTCTCAATTATGAACATCTATGCGCCAAATGAAAGGGCACCCAGTTTCATAAAAGAAACCTTACTAAAGCTCAAAGCACACATTGTCGCTCACACAATAATAGTGGGAGACTTCAACACTCCACTCTCAGCAATGGACAGATCATGGAAACAGAAACTAAACAGAGATACAGTGAAACTAACAGAAGTTATGA
Organism: Rhabdomys pumilio; assembly: GCA_030674055.1. NCBI lineage: Eukaryota > Metazoa > Chordata > Mammalia > Rodentia > Muridae > Rhabdomys > Rhabdomys pumilio. The sequence continues at coordinate 1,570,419 of JANHMN010000014.1, read as the reverse complement.
ACCAAATGGATTTAACAGATATCTATAGAACATTTCACCCTAAAACAAAGGAATATACCTTTTTCTCAGCACCTCATGGTACCTTCTCCAAAATAGACCATAAAATTGGTCGCAAAACAGGCCTCAACAGATACAAAAAAAAATATTGAAATAATCCCATACATCCTATCAGATCACCATGGACTAAGGATTGTCTTTAATAATGACAAAAACAGTGGAAAGCCCACATTCAATGTGGAAACTGAACAACACTCTACTCATATATCCAAGGTATACAAAGAACTGATGAAATTAGACTCTAGACAATCATACAACCCTATTAAAAGTGGGGTATAGAACTAAACAAAAAATTCTCAACTGAGGAAACTGGAATGATGGAGAAGCACCTAAAGAAGTGTTCAGCATCCTTAGTCATCAGGGAAATGCAAATCAAAACAACCCTGAGATTCCACCTCAAACACAGATGACAGCAGATGTTGACGAGGATGTGGAGAAAGAGAAACACTCCTCCATTGTTGTTGGGATTATAAACTGGTACAACCACTCTGGAAATCAGTCTGGCAGTACCTCAGAAAATTGAAGATATTGTTACCTGAAGACCCACCCAGCTATACCACTCCTGGGCATGTACCCAAAAGTTGTTTCAACATACAATAGGGACATATGCTCCAGTATGTTCATAGTAGCCTTATTTATAATAGCCAGAAGCTGGAAAAAACCCAGATGTCCTTTAACAAAGGAATGGATATAGGAAATGTGGTACATTAACAAAATGGAGTACTACTCAGCTAGTAAAAACAATGAATTCATTAACTCTTAGGCAAATGGATGGAACTAGAAAACATCATCCTGAGTGAGGTAACCCAATCACAAAAGAACACAGATGGTATGCACTCACTGATTATTGGATATTAGCCCAAAAGCTCACAATACCTAAGATAGACCACATGAAACTCAAGAAGAAGGAAGACCAAAGTGTGGGTGCTTTGGTTCTTCTTAGAAGGAATAACAAAGTACTCAACCAGAGCTCCCAAGGTCTAAACTTCCAGCCTGAGAACACAAAGGGAGTATATGTATAGGTAGGTGAGGGTGGCCTTGTCAGGCATCAGTGGAAGTGGAGTGTCTTGGTCCCTGAAAGTTTGGATTCCCTAGTGTTGGGGAATTTGAGAGCATGGAGGCAGGAATAGGAGGATGGTGGGAGCATACCCTCATAGAAATAGGAGGAGGGGAATGAGATAAAGTACTTTGGGGGGGAGGAATGGGAGAGTAGATAACATTGAAAGGTAAATAAATAAAATATCCAATTTAAAAAACAAAACAGATAATGGGTCTGCCCTGACAAGAGTGACTGGGGAGCTATATTGGACATATGTTTTTGACCCACATTTGCTTGACTATGTCCCAGATGGGACAAGCTGCCTTGCCTCAAGTTTTTAGACCTTGTGGGATAGAGAATTGACAAGAAAAACTATGTCTTTTGTATTCTTCTTAAAGGTGACCAGCTATTAGGACTCAATCATGTACTGGTCTAGAAAGCAATCCAATATGGGAAATAACAGTCTACTTTTGGAAGACTGGATCTGGACTTTGTCAGAGACATATGTGGAAGCTAGCTGTAGCTTGCTATGCTGTTAGGATAGCAGAGATAATGTTGGGACAAGATCTAGATTTCAAACAAGGGTTAGTGCATGTTTTAAAACTCTTTTCATTGTCAAGCTAAAATTGATTTTGTCTCTTCTACAGCATTTATTCTAAGTTGCATTGACTTTATAATTTCCAATTGTGTTAGTGTGTTGAAACCTGGCATGTCTGTTACGGAGGTCTATCCACCAGCTTTTGTCTCACTGCCCTGAGTATTAGAAAACCTTGATTCTCTGAAAAAGCTTGAAAGTGCTGGAAGAAGTGAATTAGGCTTTAAGCAGAAGCAAGAGGATAGCAGACTTGATTGCTGGTATAACAGCTTTAATTCCATTAATAGCTAGCACCACTGCTTCTGCAATAGCATTGACACAAGGAATCAAGACAAATATTATTGTTAACCATATAGCAAAAAATGTTACTAATGTATTGAGTATACAAAAGGATATATATATATATATATATATATATATATATATATATCGAACAGCAAATGACTCTAGAACCCATTCAAATTATCTGAAGGAGGCTCAGGGTTCAGGAGTTAGGAGCCATCCCAAGTGTCATGACAAATATTGGAGTAGTGTTACTTTTGAAATTCACAATGATTGTCATTATAATTAGAAAAAATTTAAAGACACCTGTAGGATATTTGGCATAATCCTAACACCTCTCTGGGTGTGTTAACTTTGTATAATGAGATTATGAATTTAAAGAATGCTGCTCTGTTGATCTTTGATGCTGCAGATAATGCCAATAAAATTAACCATGGCCTGAGCTCAGTATTTCCATTTTGGGCAAACCTCAGGAATGGCATATATAGCTTGATCAAGCTAGCCCTTCTTGTCCTTGGAATACTTTTATTCCTGCCCATCATGTTAAAGCTTGTCTTTAACAACATCAACATTTTGGCAACCAAAGTACATGGCTCAAACCTGAAAATGGACACAAACACCCCCCATCCCAGACAAAGCTATTAAATTAACAGGCTGGCAAGCTAAGGATGGGTAAGATTCTGCACAGAACCTCACCAACCTAAGACACAAGTGCATTGCCTTTGTTAATGCATATTCCATGATGGGTAAGGAAGGCATTCTTGTCAGAATGACCTAAGACAGATTCAGTCTTGTTAATGAAATAAAAAAGGGAGAGAGGTAGACAGCCTTTGGGGCTGCTTGACAAGAATCTGACATGGGCCAAGGACAAGGAAAGAGGCTGCTTGGCAGTAATATGACATTGGGCAATGACAAGGAAGTAAGCATCAAGCAGTAATCTGACATTAGACTAAAACAAAGAAGCAATTTCAGATAGGACTCTAAATCATAGACTACAGCAAAGAAGTAATCTCAGGAAGGAATCTAAATATTAGGCTAGAACAAAGAAATAATTTCAGACAGGATTCTAAATTTTAGGCTAGAACAAGGAAGTAGGCTTCATAAATGAAAATAGCCTTGGGCTAGGACAAGGAAGTAGGCTGAGATACTTTGGTCATCCTGATAAGCCTTTAGAAACAGTGATCACAAGAGTGTTCACGTAACTGGGTTTAATGCCTTGCTTTTTCTTTGACTATTTGTGTTTGTTGTATTGCTTGCTCCTCGACTATTTGCATCTACTGTATTGCTAGACCCTCAACCTAGAACTGACCTTAATACATGCATGTAATCAAAATGGTATAAAGGCATAAAGGAAGGGGGGTATAGGATAGGGGGTTCTAGGGAGGGGAAATATGGAAAGGAGATGGCATCTGTATTGAAAATAAATAAAATATCCAATAAAAAAACAACCTTATATTTCTACTAATATACAATATAATTAATATATAATATACAATATACAATAAAATGCAATCATTTAAATAAAACAACCTTAAATTTCTATCAATATACAATAAAAATAAAACAGTCTTAAATTCCTATCAGTATACAATAATTCAAACAAAACAACCTTAAATTTCTATCGATATACAATAAAAACAAAACAACCTTAAATTCCTAGCAATATACAATAAAAATAAAACAACTTTAAATTCCTATCAGTATACAATAATTCAAACAAAACAATCTTAAATCTCTATCAATATACAATAATTTAAACCTATTACCCTAGGTAATGATAACCATAACACATTAAATAACCAAAACCATCCACCCCAACTTAAGAGATCAGGATGGTCGTCTTCTTATAATTGCTTCCTGCTGAACTGGCATGAAGAATTCTTGTTTGGAGCCTAATAAGGTTGGGGATGGAAGGATGGTTAACCTGAAAGAAACAAAACAAAACACAACACAACACAACAAAACAAAACAAAACAAAACAAAACAAAACAAAACAAAACTAGCTGCAGCATTTGTTGCTCAGTCTCTGTCTTAATACAGTCTCTGTGTTGTCTGTCCAGGCTCTGTGTTGTCTGTCCAGTCTCTGTGTTGACTGTCAAGTCTATGTGTTGTCCAGTCTCTGTGTGATCAATCATTTGGCCCAGCCCTTTTGAAGTTGATGTGCATGCATATTTTGAAGACATCAGTAACTGAGCAGTCTGTAAAAATGTATCATGTGAACTTATTTGCTTTGTGAAGACATTCATGTCTCAGGAAAGTGGTTTTTCCTGGTCAAATCTAATGTCATCACATCCTTAGAGTATATTGGTAAGCCTAGTTCCTCAGATTCTTTTCAATATCCCAATGTCTCTCAGTTGCTGTTCCTTTTTTCACCAACAATAAGAAAATTTAAAGTTAACAAAAATTATTTAGTCTGTCCCTGGGGTTTTTACTCTCCGTTTTTGCTTAAATAAGCATTTCTTTTAAGGTATGATTAGCTCTTTCTATAATTGCTTGTCCTGTGGGATTGGGTGGTATACCAGTAACATGCTTTATATTGTGATATGGAAAGAATTATTGCCTCACATATATGCATATATAAGAGCATTGTCAGTTTTAATTTGTGCAGGAAAACCCACAATTGCCATTATTTCCATTAAGTGTATAATTACACAATCAGCCATTTCAGAACTTAAAGCAATTAATTGCCCATCGAAATCCTGAGTACATGTCAATGGTACAATATATATACCTTTGTTTTCCAAATTCTGCAAAACGGAAAACATTCATCTGCCAGATGTCATTTATTTTGGTACCCTTAGGGTTGCAACCAGTAGGTCATAGAATTTGATTATATAGAGAACATGCTGGATTTTTTTTATTATTATTTCTTTGGCTTCTTGCCAACTGATAAAAAATTTTTCTTTAAACATTTCTCATTACTATGATATTTCTCATAAAAATTTGAGGTCTCTAACATATTTCCTATTAGTAATTGATCAATTTCATCATTTCCTTGAGCTAATGAATCTGGCAAACCTGTATAAGATCTGAGCAATATATAATGGATGGTTTCTACTTCTGATGGTTTGTTGCAATTATATAAATAACAAGGTCAATTCTGAGTTATAAGGTACAAATTCAGTAGTCTCTATATACAAAACAATTCTTTCTGCACATAAAGTAATGATGTTAAGAGACTCAGGATATTGGTTGTCTATAATAATACCATAAATGTTGCATAGAATTGACATTTGAACTGATGTATACAGACTTTTGAGCACCTTGTTTATTTTTTGTCTGATTTAGAACCTGCCATCCCCATCTTGTTTGCATCCATATAGAATGTTGGTGCCTCTGGAACTGGTATTCTCTTTACAATACATGGAAGAATCCAATTAGTTTTTTTATAAACTATACATTTGCTTTTTGGATATTAGATGTTAGTTATTAATTTCATCCAAGTAGTTACTACAAGTTCTTTGCCCATCTTCATTGATCACCCATAATGACATAATCTCGGTGTTTGTAAGAGGTACTACAATTTCAGCCAGATCTGTTCCTGACAATTGAGATGATTTTATTCTACCTTTTATAATTAATTCAGAGATTTTTTGTATGTATGTCTTCAATTTTTTACTTTGTGAGCTTAAAAAATCCATTCCATAATACTATCTTCCCTTTGCATAATGAGCTCAATAGAAGAATGAATTGAAGACAAAATGAGCAAAATACAATCAAGTTTAGAATCAATTTGATCCACATATGCATCTTGCAGTCTTTGTTCTACACCAGCTAAGACTTTTTCTGCTTCAGCTGTTAGACATCTTGGACTGTTTAAATTTAAATCTCCTTGTAATGTTTGAAACAAAATACTTAACATATATGTACCTAATCCAATTGTAGGTCTCAGCCAGTTAATATCTCCCATTAATTTTTGAAAATTGTTAAAGTGTCTGAAATTAGTCCCTCTGGATCTATACCTTTGTTGTCAAATTTTTTGTTTATTGGTTATATAGTCCAAATATCTATGTGAATCTCCTCTTTGTATTTTTTCTAGAGCAATCTGTAACCCCAGTATGGCAGATATCCTTGTGTTACCTTATACATATTCTCAAAAACATCTTTGTCAGAATCAGCCAATGAAATGTGATTTATATAGTAATAAGTTATATGACAGAATTGCTTATAAATTATTTCTAGTGGTTGTTGCACAAAATACTGACATAAAAGTGGACTGTTTAATATTCCCTGTGGAAGTATCTCCCAGTGGTATCTCTTTAGTGAAAGATTACCATTCAAACTAATGAAAAAGCAAACCTTTCTGTATCCTGTTCATGCAACGGTATTGTGAAAAAGAAGTCTTTCAAAACAATTATTATTATAAGCTATAATCTCAGTAACAAAGAAGGTAAGGAAAGTCCAGGCTGTAAAGGACTCATAGGCTGAATTACTTTGTTAACTGCTCTTAAATCCATTATCATCCTTCACTTTCTTGATTTCTTGATTTCTCTCTTTCTTTCTTTCTTTCTTTCTTTCTTTTTCTTTTTCAACAAACATTGAGAAATTGCATGGGCTGGGAGACTCTTCTATATGCTGAGCCTCCAGTTGTTCTTTTACCAGTTGTTCAACCACCTGCAGTTCTTTTATAGGCCACTTCTCTTGCTACACAGGTCTGTTTGTTAAGCATTTGAGGTGCAAGGCTGTTGATATGTCAACAGTGGCCCCTTATATAAATTTGGAAATTTGATCCCTGTGAGGTCCTGTTTTTGGACCATGGGCACAGCTTGTGATGTTTCTGGATCACCTGTATCAATACCTTCTCCAGGAGCATCAACCATATCACACTTAATTCCCTCATTTGATGTCCCTGAAATTGCAAAATTCTTAACTTGTGTACTCCATTGTTGTAAAAGATCCCTTCTTCATAAATTTATGTGTATACTGGCCACATAAGGTTTCAATTTGCCTGATTGCCCTTCTGGTCCCACACAGTTAATCCATTGAACACTTTGTCTTATTTCTGATAATTTACCAATTCCTAAAAACTGTGTGTAAACCTTCTGAAGTGGCCAATCTGGATTCCAAGACTTTTAAGAAAGTATACTAACATCAGCTTCTGTATCTACCAAGTCTTCTATTTCAATACCATTCATTTTGTACCATTAATTTAGGTCTCCTATCATTGACCATAGTTTGTCAGAACACACATTTTATCAGTGTTCTCCCAAAAGCTCCTGTCATTTCTAGTGGAACAGCCTTGCCATTAATGTAAGGAAACAACAATCGTTGAACAATTCTATTCCCTGCACCAATCTGCATCTCCTTTCTCACATATGCCACAATTCTAATTCTTCCTTGCAATCCCCATCTACTATACTAGGATCCATAATAAATTCTTGAGAAGTTAACTCACTTCTTCCCAAGATTATTCCTTCTTTTCCTGAGGGTAAAGGACCATATACATCAGAAAATATCTTATAACATTTAACTTTGGGAACTAGTGTAAGAGGCATATCTGTGGCCAGATCTGAAGCTGCAATCCCTTCTGGAGCATATATAAAATCATAAATACTTAATTTTGATTTTCTTCCCTGCTTGGTATCTTCTGGCTGACCAAAAGCAGATGGCTCATATTTTTTACTGCGGGGCCTTAAGATGACAGTCTCCTCTTTTTGTTTTCCAACGGTAAGAGGTTACCTTGAATATCTCTTTTGGATCAGCAATCTTTGACCAATGTTTGCCCTATCAGAGCAGCTACAACATCCTGGCAATCTTCATGGTTCATAGCAGCCAGAATTTTCTTATTCTACTACAAATATTATATTTTCCAGAGTTAATGTATCTGCTATTTTGAGCTCTGACTCTTCTAGCCTTACAATCTCTTTGGAAATGATCATATTTACAATTAAAGCATCAGGCATTTTGATTTCTAAGACTTCTAGCTATGGCCTGCCTTATGATATTAGTTTAATGCTTCTGAAAACCAATGCCAGTTGTTTCCCTTATCCATTTATCTGTCGGGGATCCTCATGCTTTCAATGGTCTGATTCCTCTCTTACATTCAGTATTCACATTTTCAAAGGCAAATATTTCTATCAATGACTGTCTGGTTTTAGGGTCTGATATAGCTCTATTTACAACTGAACCCAATTTTTGTAAGAAATAAGTGAATGCTTCTGTAGGCCCCTGTGTTACCTTAATAAATGAGGTAGATTATTTCCTCTGGCTTCTCAATCATATGCCAGGCTCTTAAAGCCACAACACAACATTTTTCAATTATGCCATCTTCAGATAGGATTTGTTCTTGTAAATCAGCTTCACCAAGCAGTTGGTCTTTAGTACATTTGTCCACCTTACTATATTATGTTGCTCTATTTTTGTGGTGTTGAGTCTCCACCATGACAAGCATTGTAATTGTTATCCAGCTTCTAGTACAGCAGACACCAATTTCTTCCAGTCTTGGGGGAAAACCCTATTCTGCATAGAACAAGTACTTAAAATTTCTTTAACAAATGGAGAATGCAAGCAATACAAAACAATAACTTCTTTAAAATGCTTTGAATCTAGCATTTCTATCAGATGCCAGGTCAATTCATCATAGCCAGGACCACCATCATTAGTAGGCATATGCTGCACAAAGCCTGGGAAGGCTCAAGGTGCCTGTGTAGCCTCAAGCAAATCTTTTCTTGGTGCACTTGGCTGAACACTATCTCCTTGTACTATTTCCTGCACTTCCCAGCTCCTAGTTTTATGGACATGCTCTGGGCACCTGGAAGTGAAAGTGTATGGCACAGGGAAAGGTGGCAGTTTACCTTCTGGCATATTTTGTAACCCTTTTTTAATCACATGATACATTCCCAGTCTCAGACACCAAGCCTGAACCCTGTTGTTCCCCTCCCACTGGTTCTTTTTGCAGTCCAAGCACTTCCACTTCCATCTGCAAACTCTCTCTGTGCTAATCCAACTCTGCAATCTTCTCTAACATAAGAGAATTGTCAGCTTTCCCTTGAATGTTTTTCAAAATAGTATACATGAAGACCATGAAGTAAAACCAGAAAAGCCCCTCTGGGAATGAAAGGGTTAAATTTTTTCAAAATCTCCTAGCAGGCTGGGCAGAACCAAGAGTGCAGGTCAGCTTGGTCGTGAGCTCTGTGTTTCAGGAACTTGGCTGACCACAAGATAAATAATTGATTACAAATAGGGTCTTTGAAAATAGTCTATACAAAATGTTCCCCATGACCATTCCTTGGACCCTGTCACAAACTGAATAATGGGCTGGAACTTTCTACAGGTACTCTCCAATAACCCTCCTTCACTCCCCCTGGGTTGTGGTTTCCCCCCTGGGTTATGATTTTCGCCTTTAAATTTTCTTTGCCACCAAAGCCCCGGGGTCAGACCCCACTGCCCCTGTGTGGGTCATGGGTTTTGACCTCAACATGTTGATCGAAATATACCTCTTGTTGATTGTATCAAGTTCGATGTCTTGTGAGTTAATGGGTGGCCGTGAATTCCTGAGGCTTGGGTGAGGTCCTCCCTTCATGGGGGCCTTACAGGAACAAGGTAAGAGACCATCCAGCAGTTGCAGCTACTATTTTGTCAAGCTCCTTAAAGAACATTGCTAAGCCCTTCATAACCTGCCTTTTCTTTTACCACATTCAAAGTAAAATTACAACTATGCCTAAATCATGATGGGTGTCACCTGTAGGCTTACATGTTTCAAAACCTACTTTAATAAGGCTTCTCAAATGTTTTGATCCCCACCCCCTTACTAGTCCACCACCCAAAGGTAGGGGAAAAATGTGGTAAAGAGGACAAGAGGATGTGGCCCTGTTTAGAAGTAGTTCTTTGGGGGCAATTCCAATCTCTGCATGTCAGGATACCAGCAATCCAGTTCAGTGGTTTCAGGATAACAACAGTCCAGTTCAAAAGTGTCACCGAACATGATTCAGCAGTGGCAGCATGATCCAGCAGAAACCACGAGGCCTCTGCTGAATGGCCTGAGTCAGCAGAATGACTAGAACCAGCTGGAATGCCAGCAGTTCTCTGTCATACCTCTCTCAATGAAGTGAAAATCAGTGAAGATTCAAGACCACTGAAGCACTGTATAGCTAGCTATGCAAGTGCACCTTCACTATCTGTTGAGTCCTACTTATACTCTCTCCAAACATCATGTGCCCTCTGACAGGTCTGCTTCAGCAAAACATCACATGAGGCTTCATCATATGACACAAACAGAAATTTCCATTTCATGGCATAATCTTAGGAAGTAGGACCTAGCACGAGTAATTCAGGTCATTGGGAATATGCCCATCTGCCTACTTTCTTTATCCTTTTTTGTTGAGGCCCACACTGCCTGGCTTGGGGGCCACTGTGTCCTGGCCCAAGCTGGTGCTCCAGTCCGTGGGTCAGGGTCTAGAAAGAGAGAGGGGGGGATGAAGGGGAAAGAGATGCAAAGAATGGAGACAAGGCAGAGGGTTTGATCAAGTCTCATTTATTGAAGGGAAACTCGGGGTATTTATACACTTTGCCACTGCCTTGTAGGCATGGATACACATGCGCCTTGCAGGTGTGGATATCACATGCCTTGCAGGCATGAATACAGTGTGCACCTTGCAGCTGGGGGCACTAAACAGCAAAACAAAATATGTGGGAAAAAGAAGATGTTTATCAGAGTGTGTTTAGCTGTTGTAGGCTGTTGAAAACAAGTCTCTTGTCAGGGTATATGACTCAAGATGGCTGCAAAGATGATAGTCATTTTTTGCTAGGAGTCAGCTCCCAACAGGTCCCTCCTTTTAATTTTTTTTTTCAAAAGGGAAGGCTGGGAAAATTTATGAAAGCCGTGCCTGTCTTAGGTTGGAACAAAGGACCCCCCCCCCAACCTCCCTTTCCCGTCTTTGGATACTTAACAGCCATTGGTTGAACTCCTGTCATAGGATGGTGAGGCCTCCCAGTTAGGGGCAAGGGTCTTGATGTGTTCTCTTACCTGTCATTGACTATCCAGCTTAGTGCATAAATTAGGGGTTAATCCTCATCAGTCTTGATGACAGATGTTTTAGAGTCCCCTACTTCCAGGCTGTAATAATGGACCAGCACGGGTTTTATTTGAATAGCGTCTATCTGTTGCCATACAAAAGCCATCAGTCTGTTGGACACCATGAACCTGAGAGACTAGAGACTTAACAATTCCTGAATAGCTGATATAAAAGCAACACTCTTTTTTAAGGGTACCCCACTAAATCATAAGTTGGAGAACCAAGAGTCGAATAGAGCCACCCTGGCTGCATTGAGAACTTCCCAGGTCAGATTTGCTGGTTGATCTGTTCCAGTTTGAAAGCCTTGCAGCTGGGGGCACTAAACAGCAAAACAAGATATGTGGGAAAAACAAGATGTTTATCAAAGTGTGCTCATCTGTTGTATGCTATTGAAAACAAGTCTCTTGTCAGGGTATATGACTCGAGATGGCTGCAAAAATGATAGCCACTTTTTACTAGGAGTCAGCTTCTAACATTTGTTCTCTCTCTTCTTGCATCCTGATCACCATAGGATAAGAGGGGTGCTTTAGTATGTACCCATGCCATGATCTACAGCCTCAAGACAAATCTAGAGCAAAAGAACCAGTTGATAATTAACTGGAACCTTTGAAGCAGTAAGCTCACATAAAATTTACCTCCTTCTAAATGCAATGTCTGGGTGGAAACAGGAGGCAGAAGCCCACATGTGCCTGAAAATCTCTCCATAAGAAACTTCAGCTTGGCAGACTCACCATTGTCTCCCCAGACATTCCTCCCAGACACTCTAATTACCTAACCTGATAATGACTTATTACACAACTTCTCTTTTTACCTATGGGCACAATAAAAGCAATGATAAGAGAAAAATTTATAGCACTAGTGTCTATATAAAAATTTGAAGAGTTCTCATAATTGCAACTCAAAAGCACAACTGAAAACTCTAGAACACACTGAAGAAATCACACCCAAGATGAGTAGATAGCAGGAAATAGTCAAGTGGGGGTCTGAAATCAATAAAATAGAAACAAAGAGAACAATATAAAGAATCAATGAAACAAAGGGTTAGTTCTTTGAGAAAAGCAATAAGATCAACAAAAACTTATCCAAATTAACTAGAAGGCAGAGATCTAGAATATCCAAATTAACAAGATGAGAAACAAAACTGGGGATGCAACAGCAGACACTGAGGACATCAAGAGAATCAAAATAACATACTTTAAAAACCTATACTCCACCAAAAATCCAAATGAAATCTAAAAGAAATAAACAAGATTCTTGATAGATAGCACTTGCAAAAGTTTAAGATCAAATAAGCAGTTTAAACAGACCTATAACTCCCCTGTGAAATAGAAGCAGTCATTAAAAATCTCCTAATCTGACCCAAGGTCAGATGGGTTTAATGCTGAAGTCTACCAAGTTTCAAAAGAAGAGCTAATAAAACTAGTCCTCAAATTATTCCACAGAAAAGAAACAAAGGAACATTATCAAATTCATTTTATGAGGCTGCAGTCATCCTGATACCCAAACCACACAAAGGTTCAACAAAGAAAAAGAATTTCAGCCTAATTTTCCCCATAAACTTTGGTGCAAAATACTCGATAAAGCTCTTCCTGTAAGCAGCCAGAGGTGACCCGTGAAGATGGTTAGCTACTCTCTTGACACAGAAAACCCCACAAAATCCTGCAAATCATGAGGTTCAAGCCTTCGTGTTCACTTTAAGAACACCTGGGAAACTGCCCAGGCCATCAAGGGTATGCATATCCACAAAGCTACCAAATACCTAAAGGATGTCACTATAAACAAATAATGTGTGCCATTCCATCAGTAGAATGGTGGAGTTGGTAGGTGCTCCCAGGTCAAACAGTGGGGCTGGACACAAAAAAAGTGCAGAATTTTTGCTGCACATGCTTAAAAATGCAGAGAGTAATGCTTAACTTAAGGGTTTAGACATAGATTCTCTAGTCATTGAACACATCCAGGTGAACAAGGCACCTAAGATGCACCGACAAAGTTACAGAGCTCATGACTAGATAACCCATACATGCCACACTGAGATGATCCACACTGAAAAGGGACAGATTGTTCCAAAGTCAGAAGAGGAAGTTGCATAGAAGAAAAAGATATCCCAGAAGAAACTGAAGAAACAAAAACTCATGGCATGGGAATAAATTCAGCATAAAATAAATGTAGATAAAGTAAAAAATAAAATACCCAATAAAATACTTACAAAATAAATCCAACAACACATCAAAAAAAAAATCATCCACCATGATTAAGTAGGCTTCACCCAGAGATGCATGTGAAAATCTGTCAATGTAATCCACCATATAAACAAACTGAAAGAAAAACATGATTATCTCATTTAAAAAACATTTGATAAAATCCAACACCTTTTCATGATAAAAATATTGAGACATCAAGGATACAAGGAACATACTTCAACATAATAAAGGTGATTTAGAACAACTGAACAGACAACATTAAATTAGAGAGAAACTTAAAATGATTTCACTAAAATCAGGAACAGGGCTGTCGACTCTCTCCATATATATCAATATAGTGCTTGAAGTTCTAGCTAGAGCAGTAACATAACTAAAAGAGATCAAAGGGACACAAATTGGAAAGGAAGAAGTCAAAGTACTTGCAGATAATATTATAGTATACAAAAGTGACCCTAAAAATTCTACCAGAAATTCCTATAGCCAATAAACACCTTCAGCAAAGTGGCTGGATAGATATAAGATTAACTGAAAAACAAAAACCAGTAGCCCTCCTTTATAAAAATGATAAACCAGCTGAGAAAGAAATCAGGGAAACAATACCTTTTGTTATAGCTACAAATAATATAACATATCTTGGTGTAACTCTAACCAAACAAGTCAAAGACCTATATGACAAGAACTTCAAGACTTTGAAGAAAGAAACTGGAGAAGATATGAGAAGATGGAAAGATTTCCCATGGTCATGGATCAGAAGGGTTAACATAGTAAAATGACCATCTGACTAAAAGCAATCTACAAATTCAACGAAATCCTCATCAAAATTCCAACACAATTCTTTATAGACCTTGATAGAACAATACTCAACTTCATAAGAAAAAACAAACATAAAAACAGAATAGCTAAAACAATCCTGTACAATAAAAGAACTTTCAGCACCAGCATAATCTCTGATTTCAAGCTTTACCACAGTAGTAATAAAATCCGCACAGTATTAGCATAAAAACAGACAGGATGGTCCATGAAATCAAAGACCTAGACTTAAATCCACACACCTTATGGACATCTGATTGGACAAAGAAGACAAAATAATATACTGAAAAGATGAAAGCAACTTTAACAAATAGTGCTGGTCTAAGTGGGTATCCACATGCAAAAGAATGCGAATTGATCTATATCTATTGCCCGGTACAAAACTCAAATCCAAGTGAATCACAGACCTCAACATAAATCCAGAAACACTAAATCTGATAGGAGCAAAAGTGGAGAATATGCTTGAACTTATTGGCACAAGAGACAACTTCCTGAACAGAACACCAACAGCTCAGATACTAAGATCAACAATTAATAAATGGGACCTCATGAACCTGAAAGTTTCTGTAAGACAAAGGACACTATCAATAAAACAAGCCTACAGAATCAGAAAGGATGTTCATCAACCCTACATCTTACGTCTGGCTAATCTTGATAACATTGTAGTGGGAAAAGTAAAAAAAGGCACTATCCCACAATACTGCCAGCTATTCTCTGGCCCCTGTGATCTTGCCACCTCCATGGCTAGCTCCATACAGTGACTGCTCATCTCCAGGTTCTCTTGCTGCAGATTCTGCTCACATTCTCAGTCCCAGTAAAATCAAAACTCAAGATGTTTGTAATTTATCAGTCAGATTTATATTAGTAAATTCTCAACCCACAAAACACCCACACAATGAACTCAAAACTCAGTTGATATAAATACAAGCTACATACCTAGATGGGGCAAACGCATTCTACTTATTATTTAATCATCTATCTAAAAAACATGGTTCCCAGCACTGTGTGGTTCTGGCTCTTCTTCCTCTCCTATAGATTCCATCTTGTCTCCTTCTCTCTCTCTCTCTCTCTCTCTCTCTCTCTCTCTCTCTCTCTCTCTTTACCTTGGTATTCATCTCTAAAATTCTCAGCCTACTTTCACCTTATCTTTTGCCTGCCCTCACCTGCATATAGACAGTAATCCACAAAATATATATAAAGAACTCAAGAATTTAGACACCAACAAACCAAATAACCCATTTAAAATTGGGGTGTGGAGACAAACTGAGAATTCTCAATAAAGGAATCTCTAATGGCTGAGAAACACTTAAAGAAATGTTCAACATCCTTTGCTATCAGGAAAATGCAAATCAAAATGACTCTGAGATTTCATCTTACACCTACAAGAATGGCTAAGATCAAAAACACAAGTGATAGTTCATGTTCACAAGGATATTAACCAAGGGGAACACACCTTCATTGATGGTGGGAATACAAACTTGTACAGTCACTTTGGAAATCAATGAATAGATTTCAGAAAATTGGGAATAGTTCTACCTCAAGACCCAGCTATACCACCTCCTGGACAAAGGACTCTTCATCCTACCACAAGGACACTTGCTCAGCTATGTTCATAACACCTTTACTTGTAATAGTCAGAAAATAAAAACAACTCAGATATCCCTCAAACAAAAGATGGATTTTTAAAAAGTGGTACATTTACACAATGTAGTATGATTCAGTTGTTTAAAAAAAATTCATTAAATTTGCAGGCAAATAAATGGAGCTAGAAAAAAAAGTCCTTTAGTGAAAAATAATGCAGTTCCAGAAAGACAAGACATGGTGTGCACTCACAAGTGGATATTATTAGCTCTCACGTAAAGGATAACCAAACTACAATCTGTAGGTCTCCCTTCTCCCTGGACAAGACTTCCAGTTAGAGGGATTAGCACACCAGTCTAGCCACAAAACCTCCCACTCACAATTTGTCCCACCTACAAGATGTTCTGGGTTAAAGGTGGCACAGAAATTGTGGGAGTGGCCAATCAATGATTGGTCCAGCTTGAGACCCATTCCACGAGAGGACACTCACCCCTGACACTGCCTGGAGTGTCAGGAACCAGGGACTGGATATCCCAGAGACCAAGGATAGAACCAAACAAGACTGGCAAAATAGCCAAAAATCAATGAAATGATCCCTAATGGTATTCTGCTATATTTGTAGACAGGAGCCTAGCATAATCATCATCAAAGAGGCTTCATCCAGGAACTGATGGAAACAGAGACCCACATCCAAATATCATGTAGAGCATGGAGGATCCTGTGGAAGAGCAGAATTACTGTAGGCTCCAGAGAGGTCAAGGGCGCCACAAGAAAACCTACAGAATCAACTATCCTGGCCCGTGGGGCTCACAGAGACTGAACTAACTAGGGAGCCTGTATAGGTATGATCTAGGCCTTCTGCATATATGTTACTTGTATAGCTTGACTGATGTTCTTGTGGGACTCTGAACAGTGGGAGTGGGGCTGTTTCTGACTCTTTTGTCTGCTTGTGGGACCCTTTTCCTCCCACTGGAATACCTACTCCAGCCTTAATAGGCAGGGAGGAGCCTAGTCTTATTGTAACTTGATATGTCTTTTTTGGTTGACATACATGGGAGGCTTGCCTTTTTCTGAAGAGAAATGGTGGCATGGATGGAGAATGAGAGGAGAGGAATTAAAAACATTTTAGGTATTGTCTTGACATTTTATTTGTGTATGATTTACCTAAAATCAAGTGCACCCATTCTAAAAATACGATTCCAAGACATTAAATGAGTAGTGCATACTGATGTAAACACTGTCAATCGAGATATAGAACATCCTCTCTCTCCGAAAAGATCCACTGTGCTCTTCCCTATCAGCGCCATGGGAGGATGTTATTAAGTAATGTGTTTTTATGAGAGTCACATGAACTGCCACAAACAGCACTTAGGTCTTTGAGTCTTCACGCATAAGCAGGTACCACTTCCCTAGGATATGATTAGCAGAGACGAGACAACACACTAATGAGTCTGTTGCCACGGAGTTTCCAATCCAAGCTAGCAATTGAATAGTGACAGCCCCTCAGGCGTGTGAGTGCGAAAGGGGTATAACAATCAGCCTGGCATGTTCTGAAAGTATAAAGATCTCCTACTAAGGGAAAGGGTAGATAATTAACATCAGTGAGAGCGCTCAGGGAAAGAAGAAACAAAAATAGAAGGGAGAGATCACTAAAAACACGTGCCTTTTGTTCATTTGCATAAAATTACATATGCATGTATATATTTACATACACGTTGAATATACAATTTAAAACACAAATATTATAGGCACCCCGATGCTCTGAGGTTTTTTTTTTTTTTTAAAGCTTACTGAATCCTCCTTAAACCGTGTTTTAATTCACAGTAAATACTTTTTCTTCCTTAAAAATTAAAAACGAAGTCTACAACATTATTGACTGATGGAAATTGAGGATGTGATTTGAAGTGAAAAGTACTTTTCCAGTGTAAAGCTAGCATTCTCTCCCTAAGTGTGGCCCTGCAGCCTCTCTGTGGACCAGTAACACACCACAGGGAGTCCCTGCCACTGCTTTCTAGTGCAAGTGGAGAACTGGGAAAGACACAAATCAGAAGCCAAGTCAGATTTCCTGATTCTAAGTCCAGTGGAATTTGTGACAGGGTTTTCAAAACATCAGGAACAGCCTCCTGACCCTACCTCACCTCAAGACACCAATAGCAAAGTCTTTTGCCATTTGTACTTCAAATTTTGAGATGAGTTGAAAATGGAAATCGTGATGTTAAAAAAAAAAAAAAAAAGCACCAATCCCTTACATTATTAATGATACTGTTATGCTTGCAAACAGGTGACCAAGCCAGCTCAGTCAGTCAACAGGTTCTCCTGCGCAGCAGTGAGAATTAAAAGAGATTTCCAGAAGTGGTGGCGCACGCCTTTAATCCAGCATTTGGGAAGCAGAGGCAGGTGGATTTCTGAGTTCGAGGCCAGCCTGATCTACAGAGTGAGTTCCAGGACAGCCAGGGCTACACAGAGAAACCCTGTTTCGAAAAACCAAGAGAGAGAGAGAGAGAGAGAGAGAGAGAGAGAGAGAGAGAGAGAGGATTAGACAATATTGCAGCATGACCCCAGCCAGTTCTGAGGCTGAAGGCTGAGGTGGGTTTAGTTTTTCCCAATTTGCTTTTAAACCATTTTAGTTACATGCAAGTATTTAGGTCAGTACTAGGTTGAGGAACAAGCAATACAATAAATGCAAATAATCAAGGAACAAGCAAGGCAATAAGCAAAGTCCTGTGACCACTCCCATGAACACTGTTTCTAAGGGCTTGCCAGGATGACCAAAATATCTGCGCCTTCCCTGTCCTAGCCCAAAGTCATATTTATGCCTGAAGCCTACTTCTTTGTTGTAGCCTAAGACTTAGATACCTGACTGAAACTACTTCTCTATTTTAGCCTAAAATTATATTCGTGCCTGAACTTACTTCCTCATCATGGCCAAATGTCAGATTCCTGCCTAAAGCCCATTTCCTTGTCCTTGGCTAATGTCAGATTTCTGCCAAGCAGCCTCAAAAGCTCTCCACAAACAAGAGCCTAAAGTAACTGTCCTCTGAAGAGCCCTACCTAGCAACTGACTGAAACAGATGCAGAGACCCACATTGTTGAGACTGCTATAGACTATGGAGACTTTGGAAGTTAGACTAAATGTGCTATTTTGTTACGCTATGGCTAGGTATGACCCCCATAAACTCCTGTGTTTGAACAAACTTATGGGTGCCAGAGAATAGAATGTGATGGTTTGTATATTCTTGGCCTAGGGAGTGGCACTATTAGAAAATGTGGCCTTGTTGGACTAGGTGTGTCACTATGGGCATGAGCTTTAATACCCTCATCTTAGCTGACTGGAAGCCAGGCTTCTCCCAGCAGCCTTCAGATGAAGATGTAGAGCTCTCAGCTCCTCCTGCACCATGCCTGCCTGGACTCTGCCATGATCCTGCCTTGATGATAATGGACTGAACCTCTGAACCTGTAAGCCAGCCCCAATTATAAGACTTGCCTTGATCATGGTGTCTGTTCACAGTAGTAAAAATTTAACATATATAACAATAAATGGTATATGGTGTTTCATATGCCAAGATTACTATTGAAATTATAATATCTTTTGTATCATAAATATCTATATTACAATTATTAATAGACAGTTTTAGTAGTTGTCAGAATTAAGTCACACTGAAGTAATACATTTAACATTCTCCAGTATTGAATACTGAGGTTGTCACAATTTTTCACTAAACACTGTGACTAATATAATTAAATTTATTCCCCTATAGAAAAATATTTTTCTGTGTAACTTAGATAGACAATTACTGAATTCAAACATAAAACTCATATGTCTCTTGTATATTTACAATTTTCTTTATAAAAATGTAATAATTCTATCCTGTAGTGTGACAATCCTCATAAACCCATGATTTCCTTAGAAAGCAGCATGAGAAATGGCTTTCGTTAATGTAGCATTCTTCTCATCACCAAAAATTTGGCCACAATTCAAACACTCAAAAATAGAAAAGTAGCTAAACAACAGTATATTAATCAATAAACATACTTAAAACCACCATTAAAGCCACAGTTCTAAAAATATGCAATAGCAGGCAAAGGGCCAGAATATTGTATATGCAATCCTGATTACATATATGCATATTATATGTATTCTTGTCTTATACTATGTATATATGTATGTGCGTGTTTGTAGAAAAAGAAATGTGTTGAATGTGTGCATCTTCCACTACCCTCTGTCCCTTAATATATGCCCCAAAATGGCCCCTTTCTGGTATCTGGTCGTCTACAACTGCTCCCAACAAAAAAAAAACACATGTCTAATAATTCAATACTAGTATCCACATCTGAGTAAAAAAATCACTAAGTGAAAAATTCCTACTCAGACTTTCTGGGTCTGAGTGACCTCACACATACAATGTTTTACAGTTTCGTACATTTTACTTGCCAATTTCATTTTTCTCTACAGCTGAATAAAATTCCACTGTGTATAAGTGCCACATTCTCATTATAGAATTTCAATTCTGATATGATATATATATATATATATATATATATATATATATATATATATGATCATTTTATGCATTTAATTTTGTACCTGGGCTTTTTTCACTTAACCTTAGTGATATGCCATATGACGAAGTTATATGTTGTCAAATAAAAATCCCAGTGTCATATGTGGGCTACTTCCTTCAAGTTGCTGGTTAGAGGTTCCCAAAGACACAATAAAAATAAATTGTATTCATGTGTAACACTCTTAAGGAATAAATAGTATAATAAAAAGTAGCTCATAATTTTTAAAAAGTTATTGTGTACAGTGCTTATTCCAAAAGAGATCACTTCAAAATGCAAAACAATGAAGAGTATTGCTGCTGTTCTTAGTAGCCCATCAGAACTTAATAGTAAGACCTTTTGTTGCTGAATACATCACACATTGATTCATGGGATATGAAGAAGTCAAGAAGTTTCCTTTTTGTTGGCTAGCTTTCATACTATCAAAAGGTGCTATGCTAGCTATTGGGGGAGAAAAATCATCAACAGAACTCTACACCCAGGAACTTCAAGAAGTTATGGTTGCCTGCACAAGATGTGTACAAAATCAAGCCAATCAGTATGCCCCCATGAGTAGAGGAAGGTCACATTAGCCCCACCCCTAGCTCTTGACAACTGATAGTGAAGGGAGGTCAGTTTCTTTAGAGTTGTGGTCCCTAGTAGACTGACCATGCTCCAGGGGACGGGCCCACACCCGCTCACACGTGGGCAGTAATAATCAGACTCAGTGGGCTAAAAATAATGAGAAGAAATGAAGTTAAGGGGGCAAAATGAGGAAGGTTGCAGCGAATCTGATAGCATTGAACAGTGAAGAGTGAATACACCAGAAATACATTGTATGCATATATGAAATTCTCAAAGAATAAATAATAATATTTAATAAAATAATGTGTAAAGTGATTTTTCAAAGGCAATCACTTCAACTAACCTCTTCTTAGTATAAATTTAGTATAAATCTTAGTGTAAATTTTTACATATTTAAGATATTAATCTTTCTGTGAGCTCTATGATATCATAATTATGTATTCATGTAAAATTACACATGCATGCATATAAACAAAAATGAATATAACATTTAAAATATAGTGAAAATTATGTGTTTCAGTTCCCCCAAGTCATTTTGAAGTAACATTATCTTTTACTGTCCAATATATTTTTTGATACTTTTGTGTTACGAGAATAGAGCCACTATGTGACTCACAGAAATTCCTCTGACAATGTGTCTTGAGACACTTGAGAAGAGCTGTCATCCCAGAATCTCAGATATCCTTAGCTATAGGTAGTTTGATCAGGTTATACAATGACAGTTTTATACAACAAGAAAAATATACATAATTGAATTTTCTATATTTATTATACTTTTGCATTCTGCACTTAATTTTTAGCTAATTTGGGGGGAAAATGGTCCTTTACTATGAAGTAAAAGGAGAGGTCCTATGTTTGCTCATGTTTACAGCTCATAAGCCTCTTTTTAAGCACTGCTCCAGTGTATCAGAACACTAATGCACACACACAAAGTGCCTTGCATTTGAAGGCACTAAGCAAGACACTTCACTTTTCCCAAACTTGTCCTTTGTGGCTTAGTCTAGATGTTTCTATACCTACATAAATCAAAGTATATACATGTAAAAAGGTCAAAATGAAACCCCAAAGTATTGTTTTTTTTTTTAATTTGGGGAAAAAGTCAATCAAATTACTAGGGAAAAATGCATTGTCAAATTTATTTTTACTATAATTTTTAAAGTAGTGAGTCATGCTAGATGAGAGCTGTACAAAGTGATGCACTGGAACTCATACAAGGTAAGGGACCATGGGCATGAGAGCTGTACAAAGTGATGCACTGGAATTCATACGAGGTAAGGGACCATGGGCATGAGAGCTGTACAAAGTGATGCACTGGAACTCGTTCAAGGTAAGGGATCATGGGACTGGAGACAGATGGCTCAGTGGCTACCAGTAGAGTTGCTCTTGCTGAGAGCCCAAGTTTAGTTACCAAACTGATTGGGACTTACCAACCTGCTGTAACCCCATTCCAGAGGATCTTAGGTCTTCTTCCAGCCTCCATGGATGGAGCACGTGCCACACACACAGATGTGAATACAAGCAAAATAACCAAGCACAAAATAAAAATACAAAGATCTTTTTTAAAAGATGAGAAAGTGTGGCCATAAAGATATGTCCTAATAAATGTAAAAGACCTTAAATAAAATGGAAATTGTATTTTAAAATTTAGATTCTTCAATCACATTGAAATATATGGAAAACTTTGATAATTACTTGTCTTAAGCAATTTTTTAAACATAAGAGTTGTTCATGCTGTTGGCAAAAAAGATATGTGAAATAATTAAGAAGCCCATGAGGACATGCTTTGGGTCCTCATCCCAGTTTTCTTGTTGCTTGTGCATTCTTCCATGTACATTCATCCTCATATGAATGTACAATGAAACAATGGAATCATGATAAACATTTTATTATACATAATTATTTTCATTATCATAACAAGCATTACCTTTATTCATTATTACTTTGTGCTTTGTATTTTTTTGTTATTATCTCATTGTTTTAAAATTAAATTGTCTTTGATAAATGAAACAAGAGATATGTCCTGAAACTAGTGTTCCTTGGGAAGGGAGGGTTATCCAGGGATACATCTTACAGAGACTAAAATCTCATGAGTTTTGATGATGGACACAGAGGTATTCCAAAGCACAAGAACATTCCCCAGGGCTTTTCACTTTCTATTGGTAAGACGTGTACATAAAATATTAAAATCTGTCCTAAAGCCATTTGGCTAAATGTATAACAGTCTGGGGGCCAAAAGTGCATTCATTGATTTCAAAACTGGAATCTATTTTTATGCTTTTCAACCAGCGATCTATGGTGACCTTGAAACACAAATGTGCTTTAAGCTCAATGGCTGGGACCAACAGTCTTATGATTCAACAAAAACAAGTTCTTGAAGTTCCTGGGGCCAGCAGGTTGGGAGGGCTGCCCACTTCCAGCTTGGCCCTTGGGCTGTCACTGTCAGGGGTAATTTCAGCACTAGGAAATTTCAGTCAGACTACTGGATCCAGAGGTATGCGTGGTATATCTATGATTTCAGCTAGACTCCTGTACCCAGTGTCACTGAGATGTTATAAACTAACTTACAAAGAAGCACAGGCTTCCTTGTCACTCCAATAAAGGTCTATGGGTCTGGCAGCCCATGGCAGACACTTCTCTAGGGGTCTGGTGTGGATTTGTAGTTCCCAAACCTTTGCAATGCACTCCCTATTGTGTGGGATTTGTTAACTCCTAGGTTTTGGTTTAATACTGCATGCAAATGGAAATCTGTGTGGCCACTAATTGCTAGACTTAGCTAAAAAACATTAACTGTGGTTCCCCTGATAAGGTTTTCTCCTGGGCATTTTTATTTCCTCACAGGAAATTCTATATTTCACTGCATTAGTTAATCAAAAGTTTCAGTGGATGTTACAGTTAAAGCCAAATAGCGTCTGGGAGAAAGTAGAGACCGCAGTGGGGATTTGCCACAGTAGCTTGACTACAATCAAGTGTTTGGAAGAGAAGCTTTTTGTTCAAAAAAAAACAAAAATAAAAAAAAAAGAAAGAAGAAAGAAAAAAGAAAGAAAGAAAGAAAGAAAGAAAGAAAGAAAGAAAGAGAAAAGAGGAGAGAAGAAGAGAAAAGAAAAGAAAAACAAAGAAAAAAGACAAGAAAAGATTCAGAAAGCAGGGAATTGAAAAAGAGCCTGGAAGGAGAAGGAGTACCCCAGATAAACAGTAAGTAGGGATAAAAGCAAATTGCTAGCTGACACCTGAGGACAGAGGGAGTGGCTTGGCTCTGGGAGAAAGGGACTGCACAGGGGTTGTGGGGTGCAGGGGGGAGGGGGGAGGGGGGAGGGCAGGGCAGGTAATTAAGACCTGCAGAGGGTGTTTCAAAAGCTGAGAGCATTTCCAGCCCAGGCCAGAGTTTCTGAAAATTCACTCAAACGCAGGATCTAAAGAACACAAAGGAATGTTTAGGTTGATGCTTTCCAGGAACATGCAGCAAAGGTACCAAAGTCGTCTCCTGACCAAAATGACCTTCTCTGCCAGCTTCTTTCGTGCCATTGTAGAAGCTCCTCCATGGAGGTTTTCAGTGTGTGACCCTTGGATGTCTGACAGTAAGCTTCCATTAAAACTCCTGAGCTGGTGCCTACGTCCCTGTAGTTTTAGAAATCTTTTGCACATTTGCACACAATGGCTCAGCTGCCTAAGACCTTGTCCCTTATCAGGTACAAAGCTTATGCTAAAGGGGTAGGTCCTTTCTTACGGACAGCAGGAGAAAGTCGGGCAGGGATAGAGCAGGACAAGCCAGATGATGGTGGGGAAAGAAGTCTTTTCTCTCCCTAGTTGTCAGTGCTAGGGGCTATGCAATAAGAGCACGCTCCTCCACCCCCACCTTTGCTGCGCACCACACACACACACACACACACACACACACACACACACACGTATACACATACACACAGGTTCCTTGGAACTACTTTGTTTCTTGAAGAGAAAATTCAATCAATATTTGTTTCCTGTTTTTAATTTAAATTTTTTAAGTCAACACATAAAATTTCCTAAAACTCTGTGACAAAACTACCAATTCAGTCATTACATGATTGAAACTTAAAAATGAAATAAAAGCCATGATTCCCTGAGCTAATAGATATGTATGATTTGTCTGCATTTCATAGCCACTTGTATTTTCAGCATTGTCTATTAAACAATGATGCCTCTGAACAACAGTCTGAACTTTCTCCCTCATAGGATTATGAATTGTCTTTAAGGAAAGATGTTGTGTTATTTTTCACTTAATTAAAATGCCAGCCCTTTTACAAGTCACACCACACTTACCTGCTTCCTGCACGTCATAATTCCTCTGTAGCATTCTTTCATTGTCTTCTGGACTTTATTTATTCAACTAAACATTTTTTAGAGTCTGTGTACATATTTAATTTTAACACATCATTTAGTATAAGTCTTTGGGTTTCTTCCTCAGCACTGTAAAATAATTATTTAGTTTAACATATTTAGGAAGCACCTACTACATGCCAGATACCATGTTAGCCTCCAAAGCAAGGCAATGGACCAAATAGAAAGTTGCTGTCTTCTATGAAGCTTAGATTATCACATAGTAAATAATCAGTATATGCTAAAAGATAGATCATAGATATAGATGATTGATAGATAGATAGATAGATAGATAGATAGATAGATAGATAGACAGACAGACATAGATGATAGATGGTAGATAGATAGACAGACAGACATAGATGATAGATGATAGATAGATGCTAGGTAGATAGAAGATAGACAGATATCATTTCTAGGAAGAAATAATAATAGAAAGTGGTTATGTAGACGAAACTGTGATTTTAGATAGCCAGAGAATCCCTGTCCAAGAACGTAACATTTAATACAAACCAGAAGAAAGCCCAAGGCTTAGCAGAGTTTTTCTAGAGAAAGTGATTTAAGAGGCAAGTGAAGGTTAAATGCCCTACTGGCATAGTCAAGAGTCATGAGGTGACCATTGTGGCTGGAGGAAAGTAAACTAGGGACAGAGCTGAGAGCCACAGGCAGTGGAGAGGCAGTGGAGTGGTGGAGTATGGGAAAGTTCCATGCTTTACTGACAGCAACATGAGAAGCCATATCTCTATTTCTAAGACATTCATATACTGGATTACTATATTATTATATGAATTATTATTTGAAAAATTAAAATTGTACAGTTTACTCAGGTTGCCCCTTATAGACATATTGCTGCATAGTAAATATGGTAAAACTGCTTTGAGATTTTTATTTGACTCCAGACAATGGCTAAGATTGTTTTTTAAAAAGTAACAAGGCATGCTGGTGAATGTGGGAAAATGTAAACATCACTGACTGCTGGTAGGAGCCGAAACTGAGGCAGACACTCGGAAACCGCACAAAGACTGCTCAATATGGTGAAAATATCTACCATGTGATCTAGCTATACTACTCTTGGGCACATTCCCAAAAGGCTATATCCTACTACAGACATACTTGTTCATCCATGTTTACCGATACACTGTTCACAATAGTCAGGAAAGGAAAACAACTTAGATGTCCATCAACTGGTGAGTGGATTATGAAAATATGGTACATTTACCCCATGAAGTGTCAGTCACCTGATAAGAAAAATGAAATCATAAAATTAACAGGTTAAGGAAATGGAACTGGAAGCAAGTTCATCCTGAATGAGTTTGGTGGTTTGAATGAGATTTCTGCCAGAGTCTAGATGATTTAAATACTTGCTCCTCAATTGGTAACACTGTTTAAGAAGGCTTAGGAGGTGTGGCCTTGCTGGAGGAAGTGTGGCAATGGGACAGGCTTTGAAGTTTAAAAGCCTTGTGAGCCTTGTGGCGCTGGTGGTGGTGGTGGTGGTGATGGCAGCAGAGGCGGCGGCAGCAGCAGCAGCGGCAGCAGCAGCAGCAGCAGAGGCAGGCAGATTTCTGAGTTCGAGGCCAGCCTGGTCTACAGAGTGAGTTCCAGGACAGTCAGAGCTACACAGAGAAACCCTGTGTCGAAAAACAAAAAACAAAAAACAAAACAAAACAAAAAAAAACTCTGTGGCATTCTAAGCCTTCTGCTTGTGATTCAAGACATGAGCTCTCAGTTGCCTCTGCTTCCATTCCTGCCTGTAGCCACGCTTTTCACCATCATGGGGATGAACCCTTGTGCCACTGAAACTCTAAGCCGAAATAAACCCTTCCGTCATTCCTAAGCTGTTTTGGTAATGGTGTTTTATTGCAGCAATAGGAAAGTAATTCATAGGCAGAAAAACAAATACTGCAATTGTTTCTCATATGTGTATGCAATTGTTGATTCTTTAGATATGTGTGAATTGGAATACTCATTGAGGTTAGAAAACTAGTAAGGGGATATGGGAGAAGAGGAAAATTTTCAAAGCAGGGAGAACATAATGATAAAAAGAGGAAAAGGAAACAGAAAATATTAAATGTGGGTGGGGATGGGTGAGCAGGGTAGAGGAAGGAATATGGGAAACACTAACAGTAAAGACCCTTTTAAAAAGCCATATAGAAACTAGTTACTGTTGAAACTTCCAAAGATTAGTACATAGACATAAATAAAAAGAGTTTAAAAGGAGGAACTCTACAACAAGAGTACAATACCCAAGTAGACACCACATGCCATCCCAGTACCAGGAATGGGTTGTCTCTTTTGCTGAGTTGTCGGCCAGTGAAGTCCCATAGACCCCAAAACATTACAGGCTATTGCCACTGCTCTTGTTACCCTCTAGAACTGCATTCTTGAAGCATAGGACATGAAGAAATCAAGCTTGGTACAGTCCTAGAGGCTTCATCCATATTGTTTAGCTTTCATAGTGCTGGAAGATGCTATGCACAGAACTAGGGGAGCAAAGGAGTCATTAGTCTTACCCAGCTGCAAACTCTGCGTGCTATAACAATGGCTCTCCTGGAAATATGCTCACTGATAAGATACTGGTATGAATATCTTGAAAGTAACCAACTGCTTTTTGACTGAATTTGATTAAATAAAATGGTATCCATACCTGGCATCATTTTCGGGGCCTAAAACTTGTAGCTGGATAGGTCATAGGCCTGAGGAGAAAACCTAGTACTATTATTCTGCTAAATGGACATAATATTAAAATGAGTCCTGATGACTTATTGCTGTACCTGTAGGTCTCATCAGAGAAGCTTCTTTCTGTAGTAGTTTGGTTGTACATTTGTAAGCTTGGTTGTGTTTCCAGGAGATTTGGTTGTGATTCTGGAGACTGAGGCAGTAGGATCGTGAGTTCAAGGCCAGCCTAAGCTACATATCAAGTAAAAGACTATCTTAGGAAAAAAAACTAATTTAAGGAGAGAAATAATCCAAAAAGATTGGAGGACAAGATCAGATTCAGTTGCTTTTTTTTGTTTGTTTGTTTTGTTTTGTTTTTGTTTGTTTGTTTTGTTTTTTTCCTGGAGCGGATCTTGCTTGAAACTATTTCTTAAATAAATGCCTTGCTAAATAATAACTAGTAATATTTACCTTTCAGTGGCTTGATACTCAGATGAGAACTGTAAGTATGCAATTACCTTTAATGTAATAATATATATTGCATTTAATCAGACACTTGATGAGACCACTATTGGTTCATCATAGGGAAGAAACAGCTAAAGCTTGAAGAGGTAGTGCATAGTTTCCCATAGTGCACAAGGCGTCGGGGTTTCAAGCCACTCTCTTGAAATCCAGAACCATCTCACTTGATGCTGGATAAAAGAGTAACTGAGCTGGGGACATAATCTGCTTGTAAACCTGTTCTAAGTTTCAACGCTTAGCTTAGCAGGATATAATATTGGAGCCAAAATCACGGGCTGTCTTTGTATCTGGATCACACTTTATTGTTTACCATCCTAACCAGAACTGTAATTTGAATAGTAACCTAGCCAGTAGCTTCATTTCTATATATGAAAGCTAAGCAAATAATAAAGCATATGAATTCCAATTTCAAAACTGGGAAAAAAACATTCTGAAACTAAATAGTTCACCTCACTTTGCAATTACCGAATAAAGTTTTCTTCTAAGCCAAAACCCAGTATTTATTTAACTCCTGACCCAGGCCATCTGCCATTGCAACTCAGCTGCCCATGGTGTTCCCCTCGTGGCCTCAAGGAGTTAGCTTCCTCAGCAAGCACATGTGGACAAAGATTAAAGAAGTAGTAGTTTTCCTTTTCTTTTTTCCTGCTTCTAACTTGATGGACACTGTGTTCCTATCAAACTCATCAACTAAATCTTGTGTAGCGTTTGAAATACTGGGTTACTTTTCATTCAATGAGACAAAGTGAATGAGCATTCGGAATCGAGGAGCCCCTAACCAGAACAACCTCAGAAATCCTAGAGAGTTCAGTACCTGAGGTATGAGAGGGACCCCACTGACATCACAGATCCCTCCAAGTCACAATGCTCCATAACTGCCCTTAGAAAGATGTTTCAGAAACATGAAGATTGCAGTTTGGATGGAGTCAGGAATCCCTAGTATTTTGGCTTTTTAAGAAGGAAAAACATAATTCTATTCCCTTTAAAAATAAAAAGCAAGTCAACAAACAGTAATAATAATAAAGCTGGAAAATCAACTTTATGAGTTCAGGTATCTACCCACGGACAACCCAGTCTTTAAATTTCTCATATTTCCCTCTTACATTTCTTACAATATATAAACAAAGTAAAAAAAAAAAAACCTCATAGGTTCTCAACTCTTCTCTTGGACACAACTGGCTGTATCTTCCAATATTTTAAGTCAAAGCTAAATGCTTTTGGAAGTACCTGTGGAAATATGTTCTGTTCGTCAGCTAGACATGTGATTCTGGCAGGTGAGGGAGCTGGGGTGGAGGAGGGGAGAGGCAAGTGTCAACAAGTTGGAAGCATCTCTAACTTTTGACACCTATTTAGAAACTGGTTTCAAATCTTAAAATGCCACCAATGCAAAAATTCACTTGCGTAGTTCCTAATCTGATTCTGCATTCTGGTTGCCTAGATACAGATGTAAACAAAAGTGCCTCTCTGCCTGCCGAAGAACAGCCTGATCCACCTGATGGCCCCCTTCCTGGCTCAGTCAGTGACCAAGAAAAGAAAGCAAGTACTTTCAGATATTTATACTAAGAGTGGACTACTTTGTTCAGTTGCTCTGAAGCTGGGGGTTGTTTAGGGCTTGAAGGAATCCCAGAAGAATGGCTGTTTTCCTGCAGTTCCTGCTGTTCTGCCTTGATAAAGTGACAGCAGTGAGGTTACCATAAAACAAATCTGTTTCTAAATATCATAACGACTGATTTTTAATATGGGTCTAAGATTTTTAATTTGATAACGATTTATTATGATAAAGATTCTTTAAGAAAAAGAATAGTTATATGCAATGTTTCCTTTTTCAGTATTTCTCATACTTTGCATTAATGATAAAGACCATGCAAAGCAAATTGTGTTTTGGACGTTAGTAGGTCTAATAACACCTGAGCGGTATACACAGTCTCTTCTTATGGAAAAAGGTACCAGAAAGCCAGTATGACATCAAGCACTGGCTTTAAGTTTCTCTGTTAGATTGGATGGCTGTTTAACTTCAGTTTCCTCCTAGAGAAAATAGGTTAGTTAGGCCTTGCTTTTCTTGTGCACTCCAGTTAACTTCTTAAGCATTCACAAGCAACCAGGCTTGGTTATAACGATCACATGATCCGTTACTTCCCAGTCCTCAAGTTCTTCATCTATAAAAAAAATCATCTTAAATTAGTTAAAAGAACTATTATCACATATGATGAAAACAATGAAACTGATCTCATAGCATTATTGGAACAACAAAACCACTGTATATGAAAGGATTCTATTGGATAAGAATTACAATATTTTAAAATGCATTGTGAACAGTTGAAAATTGACTTGTGCAAAAATCCAATAAATAAGAAAGTTATTTATGAAATAAGTTTTATATCCAACCAAATTTTAGTGTCTAAGAATACATTAAAAATCATATATATATATATATATATATATATATATATATATATATTTCCCCCAAAGTAGAAGTAATGAGAATATGCAAGTAATTCATTTCATTTCATTTGGACACACTCATTCCACAAATATTTATCCAGCATTATTGGTTATTAAATGCAGAAGTTAAAGACCAATCTGTTGATGAGGAAATACTAAGGCCAGACTCCCACTGCCCTTGGGGTTCATTGGAGTGGTGAGAACATGATACATTTTCTTGATAAGTTCAGGACTCAGAGCATTTGCAGTAAGAAACAGTAGGGAGAAGATGTGTTAGGGTAGAAATCTTGTCAGGTCCCCTAGGGATACTGGTTTCCAGAACACAGATTTGTGTACAGGCACCAGAGTATTCTCTGGGGCAGTGGTTTCAACCTTTCTAAATGCTGCAAGCCTTTACTATAGTTCTACATGTCCTGGTGACCCC
Organism: Rhabdomys pumilio; assembly: GCA_030674055.1. Classification (NCBI taxonomy): domain Eukaryota; kingdom Metazoa; phylum Chordata; class Mammalia; order Rodentia; family Muridae; genus Rhabdomys; species Rhabdomys pumilio. Next base: position 1,539,323 of record JANHMN010000014.1, on the reverse strand, counting down.
CAACCATAAAATTATTTCATTGCAATTTCATAACTATAATTTTAATACTGTTATGAATTGTAATGTAAATATTTGATATACAAGATATCTCCTATGTGACTTCCAAAGGAGTGATGACTCATAGGTTGAGAAACACTGCTGTAGAGAAAGTCTGAGCAAGGGCACAACTAACCTCTTGCAGACTCTAATTCACATTACGTTCAGGGACACTGCACTCTCTTAGAAGCTCTCACTGGGCAGCTCAGAGCCTGTTCTGATAGCCTCCTGCCAACTGTGCTGGAACAAACCAACATGGCCACTACAAATTTGCTTGATAATAGAGTTGCTTGGTTTTCAAATTTTATTTTTATTTTTTTTTAGAGGAGGGGGATTTCCAATTAAGTATCTTTGCTCTAATCCAGGAAATGGTTGATTTTATTAAACAAGCTAAAGAACTAATTTCTGAATATTTTCTTAAACTTTGAATAACTTCTTAATATTTGATTCTGTTGTTTTATTATGCAGTGATATAACCCAAATAAAATATCCAACAAACATATCTTGCTTAATTTGTTAACTGAAGAAGAATATCACTTACATTCCCTCCACTGACTCCACTTGCTGTGTTTTTAAACTTTAAACTATGTATTAGACCTTTAGTTGTTTTCCATATATAAAAATAGAGAATATATTTGGTATCTTTTTTCCTCATAGAAATGTTACCAAATTATCAACCTTTGCAAGGAAATAAAACCTTCTAAGAGTAGCAAAATAGTAAAATAGAGATTTTCAGCTAAGTGTTAATATAACCAGCTTGTTTCATGCTACTAAATTATACATGTAGCTGATCTATGCTTTTATTTCGTATCTACCATAGTCTGACATCTAGGGTTTCTAGAATATAAAATTACTTATATTGACTAGTAGATTGACTTAGATTGTGTGGGGCTGTTTTGAAAATTAGCTGGTTTCCCTAGGAAATCACTGTGTCAAGCACAATTCATTGTCCTTGGACTTCTTTCAAAACCCAGTCAGTAATCGCTGGAGCTTTGATCTAGCAGTTTTCATCTAGGAACGATGTAAAACCTTTCCTGATCTGTTAGCAGACCTATGAGGCAACGTTCCTCAGGAGCGCCCCAAACCTCATTTCAGTTTCAGTCAGTATCAGTGCAAGCATGACATAAGTAAACTGTGGTATAGATTTTATTTAAAATCAAAATATGTATTTAAAGACAAGATGTTTGAAGAATAGCCTACCACAGCATCACAGGATACATTTTGAATTTGTCACCTCTGTTTTAGGTAAGATTATCTCCAGCCAAAATGTCAACTAAGAATGCTACAGACCTAGTTGAATATGTTGACAAGTAAGTCTATAGGCTAAGTCTATTTACTGCATTTAATAACTCGGTAGACATTAGAATGGCTGAATGAAACCTTTGAAATCATGTATGTAGCTCTCTGCGCTCAGAAAAGCCTGGACAACCTCAGACAGACAAAGCTCACTGTTTCTAAATACATGGTGCTACCTTCTCTTTAAGTGACTTCAAGAACTCCTGCAGCTCTGTAGGGGAAATAATACAACTGGGGCCGGAAGTGACACATAACACAACAGATAAACACCTATAACTTTCAAATTAAGCCAAGCAGATCCATTGACACCGTGACATCAAAACAAAGCAACAACAACAACAAAACAAAAACAGGAAACTTGAAACATTTCAATTTTAAGAAAAACATTGACTTTTTAAAAAAATCAAATTCCACTACGTCCAATGCTATACTTGCAGCCCATTGGAGTGGTCCACAGAAACTGGACATCTCTGGTTTTTAGGACACAACAATTGATAGATGCATATTGTTCAGAATACCCCAGAATTCTGTGGTTTAGAAGTAGAGCACTGCATCCCGGTTGGAGCTGTCTTCTCGTCATGAAAGGGCTCTTGTCTGGACTCCCACTAAGAGCTTCAAAGCAGTTTTGTGTTGGCACTTGAACTATAGCTCTCAATTCTGGATTTGGGAAATGCAGTTCTTTCTTTTCATTTACAAAAACTAGAAGTTTCTGGTGTCTACTGCAGCTTTAAAATAATTCAGATTCTGTAATACGCACTCTAACTACAGGAGAGATATGGCCAAATAAACAAAATGAGTCAAAGAGAAGAAGCATCGTAAATAGTACTGATTTTTAAAGTCCTCTTTGACAATGAAAATTATGAAATTTTAAATTCTACTTTTTATTGCAATATTTACAGTTAAGCATTCCTCTGTTCTCAGACAAACAAATTTAGCTCATTTCAGGACTCCAGCGTTCCAGTTCTTTTCACGCTTTGCATGCTCTGCAGTTGCTCACATGGGTGTGGATGTACAACTTCGGAGGGTAGGGATCCAAACAGGGGAAATTATTTTTCTTAGTGTTTTTATTGGATATTTTATTTATTTACATTTCATATGTTATCCCCTTTCCCTGGTTTCCCCCAGAAACCCCTTTCTTAGTGTTTTAAAGTGTACTGTTTAGATAAATGAACTGGGAACAATGAATGGAGTGTTCCCAGAATTAGTTAAATGACATGTTAGCTAACTTTAGCATCCTAGAAAAAGCAGAGTTGCTTCCATCTGTCTGCATGGGACAAATAGGAATTAAAAATCATTGCTCTGACCTAGTGAGATAATTCCAGTTGGAAGGCAGAGTGATCTACATTCTAGAAAATACGAGAATAAACTCCTGGGGAAGGATAACAACCTTAAATTTTAAAACATGATCTTTCATTTCAGCACAACAAAAGGTTAATTACATTTATGTATGTATGTACTTTATATGTATATGTGTGAGAGCATGTGTGTCATTGTGCACATGCAGAGGCCAGAGGACAACCTTTGGGAGTTTGGTTCTGTCCTTGCATGTGTGGGTTCCAGGACACCAGGCTTGGCAGCAAACACCTTTATGTGCTTAGTTATCTCATCCAGTTGCATTTCAGCAAAGTTAAGACAAAGATTGCCTACTCCAGCATTCATTTCTACCCCTGTTCGCACTCACAGTTCCACCTCTCAATGCCTATCGTATTTACTTCCTGAGATGGTTAGATCTATGGTGCTCTTCCTTTCTGTTCTCTCACACCAAAACCTCAAACACAGGGTCTCTGGAACCTTGTGCTTTTTAATAACCCTGCAGTAGTCTATCATGGTGTATCAACTATCAATTTTTGATGAACTGTAGCTGACAGATATAATAGAGAGGAAAGCAGGTGGTGGGGGCCGGGGACTGAATTGGATAAGCTACACTAACAGAAGTGCTTATGGGATGCTGACTAGCAGAAAAACAAAATGACACTCGGACATTACAACTATTACCACAGAATTTTGAATTGACATATTTAATAAAAACAAAGTCAGCTTTTCTTTCTTTAAATAACTGTGTCCAATAAATCACCAACTGGCAACAAATGTACTGAAACGCAAATGAGGTACGTTGGCAAGTGAAGGCCATTGTCCACTCATTGAACTACCTTAGATGCATTACCTAGTTCCAGGGATTCATTGTTACTGACATTTATCAATATGCTTAAGGGCAGTACTCAAAAATGCACTAATAAGCCCCCCAAAGCAAAACTTGAGTTACAAAAGAGATCGTACCTACATAGCCTATGAAAAAGTTCAGCTGAGAGAAAGGCATACTGAAGAGGCTGGCCAACTGACTGTTCATGGAGTCTTTCTTGGCCCATCAATTGTAGTAAAACCCACATAATTATCTATATGTGTTAAATGTTAGGCCATATTAATAATATATGTGTGGGGCAGCAGAATGTTTGCAAATATTTATAGGATAATGGTGAAGGTGTCTTCCTATTAAATCAGCAAATAGTTCTAATGTGCATATTAGTTTGCTAATCCGCCATGAGCAGACAAGCTGACTTATGAGCCTGTACATACGCTCGTTTAAACTTAGTGAACTGAAGGCACCAAGGTCTTGTTTCTTATTGTTTTTCTCCTGCTGGTAGAACACACGCTAGTGGAGCCCAGGGCTTCCTTAGTGAACCCTTAAGTCCACAGCAGCTCAACTGGCTGTAATCGAGAAAGCCCCCTTTCCTTCTCTAGTCAGTTTCTGCCTTCTGTGTAAGAGAGTAGGTTTCCAAGTGATCAAAGATGAGCTCTTGATACTTTTCAATTAACTCTGCTCATGATTTTCATCGACATCTTCCTATGTAATAAACTAGGTGGTAGAAATTTTAGAACACATATTATCCTCTCACAGGATTTAATTTTGAATGGAAAACAAATTGTGCTAATGAATCTCTTATTTTTATTTAATTAGCTATCCTGCAAGGGGAGAATTTTTTTTTTTCACCATGGAATCAAATGCTTTCTGAGGTTCCTTTTAATCCTTCAGAAGCTGGTTATTATTTACTTACTAGTATATGCAAGCTCTGGGCTAGGCACTTACAAAGTCACCAGTGAGTAAATTAGACAAAGATTTCCACTTTCACATACCTTTGACTTCAGAGAAGGAAGAGGCACAGATTACTGGTAAGCCTACCAGGACAATTTTTGCTTACAGGTTAGCATTTAAGCAGACCAGATACGGGCAGGTAGACACCTGGGCAAGGATGAAATTTGTCAAGCAGGAATCAGAGGAGGTGAAGATGGTTGGAGTGAGAAGGACAGAAACATAAACACATGTTGATAATATCAGATATATGGACTCCCCAGTCTGTCTTGCCTAAGGTGAAAACTCAAAGTTTCCTAAATTAAAAGGAGGCATGAGAAACAAAGTTGACAGTGAACAGTTCCCAACTTACTGTCACAGTATATGTCAACAACTCCCTTGAGAGTACGTTTTGGGAAGATGGGTCTGGATGCTAGTCAGACAGTATTTAAAAGTGAAATACATAAAGTGTTCAATGCATCAAATAAGACAATAAAAGATATAAAGTCATAAAAGAATGCCTGTCACTGTCCTAAGAAGACCTGGCAATGATTGTCTTCAGACCCTGTTTGCCACATGCTCACAAGGAGATGCTTAATAGGCATTGTATCAGAATGTGACCTCCTTTGAAAGTAGAGTCATTGCAAATATTGCTAAGATAAGGTCACTGTGGAATGAGAATAATGTCTGCTTGTGAAAATGTGGCATCCAGAGTTTAAAGACAGTCATTAGCAAATCTTCTTAGGACAGGGACAAGCCTTCTTCTTCTTCTTCTTCTTCTTCTTCTTCTTCTTCTTCTTCTTCTTCTTCTTCTTCTTCTTCTTCTCCTTCTCCTTCTCCTTCTCCTTCTCCTTCTCCTTCTCCTTCTCCTTCTCCTTCTTCTTCTTCTTCTTCTTCTTCACTTTACATCCCACTCACTGCCCCCCTCTTGGTCACCTGCCCCCAACAATTCTTCCCCTGTCCCCCTTTCCGTTTTCCTCCTAGTGGGTGGGAGGCCCCTGGGAATCTCCTTCACTCTGGCACTTTTAAGTTTCTTCAAGGCTAGGTGCTTCCTCTCCTACTGTGGCCACACAGGGCAGCCCATCTAGTAGAACATATCCCACATACAGGAAACAGCTTTGGGATAGCCTCCACTTCCCCCCAACTCCAGTTGTTTGGGACCCTCATTAAGGCCAGGCTGCATATCTCCTACATATATTCTGGGAGGCCTAGGTCTAGCCCATGTATGTTTTTTAGTTGGTGGTTCAAACTGAGAGCCCCAAGGGTCCAGGTTAGTTGACTCTGTTGGTCTTCCTGTGAATTTCCAATCCCCTCCAGGGCCCCCAATCCTTTCTCCTGTTTTCCCAGGAGAGTCTCTAAACTCCATCCACTGTTTGGCTGTGGGTGTCTGCATTGTTATGAGTCATCTACTGGGTAGAGTCTCTCAGAGGACAGCATGCTCCTGTTCACAAGTGTATGAGTATTATTAATAGTGTCAGTGATTGGTGTTTGCCCATGGGATGGGTTCTAAGTTGGGCTGATTATTAGTTGACCATTCCCTCAGTCTCGGCTTCATCCCCATGGTGACAGGCATCCTTTAATAATGTGATTCTCTGTGCTTGTTACCATGTGAAGAAGACAGATCACTCACATCATGATGTGTGAGAATGGAAGGCAAGGCTCTGTTTCTAAATTTTGGATGGGGCATGGCAGGCAGTCTTTGGTTCTCTGTAATCTGCCCCTATTCATCTTTACCTATGATGGGCAAGTTGCTGGTGATGAGTGGGCACAGCCACAGACATCATGTGCTATTCACAAAGACCCCGAAACCCATCAGAGCAAGGCTGCTCAGAAGAAGCCCAGTTATTTCAGCCTCAGAAGAGTCTCAGTTTCTGCCATGTCTCAGAAACATCTAGTAAAAGACTGCAGTGGATCACAGAGCAAAGTCCATCCCTGTTCCCTAAAGAGACTTAGTGAGGCTTCATCAGGAAGAGCTGTGAACCAAGCCATAAAAGGGGACCAGGGGAAAGCTACATGATGTTGGAAGCAAAGTCCACACTCAGAAGTGTGCAATGGGGAGCGCGCACACACACACACACACACACACACACACACACACACACACACTCCTTCTCTGAGGGTGGCACATAGGCACTAGAGAGAGGCTTTAAATGCCTAGACAATGCTACAGCAAGGGAGGAAAGATGAAGAAGCATGGCAAGATATTTCTCAGCTAAGACACTGTAGGCTCCTTGCAGGCAGGTCCAGGTGAGAGGAGAGTGGTCCCGGTCCCACGGGGTCTCTCTGGGGCTGAGTGGGATGGTGAGTATCAGTGGCCCAAAAGAAACACACCACCGGGAATCTTGTCTAAGCAGGAACTCAACTTTATTTCATCAGCCTCTTGCTTATATAAACTCAGAGCATAGGGAGGGGGATTTTTGGTGGAGTGAGATGACACAGGAGGCAGAGAAGGTGACTGAGGGTATGGGGTGACTGACAGGGCCAATTGCAAAGCTCTACATTAGCAATGGAGGGACAGAGGCAGGGCCAAACAGGTCTTCCTGAGTCACCCCAGTACAGAAGTGACCAAGACAGGTCTCAAAACTCGAGCTAGGCCTAGGCTCTCCCACAAGGCCTCAGAAACTCGAGCCAGTCTGGGGTTTGTGCTCAAGGTCCAAACCAGGGCCAAAATGGGACCCAATAAGACACTATTAACTTCCAAGTTTCAGAAAAAGTTTATGTGACAAATGGCACTGTGAAGTTGAAATAAAATTAAAATATAGTTCTATGAGTGATGTGTTAGCTCTAAAGACTCTCAGGAAATCAGATTCAACTAATTCAACTCCTTTATGTCTACTGTGCTAAGCTCTCCCTTCCAACAGCTTACCACCAATATTAATGAACCAGGACTGCCATGGTACCAACACTCTGTTGATGCTGAACAGAAATGTGTATCTCACAACCTTGGAAGCTACAAGGCCAAAGTCACAGCAGATTTGTTTCCTAAGTCTCAGGGAAGATCTGTTGCAAGCTTTCCACATGCTCCTTGGCACTTCCTGGTTTACAGACTTTTCATTTCTCTGTCTCTCTGTCTCTCTATCTCTCTCTGTCTCTCTCTGTCTCTCTCTCTGTCTCTCTCTGTCTCTCTCTCTCTCTCTCTCTCTCTCTCTCTCTCTCTCTCTTCTCATTTTCTCTGTGTCTTTCACTGAGCCTTCTTCATATAAGAATAGCAGCCATATTGGCTCAAGGTCTCTGATACTCCACTTAGTATTCATCTTATGATGAACATTAAGACTCTAAATGATGAATTCATCTTAGCAATGTTTGCAATGCTCCTACTTACAAATCAAGTCACATTCTGATATAAAGGCTATCAAGACTTCAACATATACTTTGTGGGTCATAATTCAGCCCATAGTGCTACACAAAAATTACAAGAATTTGAGCTCAGGTCTTTCAATTTGATATATAATGTTTTTCATACCAAAGTCACATAGATATACATGTTATTTACAGAGAGAGAGATGAAGGATGTCTTGATGGTACTACAAACTCTGTGTGAACTTCAAACATCCTCAACTACTATTGCTGCTGGCATGCATTTTATTTGTATGTATAATCCAGACATCCACCCTGCTTCTGCACAACCATGGCTTTTGCTCAGAACCTTTACCAACTCTCACAGCTCCACAAGAAATGATCCTGTCGCACCAATATGCTATTAATTTTGCAATCTTCTTCAAACCTCATGGAATACGAGACATTCACATCTTAGTGTACAAGATCCACAACAGTCCCCCTAGTCTCTTCTGGGCTGTGCCACTATTTAGAATTGTCTCTTTTCCAGTCATGTCTCCATGCAGGCTCTGTCCTGGCCCAACCCTATCAGTCCTGGTTGTCTGTCTGAACTCAACCGCAAATTTGCATTGCATGTCTCACCCCTCAGAATACTCAGGTATTTTACTTATTTTAAACTCTGCAACAGAAGCTTGCTTCCACAACTCCCAAGTCCACCATATGAGTGGTTAGAAACAAGCAATGGAGAGCCTATAGCTGGTTATAGACAAGCAATGGAGAACTTAGAATTGGTTCTGAACTGACAAGAAATGCAGAAACTATACCAAATACTTATTTCTAATTCACCATTTCCACATGCTCATAGAATTATTCTTGTAAGCCATCAGAATAGTGGCTACATTTTTACATTACATTTTCTTAAAGATGCTATAAACTCAGAATATAACTAATCCTCAAAGTTGATCTCATGAAAATGTAGAAAATCTTCTCAGTGTGGCTTTATTGTGTTCAGAAGAGGATTTAAGTTCTCATGTTTTTGTCTCTGGCTTTTACAGGTTTCCAAACTGGTTATCCAAGGTTCCTAAGTAAATTTAGTGCTGTCTTCACAGGGACAGAATAGGCAGCAAAGCGAGGGACATGTACCAGAGTCTCTGCCAGCCACTGCACAGCTGGTGGAAGTCACACCAACTCGCAGTGAAGCAGAACTCAAAGTCTGGGGAAAATCTGTTCAGATTCAGCTACAGAAAGTGATATGTGCAAAGTCTCACTGGAGAAGCCCCCAGGATTTCTTTATCCTGTAGTTAGCAACTCTATCTGAATACATCTGGAATATTCAGTTATTTCTTCTCTTCCAAGATTAAATTTAATATAAGATCTCATTAATGTAACATATCATTAAGAGTTAGCTGGTTTATTTGTTTGTGTGTTTATAAAACCAGGATAGTCACACCTTGCCAATGAAACTTTTCAGATTATATCCCCTTTGGGAGTAACCTGATGATTTGAATGATAGTACTATTAGGAATTTCCTTTACATTAAAATATTCATAAATTTGTTCTTCTGATTATTGCACAAATAAGAAAAGAACTTTCCTTATAGAAATGCACAATGGCAGGAGAAAGCAAGGCCTTTGTCATCTGAAAATCCTGTGACTAAGATTAACAAATAGTGAGCATTCTTAACAAGCAGGATAATCATGCTCTAGGTGACAGAAAGCCTTAGGCATGACGAGAAACCTTCCAGACAGCTCTCTAGAGAGAAAATACCTGTCAAATAAGCCTGAAAAACTACAGCACTTGCATGTCTTTAGGAGTTTCCATGGTACAAGCGAACACATTTGCATAGCAGTATGTGCTGTCTCAGTAGAGGCTGCAGTAACATGCCCTATAGAGTAGAAATACATCTCAGTCAGCTCTGACAGAAAGGGCCAGAGACAGGTGAGCTGAGGGGCTGCCCTGCTCTGGGGTCCCTCTGCTAGGAAAGGTCTGCTTCTGCATGCTCTCTATAGGAACAGTTTTCATCACAGCTTATCGTATCTCCCAAGATGAGGTCACTTGGGTCCCTTAGAGCCCAGGACTGTAGCTCACTTGTGTGGCACTGGTTGGTCTAACACCTGGCTTCTCACTATTACACCACCCAACCAAACGGCAGACCACGCCTGTTGGCAGTTTGAAGATCCAGCAACTGCAACCCTCGGTTTTGAAGGAATGATGGAGCCTGTATTTCATCCTCAGACTATTGTGCTTTCCAACTTGCCAGCATGTTTCTGAATGTCTACAGAACATGAGAGCTCATGTTTCACACTTCAGCAATTCATTTATATCCTGACTTCTTATATTCCTGGCTCACATCCCAACGCTGTGGTGCTCAGTCTTCAGGAAACATTTGAATCATGTAAGTGCTTTCCTTATACATACATGATGGCTCTCCTGACTCACTCCAACATTGTTTTAATAGGTCTGTGATGGAACCAACAAATCTGTATTTTAATAATCTCCCTGTCCTTGCATATCACCAATTCAAATGTCTTTACAAGAAGCACTGAATTACACTAAACCACAGAGTAAATATTTAGTACATTCTTAGTAAGTGCTATATGCTTATTTGTATGTAAGTCACCAATATAGGAGCTGGCAAGATGGTTTACCAGCAGGCGAAGGATTGGCTACCAGGAATCCTAACCACATAACTTGAATCCCCAGGACCGCCACGCATGTGCTATAGCCCTCATTCTCACACACACACACACTCACACACACACACACACACACACACACACACTAAATTAATAATGATGTAATTTTTAAGTCACTAGATACAGAAACATTGCTTTTACCTGCACATAACAGAAACCTCAAACAAAAAGGCTTAAATATAAAGGCATAAATTAGCCTATATAATGACAGCAATGAAATCGAGAGTTTGCTTACTTTGGTGGCCTAACAAAATCATCAAGCAGCCAGATGGTTTCTGTCCTTTGTCCAGAGTTTCCTTTTGTTTTGTGCTCACAAGATAAGTTCAACAGTACCATGCACCACACAGCATGACCCCAGAAGAAAAGGATGTTTCTTCATGTTCATCCTCCTCCTTGAGGTCAAGATCCTCAAAGCAAGTTTTCTTCCCTAGAATTGGTTCACATGTTTCTATCCAAACCTCAAATACCTCAGCCTAAAAGAATGAGGCCAGGCTGGAGAGATGGGTCAGTGGTTAAGAGCACTGACTGTTCTTCCAGAGGTCCTGAGTTCAATTCCCAGCAACCACATGGTGGCTCACAACCATCTGTAATGGGATCCAATGCCCTCTTGTGGTATCTCTGAAGAGAGTAACAATGTACTCATACATAGAATAAATAAATAAATGTTAAAAAAAAAAAAAAAGAATGAGACCAACATGGAGGACACAAGGAACAGGCACATGAACTACATTGCAAAGAAGCATGTGACGGTCATTAGGAATTGAGGAATGCACTCAACAATGTCTGCAATGATGAAAACACCTAAGAAAATAATCTTAGCGGGGTGCTTGATAGTGTCATTTATAAGCATCTGTCTAAAACTGAAAACTAGAGAGCACTTTTTTTTTTTTGACAACCCAGGTAGCAGATTGCATAGTGACCTCAAAAAGCATTAGCTCAAAGAAGTTAATGAGCAAATCACTGCTGGGCTACACAACCCCATCAGCAGCCCTGGCACCTCCTCCCACTCTGTCTCTGACACACACCTGATACAGGGGAGCACTGTCAGTGTGGTACAGTTTTAGAGGAATGTGCATATATTCCATTTGGTAATTTTCCAGGAGAACATTTTGAGTCAAATGAGTAGTAGGTTGAATCTGACTAATAAAAACCCTTAGCACAGCCTTCTTCTTTTCTTGGATGTACAGGCAATAGGAAGGAACAATGCTGCCCGAGCCAAGGCTGTTTTATTTTGCTCTGGACTGACCTGCAACTTTATAGTTTTCTACTGGGCCTTAACAGAACATGGAAATTAGTCAACTATAATTACTTAATCTCCTACTATGTACTATGTGCCCTTCTGGGTGCTGAAGATACTGTGGAAAGTAAGAGGATTCATTTCTAGTGACAGAGGACAGACAACAAGTGAAGTGACTGGAGAGAGAGAGATTGTTGCTTTGCAGAGGACCCGCACTCAATTCTAAGCACCCACATGACAGCCAACAACCATCTGTAACTTCAGTCCCAGAAGATCCAACACTCTTCCGGCCTCCACAAACACTACATATACATGGTGCACAGCCATACATGAAGGCAAACATGTTCATACACATACAACACTCTTCCGGCCTCCACAAACACTAAACATGTTCATATACATAAAATAAAAATAAAAAGATCTGTGTTTAAAAGAAAAAAAGGTAAGCCCAATGAAAGGTAAGTAAGATAAGTTCATGAAGTTCTTTGGAGAAGATGAACTGTGGTATCGTGATAGTAACTGAGCAGAAAGGAGTCTGAACTTGGAAAACTGGTGCTAAAACCTAGCTATGGCCAGGAGCAGCCATTCAATATCTGTACAAAATCAGACACAGCAGAAGGATCTGCAAGTGCCATGGCTCTCAGTGAAAAAGATAGCTTGTGTCAGAGGAAACCCAGAAAAACCAGGAATGATAGGAATTGGGTAAGAGATATGAGCAGGGTTCTTACTCTCAGAGAATAGAAAGCCAAGATGGGGAGGATTTTAAGTGGGTGAGTGCTGTCATTTGCAGCTTAGACAACAATCACCCTAGGGGCTGGGAAGATCAATGAGTGGACCCAGAGGTTAGATTCCCAGCACCCACAACAAATAAAAGCCAGGTGTGGTGTCAGAAGTCTGTAGTCCCAGGGCTGGAACACAGATCCAGGAAGTTTGTTATGGGTTCAGGTCTAAGGCATACCTAATGAGATTTCCATGTTCTTGTGTCTCTGAACAATGAATTAGACACGTGAATCATGCTAGAAATAAAAAGAGAAAATAGTATTCCCAGCATTGGAAGGTAAAAGACACATGTGCCTGCTGAATTCTGGTCCTTTGTAGATTGTTTACATATGATCTACCTTCTTTTTTGTATCACAGACATGCTTTATTTATTACATATAGTCCTGGTGAGAAAGGATTTTCATATGCTTCATATATTTGTCATATGTCTGTCTCACAATAAACCTAGAGGTGGGAAACACAGGCAACCTCTGTCGGACCCTCTGTCAGCTGTCTTGGTTGTAAGACTGAACTCAGTGAAAACCACTGACATGCTCTCTCAGGGAGGGAGGGAGGGAGGAAGGGAAGGGGGAAGAGGGAAGGGAGGAAGGGAGGAAAAGAGAAAGATAGAGAGGGAGAGAGAGGGAGAGAGAGAGGGAGAGAGAGAGAGAGAGAGAATCTGGAAGAGTCCAGAGCAGAGAGAAAAAGCAGAAGAATGTAGCTGACAGGAGAGGAACCTGTGGACTGGTTATGGGTAGATGAGATGGGCCAGAATGCTAGTGTGGACTTTGAAACCAGATACGTGGGAACAGATACTGAAGGAGTCTGGAGGCTAGCATGGGCTTTGATTGTAAGCACATGTGTAGCCAAAGGGAATCAGTTCTCTCTAGCAGGCCGACTCCCATTTTTCTGGTTCCTGAGAATTGCTGTTCCTATAGTCCGGCTTGAACAGAGCAAAAACTGTCATCTCGGGGTGACCCACGGTCTTTAGGGGAATTGGGGTTCCTTTTGGACGTGGCAGGAGTCACATTAGTTCTTGATGTTGTTCTTTTTTTAAAGTTTCGAGTTCTCAAGATGGTTAATGCTGTTTGTGGCCCCTGAAGCCCCATCTAGAGCCAAGAATAGAATTCTGTGGTCTAAGGGCAGCCTCACCAGTGATTCTGCAGTTGCTAGGACTCCTGGGCAGAAGGGAAGACATTTTCTATTAAACCAAAGCTGTTCCAGAGATTCCAGATGCCTCCAAATCATATGCCAGACCCTAGGCTTCTAGTCAATGGCAGGAAACATCCAGGATTGGATAGAGCTGAGGTTGACAATGAGATAAAATAGAGGCTCATGTGAACAGTAGGGTAGAGTGGGGTCAAGATGGATAATTCAGTTCTTTTCTATGTAAGTGATGCTTGTGAGAATGTCAGCATATAACCTCTGCTCAGACCACAGTATCTGCAACAGCTTCTTCTCCCCCTTTCATAGATACCTACTGAGACACTGTAAGTCTCTAGCTGACAGACAATTCCAGTGGAGTGCCTGTAAGCACCTGGTATCTATAAGGTTGCTGGGAAATGTGGTCTGGTTAGCCCCTAGCTCAAACTCAACAATGCTGAAAATGTCTTCTCTCCATAACACATGTGCATGCACAAATAAGACTCACGTCACATCAGCTGATCACACTGTCCTCCTCAAATCGGCAACTATCACTAAATTTTCAGATAACATCCAATGCCATTGCTCTATTTCTAGATACATCTCAGTCTAACCAATGTGTATGTGTATGTGTGTATATATGATGTATATGTATATGTATATGTATATGTATATGTATATGTATATGTATATGTATATGTATATGTATATGTATATGATGTATATATATATATATCCCCATCTCATTTATTTTTCCCTACATCTAGTGTTTTTAATTGCAAGTTTGATTAAAGAAATCATTGTTCACTAGACACAGATTAGAACCTGTAAAATAACTGAGTTTCCCAAGGTCATTTTCAATTTCTCTAGCTTCTGGATGCTTAACCTCTATGATGCCTGTCCTCCCCTTGTATCCAGAACCACGCCTTAATCTCAGGTCACCAATGTTTCAGATACATCAATGTCTCTGTTTCTTATCTACTGCCATGTAGCAAAGTCTGTCAAAATACAGCAGCATAAAACACCAAATATGTCCCCACAGTTTCTGTGGATTGACAGTGTAGAGTGGCTTCCTAGGTGATTTGGGCTCAGCTGGCCTCACAAGGTTATAGTTGACTGTTATCCAAAGGCTGGGAGATCCCTCTTAAAGTGCAAAATCTCACTAGCACATTGCTGGGGGGAGGCCCTCAGTTACAGACTGCCTGATTCATCCGTCTTTTCACAGTCACATAAACTGTTTTGAAATCACAAAATCTGTCCATACGCCTTAGTTGCAGTCAGTGAAAGAGACAGAGTGCCATGATGAATCCTCCAGAATGTTCTCATTTTAAATAAGGAAGACTAGACAAGCTCACCTAGTAAACATCCTATTTTTGTGTGTGTGCTCTGTTTCTTCTGTTTGAAAGATAGAGATAGTACGTCAAGGTGATACAAGTACTTTCAGGCTGCAGGTAAGGGTTGTACTCCATGGTGGTGAGGGTTCCAAAGGAGCCTGCCTATATACCCCTGCTGGGCCAGCTCCCTCTGGACTTCTACTTACACAGCCCAGATCCCTATTTGCTTATGTCATCTTTTTGGAGCACTTACCATGCACACCTGTATACAACCCTAGCTAATTTCTGAAGTCTTCAGAACTCATCAGTGCTCACACTGAAATACACCTTTCTAATGAGTGATCTTGTAGAAGCTCTGTGTGTTAAACAAAGTCCCAAGGAAAAAAGGCTCTCTTACTGGACTCCAGCATAATGAATGTCCCCAGGAAATTTAATAGTATTGCAAACTAGTTGAAAGTTAACATAATTCTTCTACATAAATTTAATGAAATTGTAGTCTTTAAAGAGGACAGAAATCCTCACTCAGGAGCTTGGGCAGTGACCTGTACCCAAGGATAAAATAATCAAGTGCATTAGTCATGTGTCTAGAACGACCTCAGGCAGTTATTTACCTATTCTATAAGCCATTTTCCTTTTTTGTGAAGCTAAAATAATATTGCTAAACACTGAGAAGAAAATGCACACTGTAAGTCACCAAGAGAAAGGTACTGTATACAATGTTGTCCAATTTTCTTTGGCTATACAATTCTTTTGAGGTGGCCATTTTACTTACTATTTCAAGACAAATCTTCTTGATAGAAGATAGACACTCTGTAAACAGTCGTGTGTGTGTGTGTGTGTGTGTGTGTGTGTGTGTGTGTGTGTGTGAGAGAGAGAGAGAGAGAGAGAGACAGAGAGACAGAGAGAGACAGAGAGAGACAGAGAGAGACAGAGACAGAGAGAGAGACAGAGAGACAGAGACAGAGAGAGAGAGAGAGAGAGAGAGAGAGAGAGAGAGAGAGAGAGAATGTGTTGGACACAGGTATCTTTCTCAATATTTCTCGCCCATATATATATTTTGAGACAGGGTCTCTCACTGAACACAGAGCTCATCAATTGGCTAAGCTGGCTGGGATCTGCCTGCCTTTATTCCCCCAGGGCCAAAGTCACTGATGTACCCTGCTGTACCTCGTCTTGTGTGGGGGTTCTAGGGATATGAGCTCATGTCCTCATGCTTGCACAACTGGCATTTTACCTACTGGGTGATCTCCCAGGTCCTCAGTTTGGTATTTTTAAAGTTTTATATATAAGAACTTGTATTTTTTTAGGTTTAAATAGAATTTGTATACAAGGGTATATAAAGACATATGTCATTGAAGAAGGCTTCTCTCATCTTCCTTAATTCCTTTCCAACTATTACCATTTTGGATTTACAATTTGTCATCATTGTATATGAAATAACTCCAGCTTAAGAACTATGAGAAGATATATAATACAATCCCAAGGCATAGTCTCATCTATTCCTTAGATATGACACAAATCAAGCATTTGAATATTGCAAAGGACACAGGAAAGAAAACGAAAAAGTAGCAGTAAGAAAATGAATTCAGGTTCCTAGTGTCTTGCTTTGAATGAAAACAGCTCCCACAGGCTCATATATACTTAGTCCCCAGCTGCTGAACTGCTTAGAAAAGACTAGAGCAGCAGTTCTCAGCCTTCCGCAATCCCCTTTGGGTTGCACATCAGATATCCTGCACATCAGATATTTACGTTAAGATTTATAACAGTAGCAAAATTACAGTTAGGAAGTAGAAACAAAATAATTTTATTGTTGGGATTCACCTCAGTATGAGGAACTGTATTAAAAAGTTGCAGGATTAGGAAGGTTGAGAACCCCTGGATTAAAAGGTGTGATTTTGAGGTTTCAAAAGCCTACACTGGGCCCAATGTCTCTTGCTGCCTGCTGCTTGTGAATCAGGATGTAAAGCTCTCAGCTACTTCACACCTGCACGCTGCCACACTCGCCACCATGATGATAATGAGCCAAACCTCTGACACTGTGAGCAAGACACCAATTAAATGTTTTCTTTTATCAGAGTTGTCTTGGCCATGGTGTCTTTCTAGCAATTGAACAGTGACTAAGACAGACCCGTGCTTACTCTTATAACACTGTGGTGTGTCCTTCTTCTGACCAGGGCTTGCCCCTTTCTTCCTGCCATGCCAATCAACCAGACAAGTCAGCTAGAAGACAGGCTGAATAACCAGGAGCGCACCATAGCCTTCCTCCTTGAGCAGGCCTTCCGCATCAAGGAAGACATCTCGGCTTGCCTCCAGGGAAGCCAGGGCTTTCGAAAAGAAGAATCTCTTGCCAGGAAGTTACTAGAAAGTCACATACAGACCATCACCAGCATCGTCAAGAAACTCAACCAAAACATTGAGGTACATCTGTTTCCGTGTTTTGCCATCACCACCCAACAAAGAATACTGATCATCAAAATCATTGTTCAGTTAGAAATGTGCTGCTGCTGCTGCTGCTGCTGCTGCTGCTGCTGCTGCTGCTGCTGCTGCTCCTCCAGAGAGTTATACTTTGGACAGTTTCTTATGGTCAAAAGTAACGAAAACAAAACTTTCCTTAGAAAATAGTGTACAACTCTTTTGAGACAGTAAAGAAAATGGTTTGGTATGCCAAATACTGTGCTCATAGGTTTTATTAGTCTAGGTCTGTAAGGCTGACATAAATTGAGGTAGAGGTTTGTGTATGCATCAACAAAATGAACCCAACAATAGCCTGCCACTCAGTCTTCTTTCTGGCCATACCAGCATCCCCACTAAGCATCACTATTCACTGTAGTCAGACGGTCTTCCTGGAAACAGCCCTGTGAATGCACTGTATTTTCTTGAAGTTCCTGAGCAAATGCTCCCCTGTTTGATAGCAGTTTCCTCACACCGGAATCATCCCCTCCCCATCTCAATCCTTTCAGCGTCCCTTAAACTTTATTTTTATCCATAGCTGTCACAACTGAGTGTGAGACTATATGTCTGTTTGTTTTCCTTCCATGTGGCTTAGATATAGTTTAGTTCACTGCTAAGTCACACACCAGGCCAAAAAAAAAAAAAATACATTTTGTTTTGTTTTGTTTTTGTTTTTGTTTTTGTTTTTGTTTTTGTTTTTGAGACAGGAATTCTCTGGGAAGCTTTGTCTAAAAGTGATTTTTAATATGTTAAAAAGAAATACAAAGTTTCTTATCAAAGAAAATACCTACGTTAAATAAAACACATTTCAATTACAGGCCTTTTGTTCAGCTTATTCACATATCATGAGTCTACACAGATAGCTTTGGGCAAGGGATTCAGAGAGTGTACTTCAGGCAAAAGTTCAGAACTCGTGTAGCCATAAAACCTGACAACAATGTCCTGCTCTGTACTTCCCCTCATCAAGTACCAGGGAAATTTGGGGACAGATTTTTTTTTAAAATAGAAAGGAAACCAGACAGCACACATGGGGTTGACTCAGTACAGTGGTTCATGAGCTCCTGTAAGTTTATCTTCGCCTGTAGGTCTTGTGGACTTCACAATGCAACCGAGAGGGTGGAGAAAATGTAAAACTCTCCATGAAGTCATAAAACTGAATGTGTGAACACTGTTTCCATTCCTCGCACGTTGACACATGCCTGTAACCTCAGCAGCCAGAGGCAAGATACAGGGGCATCACATGCTCCAGGACAGCCTGTGCTACATTGTGAGACCTTGTCTTGCAAAATCAAAAGCTGAAAGTGTAGCGCAGTGGTGGAGCACTTGCCTAGCACGTGCGCGTCCTGACACTGATCCCCGGGACCACAAAAAATGCATTCAAAGTTTTAAGGTAATCTAATTAAATATTGCAAAGCAGAAACTACTAGGCTAGCATTGGGAAAAAAAAGAAAGAAAGAAACCTGAGTTAAAGAACATTATGTGGAAATATGGATGCTATTCCAGTATTTTAAAGGAAATTGGACTCATTAGCCCAGTTAGTTCATTTGCATTTGTCTCTAAAAAGATATTGAAATATGAAATAATACTTAACCCAATTCCTTGAAAGAGTTGGTGGAGGGGTATCTCACCACAACTGCAGCAGCAGAGTGAGTAGCTTTTCCCTTTTAAAAGTCAAATAGATTTTTTGAGACATGCTGGCCTTGAACCTGTGACTCTTGGCCTTTGCATTCCAAATACTGGGGTTACAGGCATGTACCACCAAACCTAGACAAGCAAAAGGGTTTTTAACCAGGAATTCACTGTAAGTTTTAAAATTAAATTATTTTTAACTCAGTAAAGGAAATTTTTATGCTTTATCGTAGGGAATTTCCCCTAGTTACTAAAAGCGATGTTTCTTTATTATAATTCATTTAAAACTTCAGGAAGAAAATTTGAAACCTGGGAAAATATTCTCCCAATCCTACCAGCAAATGGCTGTCTCTATAAACACCCAGAGAAATTCCCTCTAGTCTTTCCAAGCATACCATTTAGGAGACAATCAATTCAACGCAATCTTTAGCATAAAATAAACTCACATCACAAAAATCTCTTTATATAAGTGTATAGATCATGGTTTGCTTAATTATTTTCTTAATATTGAAATATCCTTGTGTATAGTTATTCTCACAATATATGTTCTTGGAAATGGAATTAGTAGGGTGTAGACACTATAAAAGTTCCTGATATACGTTGCTAAATTGGCTTCAGAAGCACCGCACTAATTTACACTCCATTAGTGTTATGTGACATGTTTTACACTGAGCCTATGCCAACATCCAGATTTATTATTTCAGTCCTTGCTAATGTACAGAAATGAAGTTCTGGGTTTTTTTTTTCTTGAAGATGTTAAATCCACTTGTTAATCTGCCTATGATAATTTGTATTTCCTCTGCCATTTGCTAATATATCTTTGGGGGTTTTAGCACTTTTTAATTATGTTCAATATGATAAGCTCTTTTATATAGTAAGGATGATAGCCTGGGGCACATTATTAAGCATTTAACAATAAGCTCTCCATATGCCCTGGCCTGCTTGACTCCACTTTTGATATGAGTATTTCCACTATGATCTTAACCAACCATCATGGTGCCCCAGCACACAAAAATGAAAAGACCTGTGCAGTCCAGCCTCACACAGAGGCACATGCTGGCTTCCTGACATCAGTGAAACCCTTGGCAATGACATCTGTCATGTCTCCTTGTGCTTTTATAGCTTAATTGTTTTTAAAGTGCATTTACATGGTTTTATATAAAGTTAAACATTTAAGTATTCTGCATTGCAACTAAAAAGTAGTTTTTGTCATGATCCTACCCTAATGTGCAACACACAGAGACACATACACACACCCTACAAACATCCACCTCCCCCACACACCTTACACACATCCACCTCCCCTACACACACCCTACACACACACATACATCTTACAAACATCCACCCCCTACACACCCTACACCTACACCCTACACACATCCACCTCCTACACACACACACACGTATGCACATATGTATGCACACATGAACATCCGTGTGTCAGTGTAACTATTTCTTTCCCAGGGTTACAGAAGTCTTCAAATACATTGCTATGCTACAGTACAGGACAATGCTACATTGTCGTAAAATTGCAATATTTCTTGCTACACTGATTTACTTTGTTTTGTCCTAGAAAATACTCCATACTGAGCAGAGCTGGTTCCTTTATCTATGTTGTTAGTTGGTTGGTTGGTTGGTTGGTTGGTTGGTTGGTTGGTTGGTTGATTTTTTTTGAGGCAGTCTCACCATGTCACACTGACTGTTCTAGAACTCTCTATGTAGACCAAGATGGCCTCAAACTCACAGGAATCTCCCTGCCTCTGTGTTGGGATTCAGGCTGGATTAAAGGTATACACACCAAACCTGGCTCATCTCTGGTCTTTTCCAAAGGAGAACAATTCAAAAGACAACACCAAAACTATGCTTTAATGCTTACCTTTAAAAACATACGCACTATTTTATTAAATTTTTAGTTTCATACATACAATCAATTTTTATTCACTCACATTTCTCCCCACACATCTTTCCTTATCCACTCCCCTTCCTTGTCTCACCCCAACATTTCAACCCCCTTTTTAAAAAGTTTGAACCCTATTTGAGTCCAGTTTGTGCTGCCCATATATTCAAGGGCACGGGGTGGCCGCAGCCTTACAGAAAACTGACCATCCTCCTCCAAGGCTTCCTCTGCTCTCTGTCTGATGTTCAGGTTTTCTGTGCTCCTGGATTGTCCCAATCCACCAGTTTCAGAAAATCTGTTTATAGAAAGTCTTTTCCATTCCTAGCACTCACTTTTTAAAAACTCCTTTTGATTTGTAAAGTTCATCACATTTAAGCACAGTTCAGGCATTTTTCAGATGTAACCAAACTCGAACTTGTTTTCTTTTTTCCAAAGTACTGTGCCTTTTTCTCAACTAAACATTTTGTGAGCATCCACTGAAGTTGTCAGCTAAAACATGACTTTTAATAGATAGTTTTAAGTTAATAGCTACAAATTGGTGTAAGATACTTTTAAACCTACTATTTCCTGTACACCAACTTGGTACTACAGGGAAATGGCAGGATACACTTGAGATGTGACTGCTAGGAATAAAATCTGAAGGCACATATAACACAAGTCCTTTATAATCACTATAAAACGTACAGTAGACCCTCTGCAAAATGATGTCTAGTCTGAGTTTTGTCTCCTCCATTGTTTGGTAACTCTGTTTACACTTTTTTCCTATGTTGTGTACATTTTAAGAAGCTTTCACTCTACTAGGTTTCCATATGAGCCTCATGTGTTATTTGCCCCTCCCCCATATTTTCTTCCTAACCCCTTTTGCCTCCTTCTTTCTATCTAACACTCCTGTGCCAGTCTCTGCCATATCTCTTCATAACTATACACTTTGTCTTCCTTGAGAGATTTTCCAAGACTCCCTAGACCCTTTCTTAATCCCTAAACTGGGTTATATGGATTGCCACATACCTATTGAATATTTAAAAGCTACTCTCCATATATAAGAGAATACATATATACGTGTCTTTGGAGGCCTGAGTTGGCTCCATCTATGTACCTGAGAATTTCATGATTTTGTTTTTTATTTAACACCTGAACAATATTCCATTTTGTAAAGGTACCACATATTCACTATTCATTCATCAGTTGGTGAATAGGCTGTTTCCTCTTTCTGTCTATTATGAATAAAGGAGTAATGAACATGGATGAGCAATTGTCTCTGTGGTAGAATGTAGAGTTCTTTGGGTACATGCTCAAGACTGGTATAGCTGGATCTTGAGGCGAAGAACTACCATACTGACTTACATAGTCAATGCCGATATTTTTAAATCGAGAGATTTCACATAAAGCCTGGCTTTCTGGCTAGTGTTCAAAAATTATTGAGAGCTCATTTGCCCCTGGCAGCACTCAACTGAAACTGCATCAGTTTCCCTCATTTAAAGCAAAATTCAATCCTTCCTTCCTTTCTTTCTCCCTCTTCCTCCTCCCCCTCCCACTCCTCCTCCTCCTCCTCCTCCTTCTTCTTCTTCTTCTTCTTCTTCTCTCTCTCTCTCTCTCTCTCTCTCTCTCTCTCTCTCTCTCTCTCTCCCCATTCCCTCTCCCTCTCATCCCATCTGTTTAACTACTTTGATATGGATTTTATAGAGTTCCCTTATCATGAGTATTTGGAAATTAATGATGGTCTTATCCCCAAATTACAGCTCCTAGAAGACCAAATAAGAATCCGAGATCAGGCGGCCACAGGAACTAACTTTGCAGTGCAGGATCTAAACATCAAACACATACAAGGAGTTGGAGACCTTCGGGGAAGAGTAGCCAGGTAAGAAGCATGTTTAACTCAGGTTTGTCAGCTAGCTGTTGGCTACTGAATAGCTCTTCGAATTTTACATTTTATTAAATAAGTCATCAATTTACGTCAAGCTAAGTAGGTAACCTGTAGTTGAGAAAGTGTCTCATAAAGTTGAAAAATCTGATGCTCGCTGTCAGTTCCATGAGCCCTTACATAGAATACTGTTTTTTTTTTTCCTACTGGAAGTTACCAGAGTCTTGTCTTTATAGCTTTCTCCTGCCCAGATGCCAACAGTTATACTCAGAACACCCACATAAAGACAAAATCACTACCTGTGGTAGTGATTTTATTTTATTTCCAAGAAATAAAGTACTTAAAAGTATGCAGTGATTACATACAAATCAACCAAACAGGAAAAGGTTTGATAATATATTTTATAATATCTTCTCAGTAACTCTCCACTGTCCACCAGGCAAAACCAGCTCTGTCAACAGCTTGCCAGCAATGAGCATAATATGGTCTTAAAAGCCTGGTGTCCCACGGCAATGTTCAAACCAGACTGAGCAGAAGAGACCGCTCAAGGAGGCAAGACTCAGGACAGGCTCTGAAGTAGTTGTAGTAATGAGCCAAGAGAGGTGGCAAAGACTTCACACAAGAGGGAAATGTGTGGGGAAGAGTAAAGGGAAGGTCTGCTGTGCATGTCCCAAGCCTGCTCGTGGGAACAGTGTTCCAGTTATGATATTTTGACATATGCATTCAAGGAAAGATGGGAGATAATGCCAAAGATACAATACAAATTGAAAATGAGGAACCTTGTGGGCCAAAGTAAAGTGTTTGAACTTCATATAGCTGTAAGAGGATTTTAGATAAGGTAATGGCATTCTAATCATAACTGAATTGGTGGTGCATATAGAAAGAGAGTATAGAAATTAGAGGCATTCTATAGCAGCAACTCGGGGTAGAGGTGGGTAGGGCCTGAACTAAGTCATTAGCCATGGCTGTTCAGTGCAGAGACAGACACAGGAAAATAGAATCTATAGAATTGCTTTAGGTTAGAATCAACCTTAATTAGGATGGAGCAATACATGTCAAAGTTTTTAGGAAACACCCAAAATTTTGTTCTGGGGTCTGGTTGAATACCTGCCAGCCCCCCACTACTCAGCAGAGGAACAAATTATGACATGAGAGGCAGGTGAGACAAATAAGTAGAAGTTGCCTTAGTCTCAAAAATGTCCCATCTGAGAAGCCTGTAGGGTCTTAGGCAATGAGCAAGGTGCTCACAGGGGAGGCTGGAGGGGTAGAAGTAGGGGAGGAGGCCTGGATTTTTGTTGTCCTCCAACACAAATAACTTAGTGGTACTAGAAAAGAGTGTAGAGTTCTGAAGTGTTGCTTTGTTCCCCTAAATATTCAATACTGTTTAGCTTACTAATAAATAATACTTATGGTTAGAAAATCATCAGAGAACAATTAACTGATAATCCAGAGACTTAGTAAATAAATACAATATTACATATTATTTTTTACTTATTAGACAATATCTGATACATGCAAACAATTTTAGATTTGGGTGGGTTATACAAAAACATAATAAGATAAATAGGAATGAACCTATGGCCTTACTTAATATTTCTTTTTGAAAAACCTAAGCAACAAATACTTCCTTTTGAATGAAATATGATTTGGTTCAGTTTGGTGGTGTACTGATAACATTTAAATGATTGTTATTTCTTTCTTATAAATTCTATTTTGTATATAAGGCAAAGAACAAAATGATTCAAAGTAGCTAAGGGCCTGGGAGGCGGTCCAGTGGGTACACGTGTTTTCAGAGTAAGCCTGGAGACCTAAATCAATCCCCAAACCCAGAGTGGAAGGGGAAAGTGATTTCTTAATCTTCACAGGTGAGCATTGGCCCATGTCATACTGATACACACACACACACACACACACACACACACACACACACAGAGAGAGAGAGAGAGAGAGAGAGAGAGAGACAGAGACAGAGACAGAGACACAGAGAGACAGAGACACAGAGACACAGAGAGAGATACACATATACACACACTGACATAGACACGCAACAGTTTTTTTTTAAAGTAACTCAGAGATCAAAAGAACAACAACAAGAAGATGTGATGTTCTTTTTCCTTTGCTCCAATTTAATTTATTTTAAAATATTTTTGGTGCAGGAGTCAATCCCAGGACTGTTCCCAGTCCTAACTGGACTAACTATGGTTAGTCCAAGACTAACCACATTCTCTTTCTACTACTGAGCTCTATTCCTCTCCATCGCCCTCTGTCTCTCTTTCTTTATATCTTTCTGTTTCTCTGTCTTTGTCTCTCCCTGTCTCTCTCCATGTGTTGAGACAGAGTCCTGCTGTATTATGAAGAAGAGCTGAAACTACTAATTTCCCACTTGCTCCTCTCAAGGACCTGGATGTACAAGTCCCTGCCAGTACATGCCACTGTCTCCAATACTTTCTAAGCCTTCATCCTCAATCTTAAGTAGTATCCTCAGGGCAATGTCTTGATTCTCCTTGAAATGCCTAATATCTGTGGAAAACTCTGAAGTTATTTGGTTATCTGAGACAGTCTCTGGCTAGAATTTGTCAGACTTAGATTTGCCCTCCCTCTCCTGCCTCTTTTCTGTGTTTTTTGCCAGAAAAAGAATGACTAATAGACAAGCCAAGGCATCTTAATTATTGCCTTTCCATGCAGTAATTTAAATTCTAATTAGCATTTTGCCATAAGTGAAATTAAGTTAATTATTTTAACATAATTCTTAGCAAGCACTTTACTGTTTCATAAATCACCCCCAATATTTAAGTTTAATACTTAATAATTAAAGTTCTAGTTCCTTGGATTTTCACTTCTCCCCAACCCCAATATATTGGTAGTTTAAAAGCTCATACTTCCTTTGAAGTGAGTTTCTCACTGTGGCACCGCCTCCCTCTGATATCTCTCCTCCAGCAGATTGATCTTGAATACAAAACAGATAAAGGTGAATGTGCATGGAGCACCCACAGGGAGGGTCATAACTTACAGTGTGTAGCAGCAGCAGCAGCCAGGAGCCAACCCATCGCCATGCTTGGTTCATTAGGACTACAAATCAAACTTGTATTTTTTAAAAAAAAAATGATATCATGTTGATTTATGATTAAAAGCAATAATCATGTACATTTAGAATAAAAGTTGAGGGAGAGCACTTCTGTCTGTATAGGACAGAATGAAAACAATTTGCTCACTTCTCCTTCAAGATATCTCAGTGCTAACAAAAAAAAAAAACTTAAAAGGAAAAAACCCTTTCACTTTTAATATAATGTGGAGTTTGTCACAGGTATTGATCAGTGATTTCCTCCTAACTAAAGAATTCTTTGCTGGATGGGTGGATGGATGGATAGATGGATGGATGGATGGATGGATGGATGGAGAGAAGATAGATAGATAGATAGATAGATAGATAGATAGATAGATAGATAGATAGATAATAGATAGACCAACAGACAGATAGATAGACCAAAAGGCTGGAGAATATACTTCATGACCAGAATTACCAGAAATAGAAATCAAGACAAACCGAAACTCTCCCAGTTTCAAAGAAACTGAGAGAAATGAAAAATCTGTGAATTTATATGTGACCCCGTCCAAAGGTGACACATAAATTCGTTTCTCACATAAATCTGCAATGAAGCTATTTTTCTCTTTAAGATGTGAATCCATTAACAGGAGGGATACCAGCGAGTTTTAGACTTCTAAAACAGAAGAGGATGTGTTCCTCTTCCCAAGGCCTTGGGAAGCTTAATCACAGCACTTTTAAATCTCTGTATCAAAAGCAGATGGTTATGGGACTGTTCTCTAAAGACATCCAAGAGAGTAGGGAGAGGCAGCGTCAGGTCCCACTGTACAGGACTCACCTGTGGAAGATACCTTACTAATATCCATGAGATGCTTGAAGCAGCTTGATTTTACTCCTATATTATCTGTAATTTTCTTAGTTATTTACTCTATGGCAAAGTGTGACTTAATAAATTAAACCCAGTGATAGAGTAAAATAAATTTTTAACTATAACAATGTAGTTAAGTTACATGAATGTAGAATGTTCCCAAAAAGAATGGAGAGCTACTTACCAGATTTGGATGGAAGAAGGAAAGTTTTAGCCAAGTCACCTTTCCACAGATGAGGAGATGGGCTCCATCAGAAGAAAGGTACATCTTAGACCTTCTAGACAAATAAGAATGGAAGAAAAATACCATCAAGAAGTCATTCTTCCATGTATGTGAGAGCATATAGCCTCCTTTAAAATCTTAAGTATCCATGTACACTTGAGCTCTCCTATTAAAATCAGAAAAAAAATCTGACCAGCCAAGAAATAACTAAAGGAACAATGGGATGGTGGTGCCATGATGTGTAATGAAAATGCAATAATTGTAAAAATTCCAGTTAGACAACACAATTCAAGTACCATACAATTTGACAATTTTGGAAGAGCAAAATGTTTACAGAAATGCCAAAGGAGCAGATATATAAATTCATTTCATCTCCCCACTACCCTCGGGGCAGTATGGACAACAGACACTGTCTACAGTTGAAATGGCAAGTGTAAAAAGTCAGCAATTCCAGTCTACTATGCCTTTTGAAGCACCTTATTTTAGAAATAAATATCTCCTGTAGTAAAAGAATACACAGGCAGCCCTCATACCTGTGGGCCATATGTCTACAGAGGCAGCCAGCCACAGACAACATGGTTTATAATGGGCTTATGTTAGTAAAATTATCTAGAAAGGGATGGACACAAAGAACAAGCCCAGGGAATAGAAAGCACTGCTCTCAGAAGCCTCTGGTCAACCTTGAATTTCAGCATATGTGGGATTAGAGCCACTGTTAGATAGATAAGTAAAGTTGCCATGCCCATGTCAGTGTTCTCAGAGTGCCAAGAACTGTCTAAATAATTCACACTCATCACCCCCTTTCTGTCCTTAAATAGCTTTGGTAAGAAATACTATTGGAAGAGCTACTTAGAGTCCTGGAGGTTGAGCAGGGGACATGCACACATTTGCTAATGGGTCTAGCATCTCCTAGTAGTGTGGGGTAAAAAATATGCATCGGTTACAATACATCAGTTTACCATCAGTGGCCCCTGAATGACTTCATTTTCAGTGTAGAAAATCAAAACTCGTGTTAAGAAACTCATTTCAGATCACAAATCTAAGAAGTAGTAAAGCTCAAAGCTTGGTCTATTTGACACCAGCTTCTTAGTCAACAGCCTGCCTTGCGCACACCAGCTTTCCCAGAGGGTGGCAAAAGAGGACAAGGAAGTAGTGGAAGCAGCAGCAACTCCTGCATAGTCTTGTGGGTTGTATGGTCTCAACATGGATTCACATGGGAACATTCATTGTAACAAACCAACAACTGAGTTGCCATTACAACAATTATTGATTCTCTACACAACTCTGTACAACATGACATAGGTGCATAGCATATTGTTCTTGTTCTCGATCAGACTGGCTCCTAATTTTGTCTCCCGCAGCCTCCTATCTACCAACCATAGCCTCCTGTCACAGAATGCTAGGCAAGATTACTATCTTAACTTTTGGTTCCAAAAGTCTTTAAAAATTTTACTTCTGGGGTTTCTAAACTATTAGTAGTCCTAAGATATTTATATTATTTGGCACGACAAAAATGAAATTGCAGTTCCTAGTAAATGGCTATTATTTGTTACTTTATAGAATGACAACAGTCTGAGAGGGTTGTGGAGCTCAGCCTTACAGAAGAACAGTGTCTTGCTACTCTGTCCTCATTCATTCAAACAGGAGCCACAGCTGAAACTGATCCTTAAGGCAGCAGCTAACAACTCCAAGAGAGGCTTGAGACACAGTAGAGAGATGGGCGGTTCTGTGTTTTCTTCTCTGCCATACTCTCTCTCGCACCAGAATTCCTTCCCTAAAACACTCAGTGCTGCCTAAGGACCAATGTACAGTCAGGTGGCCTTGTGAATTGCCATTGTTCCATGAGGCAACACCAATTTGAGACCAGTCCAGGAAGAGAAGCTTTGTTAGAATCTAAGAGAATTGGACATTGGTTTCTGAGGATAGAGTAGAAAATTTTGTTTGGTTAAGACATTTTTTTCTAGCCAAAAGTAAATTGGCAGTTGGCAGCTGAGAAAGGAAAGTAGGTTCTGAACTTGATAGAGAAAAGAAAAAAGTACCATAATTACCTAACCATAGGTAACAGAATATTACCCAAACACCAAAATCTATAAAAATCATCCAGTTTAGCCAGGCATGGTGGTACATTTCAGCACAGAGGAGGCAAGGCATTTATATATGTTAGTTCAGGGCCAGCCTGGTCTACATAGCAAGCTTCAGGTAGAAGGTACACAGTAATACCTTCCTGTGTGTTTGTGTGTGCGTGTGTTTGTGTGTGTGAGTGAGAGAGAGAGAGAGAGAGAGAGAGAGAGAGAGAGAGAGAGAGAGAGAGAAAAGAATAAAGGAAGAAAGAAAGAAAGAAAGAAAGAAAGAAAGAAAGAAAGAAAGAAAGAAAGAAAGGAAGGAAGGAAGGAAGGAAAAGAAAAAAAGAAAGAAAAGAAAATAAGAGAAAGAAGAAAGGAATGATGGAAGGAAGGAAAGGAAAAGAAATGACAATTTTGTGAAGGTGAAATTCAGTTTCCGTCCACTCACCATCGTGTTCCCACAGTAACTCAGTGCTGTGACTGAGCCAGTGTGACCAAGCTAGTGTCTTCCGGTCTCTTCATGCCCCTTCTCATATCTGCCAACAACGTGTGATTCAAAGACCTGGAGAAATTTTGTGTCAAGTGAATGCCTAGATCCTACTGTAGATTTGAGAGTCTTTGAGCCTGCTGATCTCACACAGATTTCCATCTTGACCCTAGGTGTGATTCGAGCATTGTGAAGCTGTCTGGCGACATCCAGTTCATCAGGCACGAGTGCCGACAGACTGAGAAATCGATTCAAGAACTTGTTTCTGCCCTAGAAACCATTTCTAAGAACTTGGATGTGAAGGTGACTGGAAAGAGACGGGATTTGTAGGGCATTATAAGCTACTACAAAGCAGTAATGTAATAGTTCATCGAAGGCCGACACCAAAAAGAGAACCTTTACCTTGAAAGATTTAACATGAAGCTTATTCATATACATTATTAGTTCAGATAGTTGAACCAACAAATATTTAATGAGTGCCTCTTGTGTCCCAGCACAGGCTTCCATTGTGAGCATGGGCTGCTTCCATCACTTCTAAATTCACTCACTTTCTGGCTCCCTGTAACCTGTGGAGCTCAGGATTACACACAAAAGCAGTTCTCATGGAAACTGTTATTACTAAAGGCCCAACATTCATGTCACTGATAATGTCACATGACTATTTAAACATTGTGGTAGGTTAGATCTGCCTAGTACCTGGGATTTTGGACTCACCCTTTGGCCCAGTGATACTGAGCTATCTGCAAATCACAACTAACTAGATTTGTTCATGTCCTGTCAGTGGGTGACACATTCATTCTTGTTCCTAGGAAAACTGTGGTTCAGAATGGGTTTTCTCACTGATACATGTTATTATCCCAGACTCTTTGAGAGGCAAATATGAGAAAGAAATCAGGTGAGCAAAAGACTCACTAAGGGGACATCTGTGAGGAATAGTGGAGAGAGAGAGCTGGATGAGACAGGGAAATAGAAATCTGACTCCTTTGGCACAAACAGGGAAGGAAGGACTCCACGGGATGTCATGAGTAACATGTCATCAAGTTTCATGAGTGAAAAGTACCCATGTGAGGAGTGGCACTCCTCATGCTGGGACCGAGGGTGTGGACAGGATGATCAGGTTACACACAACACTACTGGTTTTAAGCCCAGTCGTTGAGGCTTTGGGCCAAGTATGCCTCTCATAGCTGTCAGAGGTATGTGAGACACTAGAATTACAAAACCCCTCTGTACTCACATGGCCAGACTTTGGTGTCTTCAAATGCACTCTGTTCTATCAATTTCCACCTAGCACAGTGCAGACACACAGCCTATGCTTTCTTTACATTTGGAGCAGTTTGAAATGCCCTTCAGATCATAGTGATTACCTGCTTATTCACTGATGCTGGGAAAGGACAAGCCAGTGCTAGTTTGTGAGCACCATGGGCTGGCACACACATCTGTTAAGTATCCTTGTGTGAGGGTTAGTACATGACTTAAGCTGTAGTAGTGTTTCTTTTATAAACTGGTATGCCCTTGTTCTGAGGATATAGATGTTGACCTCTGATATCAAGAGATTTCAGTGAGAAATGATTGTTGATTTCTGTTTCTTCACTGGTGGTGGTGGTGGTAGTAATGATGTGTTTATGTTTCCCTTCCTTTGGTTTTGCTGATGTGAGATTATTTTCTGCATTTTTGTGAGTGTAGCTAACTTCCTTGGTTTAGATTTGTTTTTATAGCACCTTCTGTAATACCAGATTTGTAAATTGATATTGTTTAAATTTGATTTTATTATAGAATATCTTATTTTCTCCATTTATGGTGATTGAAAATTTTTTCTGGGCATAGTAATCTGGGCTCCTATCTGTGGTCTCTTAGAGTCTGCAACACATCAGCACCTTCCTGGATTTTAGAGTCTCCATTGAGAAGTCAGATGTAATTCTAGTAGGTTTGACTTTATATTCTGTAGGACCAGATTTGTAGATTGATATTGTTTATATTTGACTTTATTATAGAATATCTTTTTTTCTCGATTTATATGTTACTTGGCCATTTTTCCTTATAGCTTTTAATATTCTTCCTTTGTTCTCTATGTTTAGTGCTTTTATAATTATTTGGTGAGGGGAGTTTCTTTTCTAGTCTATTGTATTTGGTGTTTGTATGTTTCTTGTACCATTATAGGCACCTCATTCTTTAGGTTAGAAAATTTTTTTCTACGGTTTTTTTAAAAAATATTTTCTAGACTTTTGAGATTCTTCTCCTTCCTCTAGTCCTATTATTTGTAGCATGGTCTTTTCATAGTTTCCCAAGTTTCCTGGATGTTTTATGTAAGGAGTATCTTAGATTTAAGATTTTCTTTGATAGATGCTTCCATTTCTTCTATGGTATCTTCAATGACTGAGATTCTCTCTTCTATCTCATGTACTATGTTGGTGAAGCTTGCCTCTGTAGTTCCTGTTCAAATTCCTAAAAGTTTTCATTTCCAGAATTCCCTCAGTTTCTGTTTTCTTTACTGCTTCTATGTTCACTTTCAGGTCTTGAACAGTTTTATTTGTTTCCTTCAGTTGTCTTTTTTCATTTCCTCCAATTTATTCATCTCCTCCAATTGTTTGTTGTGTTTTCCCTGGATTTCTGTAAGGGATTTATTTATTTCCTCATCAATGATAGTTGTCATCTTCATAAAGTTGGTTTTAAAGTCATCTTGTGCTTTCAGCTATGTTAGCATATTCAGGACCTGCTGTGGTGGGATAGCTGGACTCTGATATTGCTCTGGCTGTTATTATGTTTTTTATACTGGTATCTAGGCATCTGGATTTGAGGTGCTTATAGGTCTAGGTATTGATTTTTGGGTTTGTCTTGGTTGTGTGACAGTTTTATTCCTTGGTTTCTGTATCCTCTTTAGATTTTCAGAAAGTGTATTCGGCTGAGTATTGCCTATTTTACTTGTCTGCTAGGCTGGTATGTTCACCAGAATGGTGGTGAGGACTGGAGGGATACTTGCTGGTGTTGAAGGCTGTAGGGAGAAGAGACAATGGAGAGATGTACAGGAGGCATAGGCTGAGGGTGGGGGAAAGCTGCCCCTGGTGTTCTGTTCCAGTGCTAAGATCAACATGAGAATTGTGTCTGGGATAACAGAAGGATGAGGAAGGTCCAAGAGCAGCCTGCCTGGTCTTCTGGCAGGTGAATCATTTTCTAAAGCAGACATGCTCTAGGCTTCTTCAGAAAGGAAGTCTTGGTGCAAAAGTGCTGGAGGCTTTGCTCTCACACACAAACATCTTTACTTTTATTAGGTAATGCAGCTCTTAGGAAAGATAGAGGCCTCTACTTCTGAGCACACCTCAAATTTAAAGATGGTCCAAGGAGATTATCAGCATGAAATGAACCTCTTGGAATTCAAGTAAGTAAATAGATGATTTTTAATCTTGTTAAGTGAAAGTCAAAGAGTTTTGTATAATGAAAACACCAGCAATAAATAAAACCAATTCCAGATATTTGAGCCTGGACAATAAATAAAATAACAAATAAATCCAGGGGACATTCCACACTGAGATAATTTATACAATGTCCACAAGGAATAAATGTGAACACAAAGTTGAACATAATTTGTATTATTTAAATTTTAAATGTTAAGTTATTAGATTTATTTATGGAAGCATGTTTGGCAGTCATAGGGGGACTTGTGGGTGCTGATTATCTCCTTCCAACATGTGGGTCCTAGGGTTCACGTCAGGTCATCAGGCTTGGTGCCAACCACCTTTACTCTCTGAGTCATCTCACCAGCCCATGAATATTAATATTGCTGTTTCCTTTGTGCGTCAGCTGATATACAGAACTCCTTCTCACACTTCCTATAGTGTAATCTTAATTGATTACCAATTTTATATTAAAACAGTATAAAGTTTTACTGAACATGGTTAATTACCAAAGATGATCTGATACTCTTTAGTATAATTTTGCTTTATTTACACTTCCTTTGTGGCTTTGCACTCACTGATTTCCATTATCCTTTCTGAAACTGGGCTTTACCTTTTCAAACTTAATTTTCCCCTACTGAAGGAGAAAGAAATAAAGAGGATTGAACAAATGTTTGGATGACTGCCACCATTCTCAAGGTTCCCTTTTTTTGTTTAAATGACCACTGTGTCCCAGAAATACAGTACAAAGAAACTTTGATATTATGATCTTAGCATCTCATGTTTCTTGCTCTTTTCCCCCTCTGTCCCACAGCACCTGGGAAATACCATGCTTTCTTCATTCTCCTCACCTCTTCTCAATTCTCACTGACCACAGGAGACAATGCAACATTTGTACCTCAAAGTCACTAAGCTCATAAACCACAGTATGATATAATGTGTACTTTAGTCATAATAAAGTGGAAAATGTATATACCCAAAAAGATGACAAATAAGTTATTGCTAAATTTTGGAGATATGGATTTCTTAAGAAAAGGGAGCATATCAATTTCTTTATATTTAGGACAACATTCTCAGATTATGAGATTCCTGTCCAATGAGATTGCTCAGTAAGCAGCTGCATGATTGATTTAATTAATCCCTTACTTTTGGATTAAGATAAAACATATTCCAAGGGAAAGTGAAAATGCAAACTTTTTAAGATATACAATTTAAGCTGTAGGCTTTTTCAGGTACCATGAAATTTAGCATAGAGGCCCCTAAAAAGCTAAAATATAACTATCACATGAACCTGCCATACCACTCTTGAGAGTGTACATCTGAAGCGTACTCAGGCTACCACAGAGACATGTGCACATCAGTGATGTCACCGTTTTCTCCACAACTAAAAATGCAATGAGATTAGAAGTCCATCAGTATGTGGAGGGTAAAGAAAATGTAGGACATATTCAGTAGAATTTCCTTCAGTCAAAAAGAAAAAGTGAAATTATGAAATTTATGGGGAAGTGGACTTAACATAATTATGTTAAGCGAAATAAGACACTCTCAGAAAGACAAATATTTCATGTTTTCTGTTATGTGTTGAATCTAGGGCTGGAGAGATGGCTCAGCCATTAAAGGCTAGGCTCACAACTAAAATATGTAGAATCTAAGTGAATATGTGCATGTGTGCATGTATATGTGTGGTATGTTCAGATCAGAAAGTAGAAAGGGAGCAATGATGGAAAGGAAAAGATGTTCACATGAAGACAGACAGAGAGAGAGAGAGAGAGAGAGAGAGAGAGAGAGAGAGAGAGAGAATGAATAATGGAATCTCTGTTGAATAGTTTTTGTATGCTCTGCCCAGGGAGTAGTATTATTAGAAGGTGTGGCCCTGTTGGAGTCCTGTTGGAGTAGGTATGTCATTGTGGGTGTTGGCTTTAAGACCCTAGTCCTAGCTGCCTGGAAGTCAATATTCCACTAGCAGATTTCAGATGAAGATGTAGAACCCTCAGCTCCTCCATGCCTTCCTGGATGCTGCCACATTCCTGCCTTAATGATAATGGACTGAACCTCTGAACTTATAAGCCAGCCTCAATTAAATGTCTTTTATAAGAGTTGCCTTGGGCATGGTGTCTGTTCACAGAAGTAAAATCCTAACTAAGACACCTGTGTTATAAAAAATAGAAGACTATCTGGGGGGTAGGGGAAAAGGAGACCATTAAGAGAGTAGAGAAGAAGAGGGAAGGACAAGCATAAATAAGAACAGCATGCCTTTAATCCCTACACTGGAGGTAAGCAGGGGCAGGAGGGATGGTGGGAGTAGAGGGAGATGAATCTCTTGAGTTTGAGGCCAACTTGGTTTATGGAGCCAGTTCCAGGTTGACCAAGGCTACAGAGAAAAACCCTGTCTTGACACAAAAAGAACAAAACATGACATTTAAGCACAGAAATGCCATAGAAAAGCCTATTACTTTGCATGCTAACTTTAAATTTTAATTAGCACAAGATAAAAATTTCTAGGTCAAAGAGTATATTTTTAGAAAGAACTTTATTACAAGGAGCTTACAAATAAGAAAATAACACACAGTAAAATTAATCAGACCCAAAGTCTATATATCTCAGTGAACTTTTACATGTTTAACTGGTTGGTGTTTATAAATTTCTTTCTTAAATAGTATAGAAGTCTGCAGTTTGTTAGCAACATAGACAGAGGTCTTTCCAGACCTGGCGTGCAGCCCTTATAATGTTTGAAGCCTACCAGATGGAAAAAACGGACATACTGTAATTTACACTCTCTTCACTATTTGACCTTCCTTTTCTGTGATTTGCCTAGTCTTATCATTTGTCTAATTTTGCATCAAAATGTTAAAGTTATTTTCTTAGCAATTTTTAGGATTCCTTCCCATTAAGGCTGTTCATCTTTTGATTAAGATATGTGTTATAAATGCATTTTGAATAAATACAAAGTCCAGTGAGTGGGTTGTTTAAAGCAGATTATCTATGTTTTAATCTAGCACATTAGGTTTTAACATTTATCCAAGTTGCTTTTAAACAACAGTAAGTATTTCTGCAATGTTAAAAAAGTATATTACTGCTGATATTAACATTTTGAGACATAAATTTACAGTTTAATGAAGTATATATGGAATTCACATTTTTCATGATAAATTAAAATAAGCAACTTCATACTTAGAGACTTTTGCCAATGTCCATTAATTGAACTTAGAAACCTTGATGTTGTGTGGCCATATGATAGCTATCATTTTGACACCTATTACTAGGCCTAACAGCAGACCTTTGCATTGGAGTTCTCCATGGAGCCACCACCTTCCTGAGCCAGCTAAGAGATATCACAAGTCAACATTGAATGCTTATATAGTAAGAATCTTTATCATGAAAAGCAGCAATATTTTAATAAGGGTTTGGCAGAGACAACCCATGCCAGTTACTACCTAAATATTTTTATGGCTGGTACTGCTTAGCAGGTATTTATAAGAATAGAAAAGAGGCCATTAGGTCAGTGGTATAAAAGCATGAAATCTAGTCTTGTTCCCTAGCTTTAAAAGGTTATTATGGTAGAAAAGTATCTAACAAAGGAAGGACCCTACAGCATCTGTCTTCGTATACTTAGCATACCACACATTCAAACACAAATAGAAGATGATGAATGAATGGGTGAGCTTCGAGAATTTATGTATGTAACTTATGCTAGACACAAGCAGGTGGGAAAAAAGCATAGGCAAGTGAGAAGCTAAACAGACACAAAGCAAGAGTCAAACTGTTCAATGACATAGACAGAAATAAAAATTAAAACGTAGTAGCTGTTTATAAATACCTTCC
Organism: Rhabdomys pumilio; assembly: GCA_030674055.1. NCBI lineage: Eukaryota > Metazoa > Chordata > Mammalia > Rodentia > Muridae > Rhabdomys > Rhabdomys pumilio. Next base: position 1,502,743 of record JANHMN010000014.1, on the reverse strand, counting down.
AATCCTGGAGACCTCGAGATCTGCAGTGTAGCCAGGCCTGTATCTCCTGTCTTATCATTACTCAAAAGACAGGGCATTTTTGAATTATTGTGATTAAGTGATCTGGCCAAATCACACAAGCAGTGAGTGCTTAACTGGAAAGCTCTGGTAGTTACTAGCCATACATCATCTAAGACATTGATTCATTTTTGTTTATTTGGTTCAGTGCTGGAGATCAAACCCAGGGTCCTACACATGCTAGGTAGATATTCTATTCATACATCCCTACTCCTTAACATAAATTAATTTAAGAGAACTAATAGGAATGAAGTTAGGAGAAAAATATACTGGTTAGAATTAATTTCTCATTTCTGAAATGAAGCTCAAAACTGACTCAATCTCCAATAAATAAATAAATAAATAAATAAATAGCACATCACCTATCATATACACCCAAAAACAATAAAAGGAAATTATCTCCTGTATTAATAAGTTCATGACAATCCATGGTTTTTTTTCTTCTCTTTTCTTCTTCTTAATTTTTATTTTTACATTCAATTTGTCAAAGCCACAGTCTTAAGTTTTAAAAATCTTTAAATCTTCTAAAACTGTTCATTGTTTACTGCAGTGGGTTTCTATATAACCTCTTAAATGTCCTTCACCTCCATGCATCTCTCAATACTGTCTCCCTTCTCACCAGACCTTCCCATTCTTGTCCTTCTCCATACTCCTCCAAAGATGTATTCCACCCACATAATCTATTCTACTTCCCCCTCCAGGGGAGATCCATGTATCTGGCCTAGCCCCTCTCCTCTATGCTTAGCCTCCCTGGGTTTATGAACCATAGCTTGGTTATCATTTATTTGATAGTGAATTTCCAGGTACAAGTGAATACATACCATATTTTTCTTTCTGGCTTTGGTATATCTCACTCGATATGATTTTTTTTTCTAGTTCCTCCCATTTGCTTGCAAATTTCATGATGTTTTTTAAACATCTGAGTAACACTCCATTGGGCAAATGGACCATGTTTTTGTTATCCCTCTGTTGAAGGGCATCTAGATTGCTAGTTCTTATGAAGACAACAGAACAAGCATGGTTGAGTAAGTGTCATTGTGAAAGGGTCCTTGCAGGTGTCATGGCAGGCAGAGAAACATCCACAAAGAGGTGAGAAGGAAAACTTGGTTCGGCATGACTTGTCCTGGATTAAACTTTGGGAGTCTGGTGACAGGTGATTTCTTGCCAGTTTATTTAAATGTAGTACAATTTGGAAAATAGTTTCCTGGTGTAATATAATTCCCAATGTACAAGACACGATTACATCAAAACTCAACTCAAAGTACTTTGCTGAAAGTGTTTATCAGCTGCAGAGATTTCTAACTCTACATCTCTCATATCATGGTGGATTTTGTCAAAGGCTTTTTCAGCATCTAATAAGATGGTCATGTGATTTCTTTCTTTCACTTTGTTTATATGATAGATTATAATATTGATTTCTGTATATTAAAATCTCAGAGATGAAGCCTACTTGATCATGGTGGGTGATCCTTTTGAAATGATTTTGAGCTTGGTTTGCAAGTATTTTACTGAGTACCTTTGCATCTATGTCCATAAGGGAAATTGGCCTGTAATTTTCTTTCTTTGTTAAGTCTCTGTATGTTACCACAAAGTATCACAGGGCAACTTGTCAGGAGCCGTCTAGGATAGGTTAAGGCTAGCAGGTGGTCTTCCTGGAGGTGGCCCACTGTTTTTGCATGGCCTGTGATGGGTGAGCTCGATGGCAAGGTTCCAAAGAGACTTCATCTCAGCATTGCTTCTTGCAGCTGATATGCCTTTCCTGTCAGTATTAATATAACAATCCCTATGCATTAGCTTACCCTGTGATCAAGATTCGTACAGATCAACATAAAGATGAACTTTCATGAATTAATGCTATTTAGCAAATTAATGATCCTATAGAATTCCTGATTTGATTCAAATAATTTCAGGAAGAAACTTTTTAGAAATGGTTTTAGTTGTTCTGCTAGAAAGATGTAATAAAGTTATGAGCAAAATTAAAATGTGCCCACTCCTCATAAAGTAAGTAAAGGCTGCATAATAAGAAATACAATGAACTTTCATAATTATACTAAAAAGAGAAATAGGCTTGGGACAAATTTGTGTTCAAGGAAAAATATTTAGGTCGAAGGATAAAGTCACAGGTGTGCACTATGATAAGGCAAGGCCATGAAAAAACTGTTGCTTTGAACTTATAATGAGCATATAGAATGAAACACTGCTTTGAATATCAACATTCCTCTGTAACTCTCATTCCATGTAACATTTTATCTCTGCGGTAATTTTTTAAAGGACTTTTTGTCTAAGAAGGTATAAAAAGACCAGAGAAAAGAAACAAAGTTGTTGGCTGGATCGTTTGCTTGGGAATCTCTGTCCCATCCATTCATTTATCCATCCATCCAAATGTATATGCCTGTTTGTCTGTACTGTGTATATGTGTAGGCACATGGGTATGAATGTAAGCATGCATGAGTACTTATGGAGTTGACTGAGACAAACAGTAGGGCCCAGCCAGAGTGTGGGTGCATGAATGTATACGTGTCTGTGCATATTTGCCAGTATAAAGGATCTTAATTCTTTTCCTTTTCTTTCTCTTGGTTCACAAAGAGTTAACCAGCTTGGAAAGAGAAGGGAGTGATAGTAATAAAGTTTTTTACTTAATTCACCACTGCTAGGCAATGGGTGTTAGTCACCCAAGCCAGTGGGTTTTAACCACAGAATAAGCAAGAAAGTTTTTAGGATTTTTTAGAAGTTATCAGCAAGCTTTCAGTATAGTTAAGGAGCTAGCAGGCCAGAGAGCATCAGTGTTTAAAGCTCCCTCTATGTTCAACTCTACATCCTGCTGGCTCCTGGCAGTCACTGTGGCCTCAGAGAGTGAATTGGGCAATCTTTCTTCTATTTCCATTTTGTGGAATTGTTTGAAGAGTATTGACATAACTCTTTTTTGAAAGTCTGATAGAATTCTGTGCTAAAGTCTTTAGGCACTGGGCTAAACTGTGAGATCTTAAAGACTGCTTTTATTCCACTAGGGTTATAGGTCTGTGTAAATTGTTGATCTGCTCTTGATTTAACTTTGGCAAGTGATATCTATCAAAAAATTACACAAATTTTTAGCTTTTTGGTGGAGTATAGGTTTTTGAAATATGTCCTTATGAATCTCTGGATTTCCTTGGTGTCTACTGTTGTGTTCCCCATTTTGTTTCTCATCTTGTTAATTTGGATATTCTGCCTTTTAGTTAATTTGGATAAGGTTTTTTTAATCTTACTGCTTTTCTCAAAGAACCAACTCTTTGTTTCATTGACTTTTTATATTATTCTCATTATCTCTATGTTATTGATTTCAGCCCTGAGTTTGATTATTTCTTGCTGTCTACTCCTCTTGTGTGTGATTTCTTTTTTGTTCTAGAGACTTCAGGTATGCTATTAAGTTGCTAGTATGAGATCTCTCCAGTTGTTTATGTAGGCACTTAGTGCTATGAACTTTCCTCTTAGCTTAGAGAAAATTCTGAGAGGTATTTGGAGAAAATACTTGGAGGTACTGAGAAAAGGGTATATTCTTTTGTGTATGGGTGGAATGGTCTGTGAATATCTGTTCCATTTGATTTATAATGCCTGTTTGTGCCAACATTTCTCTGTTTAGTTTCTGTCTATTGGTGAGAGTTCAGTATCAAAGTCTATCAGTATCAGGGTGCAAAGGTCCACATGTGATTTAAGCTTTAGTAATGTTTCTTTTACAAATGTAGCCACCCTTGTGCTTAGGACATAGATGATTAAAAATTGAAATGTCAGTCTGGTTGATTTTTTTTTTTCATTTGATGAGTATAAAGTGTTCTTTTCTATCTCTTCTGGTTAGGTTTGCTTTGAAGTGTACTTTGTTAGATAGTGGCTTTTTTCTTAGGTTCATTTGCTTAGAATATACTTTTCCAACCATTTACCCTAAAGTAGTGTTTGTCTTTGATGTTGAGATATGTTTTTGGATGCAGCAGAAGGATGGGTCATGTTTTCACATCCATTCTGTTATTCTATGTCTTTTTATTGAGGAATTGAAGCCATCGAGACTTGGAATTATCAATGACAAATGAATGTTAATATCTGTTATTGTGTTAGTGGTGATGATTCGTGTGTGTGTGTGTGTGTGTGTGTGTGTGTGTGTGTTCCTTTGACTTGGGACATCTGGGAATATTTTCTGTGTTTTTAATTGATGTAATTAACCTCCTTAGGTTGGAGCTTTCTATTTAGCACCCTCTGTAGGACTAGATTTATAGATAAATATGGCTTAAGTTTCATTTTTTATGGAATATCTTATTTTCTCCATTTACGGTGATTGAAAATTGTACTTCATACAGTAGTCTGGGCTCTCATCTGTGGTCTCTTAGAGTCTGCAACACATCTGTCAACACCCTTCTGGATTTTAGAGTCTTTCCTTCTTAAGGACTTCTATCATCTTCATATAATTGGTTTTAAGATCTTTTTCTTGTGTTTCAGCTGTGTTGGAGTATTTAGGCCCTGCTTTGGTTGGACTCTGGTAGAGAAATATTGCCCTGGCTACTATTGACTATGCTCTTACACTGGTGTCTAGGCAGCTAAGTTTAAGTTATAGATCTAGTTGCTGATTTCTGAATTTGAGTTTGTTGTGTAGGTGTTTTTTCCTTTGGTTTCCATTTCTGATCTGGATTTTCAGAGAGTGTGATGGCCTTTTTCCTGGCCATTGATGTGTTCAAAGAGAGTACCTGCTGGAGTTGGAGACTGGAATTCTGGGATGAGTTAAGGAATTAAGGTTGGGGGTGTTTTGATCCAGTGGGGATGGGATCGGAAAAGAAAGGGAGTCTGCAGCAGGTTTTCTGCTACAGATCTGGTGGTGAGAGGGGGACTGGATCTGGAGGAGTGGAAGTAGACCCACCATCAGTCAGCCTACTTGTCTTCCTGGCAGGAGCAGGCTGTGGGTTAGCAGAGAGCATTCAGACCAACTTCTTTGATAAACACATGCAAAAATTCTCAGCAAAACATTTGTAAATAGAATTCAAAACATATCTAGAAGATTACACATTATGACCAAGTGGGCTTCATCCCAGAAAGGCAAGAAACACATGTAAGTCAACAAATGTAATACACCATGTAAACAACCCTAAGGACAAAATCTACACAACTATTTCAATTGCTTCTAACAGGGCATTTGCAAAGTTCTGCACACTTCTGTGATAAAAGTTCTGGGTACAGCAGAAATAGATGGACTATACCTCACATAATAAAGGCTACAAATCTGCAGCCAACATTATATAAGATGGAGACAAATTAAGAACATTTTCTCTAAGGTCAGAAATGATACAAAGATGCTCATCCATTCTCCCCCGTCTTGTTTGATATGGTGCTCAAAGTCTTAGCTACAGCAATTAGATAAGAGAAATACATAAAGGGACAATAATAGTAAGGAAGGGACCTAAAAATATCACTATTTACACAGACATGATTCCTTACTGAGGAAACCCTATTGAGTCTACTAGAAAACTTTTGGACCTTATAATAAACACAGTAAGGCTCTTGCAAGATACAGAATCAATATATATTTAAAAAACAAAACAAAATGACCCTTCCCTTCATATATACTAATAGACAACTCTCAGAAAAAAAATTAGAAAAATATTCCATTAAAATTTCTATTTTGAGGGAAAGCTGGCTTGTTTCTGGTTTTTAATTCTTAACAGAAGAATGGTGTATGATCTGTTACTCTATTTGTCTTACAGGATTCTCGGGTTCTGTCTAATGTGGGCTCCGTGGGAATTCTGGGTTTAAATCTTGCTTTGACAACAAAACTGAAAATCACACCTATTTTAAAAATTAAAACAATCTAAAACAAATGAAGTAATTAAAGTACTGTGTGTGCCTATTCTTAGGCCTTTTCTATTTTGCTAAGCAGAATAAAACCCAAGATTTCCATGGGGCCCACATTGACAGAATTTGAGTATCCTGTGAGGCATATTAAAGTAATATATCTTATACCATTTTCAACACAATTGATTCACACTTCTATCTCTTTCTACTTATAAGCAGGCAGCTAGTCAAAGCACTGAGTTCCACTGCAAATACAATAGGCAGGAAAAATCCTGACACATCCCCCCCCTAGACCAAATACTACCATTCTGCTAAAGAAACCAAGCAATATGGAACATAGCAAAAGGACTCCAGATGACCTTCTACTACCTATAGATCAATACCTAAGACAGCCATCATCAAAGAAGTTTCTTCTTCAGTAAGATGAGAACTAACACAGAGACCCTCAACTAGGTAATATACAGAGTGAGAGACCTTGCACACTTAGTCCTAAATGGGATGTCTTTACTGAACCCCTCAACTCAGGGTCAGAAAACTATGTGGAAGAAGTAGAAAGATTGTAAGAGCCAGAGGGAAAGACACTGAGGAAACAGTATCTTCCAGATACAATAGGAATGACATACATATTAACTCACAGATACTATGTCAGCATGAACAGGACCTGTACAAGTTCAATTCAGACAGGGTCCTAGAACTGAAAAGGGAAGTAGACATAGCTCCCATCCCTAACCAAGAAGCTATCTCCAATTGACAACCACTTGCAAAGGAAAAATGAGTTGTTCTCCATTGTAGAGAAAGCTTGCTAGGTACATTATCTACATGTAAGTGTAGGCCCTGTGCCCAGCATTAGAAGGCCAACAAAAACCAAATGGCACTGTGTTAGAATTAGCCCAAAAGCTTGAAATAGACAAGATTCAACTCACAGACCACATGAAGCTTATAAAGAAGGAAGACCAAGTGTGGATGCCTCAGTCCTACTTAGAAGGAGTAACAAAATACTCAAGGGAGCAAATATGGAAACAAAGTGTGGGACAGAAACTGGAGGAGGAGCCACCTGAAGACCATTCCACCTGGGTATCCATCCCATGTATGCGCAGTCACCAAAGGTAGACGCTGATGTGGATGTCAGGAAGAGCATGCTGACAAGAGCCTGATATAGCTGTCTCCTTAGAGGTCTGCCAGAGTCTGACCTATTCAGATGCAGATGCTCACAGCTAACCACTGATCTGATCAAGGGGTTCCCAATGGAGGAGTTAGAAGACTGAAGGAGCTGAAAGAGTTTGTGGCCCCATGAGGACAGCAACAATGCCAACCAACCAGAGCTCCCCAGGGTCTAAACCTCCAGCCTGGGAGCACATAGAGACGAACCCATAACTCCATCTCTACATCTAGGGGATGGCCTTGTTGGGCATAGGTGGGAGAGGAGATTCTTGGTCCTATGAAGGCTGAACACTGAGTGGGGGGGGGGATTCGAGGGTGAGGAGGTGGGAGTGGAGGGGTAGGTGGGGGCACATCCTCATAGAAGCAGGAGAAGGGGGAATGGGATAGGGGGTTTCTGGGTGGTGTGGGGAATGAGGTAAGGGGATAAAATCTGAAATGTAAATATAATATCCAATTAAAGAATAGAATTTTCTCCCATATTGCTTTGATTAAGCATTTTGTTTTGTTTTTGTTTTTATGGCCTTTTGCTTGTATTTTATGGTTTCCAATTTTGTGTTTTTGTGGAATGTTTGTGTGTGTGTGTGTGTGTGTGTGTGTGTGTGTATGTGTGTGTATTTCTTGTGCATGAAAGGGTTATGGGATTTTTTTGTTGTTGTTTTGCTTTGCTTGTTTGATGCCTGTTTGAGAGAGGGGCCAAGAAATTGGGTAGAAGGAAAGGTGGAGAGGATTTGGGAGGTGTTGGAGGAGGGAATCAGGATTTATTTTATGACATTTCTTTTTTAATTTAAAATATTTCCTCCCAAGATTAAGTATTTAAGAAAATATCTAGCTAAAGAAGTGAAAGACTTTTACAACAAAAATTTGAAGATATTGAAAAAGGAAATCACAGCAGATACTAAATGATAGAAAACTATTCCACGTTCTGGGTAGGTAGAATTAATATTGTAAAAATGTCTATACTACCCAAACCAATGTTAAACATATTCATACTCTAAACTTCCATGCCACATTTCACATGTATAGGACAAACAATGCAAGAATTCATATGGAAACACACACACACACACACACACACACACACACACACACACACACCACAAATAGCCAAAGCTATCCTAAGGAATGAAAACAATGTTGAGATACTACACTGCCTGACCTCAAATACTACTACATGGAGTTATAGTAATTAAGACAACTTGGTTCTGATATAAAAATGGACCAATACACGACTGCAATAGAAAAGAGAGCCTAGAAATAAAATGGCAAAGCTATGCCCATTTAACTTTTGACAAATGAGGTCTGGTGGTTTGAATGAGGATGGCCCAAGAGCTCAGATGTCTGAATACTTGGTCTGCAGTTAGTGGAACTGTTTGGGGCAGATTAGAAGGTGTGGCATTGTTAGGGAAAGCATGTCACTAGGCATGGGCTTTGAGGTTTCAAAAGCCCACACCAGGCCCCCCTGGATCTACCCCTCCCTTCTCTGACCATGGATCATGATGTGACTCTTAGCTACTGCTCCAGTACCATGTGTGCCACCATGATGCCCCCTGGAGTAATAATAATGGCCTAACCCTCTGAAACTGTAAGCAAGCCTCTGAAACTGTAAATACTTTTTTATGTAAGAGTTGTGTTGGCCATGGTGTCTCTTGATAACAGTAAACAGTGAAGATATCAGCAAGTGGATGTCACATTAGGCAAAGGGTCCTCTTTCTCAGGGTGGTCAGAAAGGGGACTTCTGCTAAACGGGTGTTACTCAACAGAGAGGTAAGTGTAAATGAATGAAAAGTAGGGACAACCAAAGAAGTCCACAAAGAAGAAATGTGGACCCAAATGGCGCTATGCACACACACTCTGAACTTATCTGTCTGAGGGCTAACAGCAATTAGACATATGCATAGGTGACTGGGAATCATGATGCTGTTAAGAACAACAACAACAAAAAACTGATTTCATGTTCTTCAATGAAACTCAGCTAAATTAAGATATAGTTTTTGTGTCAAAAACTAATGTGAGAATATTTAGATGTGATGAAGATCAGACTTTATTATCTTACTTTCTCCATTTCTTGCCTTTGTGATGCAAGTCAGAGTTTGTCACCTTTAACATTACTGATGGCTTGGTTGCATGACCTCGGCTGTATGCCTCAGGAGGATGTGCAGAAGCAGCCATAGTCTCTGTACACTAAATGCCAATAGTGCCTCCCAGTGTTGACAATGAAAATTGTCTTCAGACATTACTCAATGTCCTCTGCAGTTTACAACCACTGGTCTATGTAGAAATTATTGTATAGCACCCATTTCAAGGTTATTGTTTCTCTCTCCTTTTCCTTCCACCCCACTTCTCTCTTTTGTTTTGAGACAACATCTCAGTCTACAACCCTGTCTAGTCTACAGTTTAATAAGTAGACCAGACTTGCCTTGACCTTGTGAACAATCCTCCTGCATCTGCAGGCAAGTGCTAGAATTATAGTTGTATAGAATTATAGCTAAGGCACTCAGCTGAAATTCTCATTTTTAAATGATGAATACAAATACTTTTCATGACATCCAGAAAGATATACATATGTGCCATGTGTCCCTCACATCTTAAGTGACTTCAAAGGATTAATAACGTAATCTGTACCTGTCAGAAGAATATGAGAGCGATTATTGTTTTGTCAACACTATGCATTGAGAAGGATTTTATCATCAGTGACAAGACATATCATTCCTGTTGGTCTAATATTATGGACTATTCCAAATGGAAATTTGAAACTGCCATCTTAGGGACCACTCACACACCTCTGCAGTTCTTCTCTCTCATAAGATCTACATCTCTGTCAAATCAAATATAACTCCCCTTTGTGCCACTGAGCCACTCCACAGTGACATTTTATATTAATTCTGCCTGTTTACAATACTTTTAACCTCTGAAACAACATTCACTCCCATTTGTTAAAATCTTCTCTTGTTATTTAACAATCTTATACTTCATGACAGCCAGCAGTCCCTTTCTGTACATTCTTCACTTCAGGGTTGGTTGTTTGGGTTCTTCATTTTGCCATGAGAGTAACTTGGCACATATCCATCCACTCTACCAGTGGCAGAGGAGATGGTTCTGATAATTTCCCCAGGGCACACATTATCCAAAGCCAAACCTTAGATACCTTCCTCTTATGACATAGTCAGTCCCTTTTGCTCTTCTCCTTACTTCAGGTGGATCTTGTAAAGCAAAGGCCAACAAACTCAAGCAGCTGAGTCTGACTGAAGATGATGCACTTTATACTTTTGAATAATTTTTTTAAAAAAATTATATTGCATGTGTAGCCACCCAATGGCCACAGACGAACCGGGTTCACCTGAAAGGAGGGCTGGAAATAAAAAAGAGATGGAGAAACATGGATAACATGCATTTCTATATGAGAAAGCTATCAGTAAGTTTACCACATACCTGCCATTGTGTATGTTTGCATTCAGAAGTACACAAAGGACTGCTGACAATGGCTGGTCAGGACTCCAGCTGAGAGCAGGACTAACACCTCCCAAGAGGTCTCATAAGTACTTGCTCAGGCCCAGGGACATTATCCTTCTGTATCTTTACGATGCTAAATTTTTAATTTTATTAATTGTATTTATATTTACATGTATTTATAGATTTATTAACTTCACTTATTAAAAATTTTTTCCTTAGATTTAACTCACTTTCTACAAATATATTTGAAGAAGTTGGAAACAATCAAAAATGGACAGAAAATCAGTTTATCAAGTACAGAAAAGACCACCTGAGCCACATGAATGAATGTCTGAAGGTTGTGCAGGAAAAGCTGGTAAGGCACTATCATTTCATGAAGTTAACAGTAGTGCATGGTGGCTGCCCCAGTCTTGACAATAATCTCTGATGCATGGGAGAGTGCTTGTATTGTAATACCTCTGTAGGAGTCCAGTGCCTGCCTCTGGTCCAGGAATCTCCTCTCCAGATGTGGGAACCTATATTTCCTAGAATATGCTCCCCTTGTTCCAAAATAATTTGAAGAAATTTTCCTTTTCAAGAAGAAGAGGAGGAGAAAGAGGAGGAGAAGGAGGAAGAGGAAGAGGAGGAGGAAGAGAAGGAAGAGGAAGAGGAGGAGGAAGAGGAGGAAGAGGAAGAGGAGGAAGAGGAGGAAGAGGAGGAAGAGGAAGAAGAGAAGGAGGAGGAAGAGGAGGAGGAAGAGGAGGAAGAAGAGGAAGAGGAGGAGGAAGAAGAGGAGGAGGAGGAGGAAGAAGAAGAGGAGGAGGAGGAAGAAGAAGAGGAGGAGGAGGAAGAGGAGGAAGAAGAGGAAGATGAGGAGGAGGAGGAGGAAGAAGAGAAGGAGGAGGAGGAAGAAGAGAAGGAGGAGGAGGAGGAGGAAGAAGAAGAGGAGGAGGAGGAAGAGAAGGAGGAGGAGAAGGAAGAGAAGGAGGAGGAAGAGAAGCAGCAGCAGCAGCCTCAGCAGCAACAACAAAGCACTCTCAGCCCAAACCGAAGCATCTTTTTTGGGATCCTCTGTTAGGAATCTGGGGCTCTAAACAAGTTTTATAGATGACACTTGACTTCATGGCAGTTTGAAAGCTTCTAGAAGACAAGAAATTTGTCCTATTTGAGATGTATTACTAGATGCAAAGCTATTTGTTATTGTTTTGTTTTGTTTTGTTTTGAGATAGGATTTTAGAGTTCCTAGAGATCTGCCTGTTACTCTCTACCTCCTGAATGCTCAGATCAAAGGTGTGTGCCACCATGCCTGGCATAGATCCAAAGTTTTAAGAACTCTTTTCTTGATCATACCATGTGAAGCAAGTCTCAGTCTTCAGAGTGAGGCTGACACGGCATATGAGAAACACACCTATGTGTGGGCTTCCTTCTCTCATTGCTGCTGAAACGCCAAGTTCTCCAAGAAGGGCCATGGTCATGATGGTAGCCTGTGGCTGCCTGCCACACAAATTGTACAAATAAGATGTCTTGAGAACTTCATTCAGTGGGACTGCCAGCAACACAGTAAACAATGTCTCTAGCCCACACCTGAGTCTACATATAACTGAACAAGGTAGAGGCCAAGAGCTGGACACAAACAACTGCTGTGACCATCAAAGCCTGTATAGTTACATTCATGGCTGTCAAGAGAGCTTGCAAGTTCTTCAACTCCCAAAGTACTCAAAGCCCTCTACCACTTATAAGCAGTAATGGGTGAGCCTAGGTCATCATGAGAGGAAGAGAGAGACTGAATCCACCATTCCTAAAGCAAACAGCAGGAAATAGAATCACAGGAGACGTGGTATTTGGGCCCAGTCCCTCCTCCCTGATCCTCTGTGGAAAGCCCTAGGTCTAAGGCTGTCGCTGCACCCACACTCACACCCTAGAATCATTTGGGGAGCATTTCTACTGTACTAATTCTTGAGTTCCATCATACACCAATTAAATCAGAACTCCTAGAGGAGGGATATGGCCTAGGGGTCGCCGTTTTCATTGATTGGTGTCCACATGGAGATGTGAGGTTCTATAGAATGAAGATTAGTTACAACGCTTAGGAGCACATCCAAGGAGCTTAGAGAAAGTGCTGCCTGGTATCTTCCTTTGTGATACTTTTTTAAACATCAGACTAAAATTCCAAACCTTCCAGATATGTCAGCAATAGTAGCCCCTCTACATATCGTATAGTGTTACAAAAGAAACGACAAAGCCAAACTAAGCAATTGACTCTCACACTTAGGAGCACGGTTACCGACATACAATGTTCATGTTCTCCATGAGAAAAACAGTACTTTCCTTAAACTGATGCATAAGTCCATTCTGCTGCTCTGGTTTGGAATGTTATCACATGCTCTCTCTCTCTCTCTCTCTCTCTCTCTCTCTCTCTCTCTCTCTCTC
>JANHMN010000014.1:1417836-1489848 GCA_030674055.1 Rhabdomys pumilio | reverse complement strand
CTCTCTCTCTCTCTCTCTCTCTCTCTCTCTCTCTCTCTCTCTCTCTCTCCCCATTTTTTAATTTATTTTAAGGAAAAGTCTGAGAATAGGATGGAAGAAAAAATGCTTCAACTTTCAAGCAAGTTGGAGAATTTTATTAATTCCCAGAAACAGGAGGCAGAAGTAAACAAAGCAAAGGCCATAGAAAATAAAGTGTCCAAGAAAATGAGCCAAATAGAGAAGCGGATCTGGGGGGAACTAGAGAAAATGCAAAACGACTATCAATCAGGTGAGCAAAGAACACATGGCCTTCCCTTTCTTTCTCTCCCTCCCTTCCCCTCTCCTTCCCCAGTGTCTATTTTCAGCGGGTTTGGTCATTAGTGACATCATCATGCATTTAATCTGGCTTCCCTAAACATCATCTAGGACGTTGGCATAATACTGAAGGTGCATTTGTGAGTAGACGTTCTTCATTTCCACTCGACCATGTCTCATGCCTGCCATTGCGGTGAGATGCTTTACTTACTACGATTTTTCGATCATAAATCTGCAAGATGGCAAGTTCTTGGGCTCACAAAGACCTGATTTGCAGCTCCATTATGAACTGGAGAGACTAAGTCAAATGGCCTTCTCGTTGAACTGCAGGTAGTGGTGCTAGACAGATGCCAGTCTGGCAACGTGACCTTCAGAAGTGAGGAAGAGATGAATTAGCAGAGTCCTTGTAATGACTGCTTTTCTTCTTAGGAGGCTAAAGGCAGCAGTGTCCAGCTGAGCTGACTTCAAAGAGGATTGATTTGAAAGGCTCATCTAACTCAAAGAAGATAAGGAAAAGGAATGGGGCTGTGGAGCAGCCATCTGTCTTGAGTCACAATTCTGAAGAATGCAAGGCTCCTTTATTAGAGAAAGCTCTAGTCTGTGTTGTGTTCTCCAGGGCTTAGAAAAATATATGTAGATTCCACAAAATTGGTCCCACAGCGATGCACTGGAGGTGCCTCCTTCTACCCAGTGTTCTTGATACATAAGTGAATGTGCTGCCTAGAGAAAGTAACCGTCACAACCCCACCTCCTATAGCTAGAGCCTCCACCTCCTACAGCCATAGCCCCACTGCTTACAGCCATAGCCCCACCTCCTACAGCCATAGCCCCACCTCTTACAGCCATAGCCCCACCTCCTACAGCCATAGTCCCACCTCTTACAGCCATAGTCTCACCTCCTACAGCCATAGCCCCACCTCTTACAGCCATAGTCCTACCTTCTACAGCCATAGCCCCACCTCCTATAGCCATAGTCCCACCTCCTACAGTCATACTCCCACCCCCTACAGCCATAGTCCCACCTCCTACAGCCATAACCACACCTCCTACAGCCAAGTTAAAATAGTGAACTCTGTGACAGAAATCATATCACAGACTCAAATAACTCCTCCAACAGGGATCCTTCTTCCTATTTCATTTCAGTACCTGTTTCCTATTTAACTATGTTCATTGTTGCTTAGGATGAGTTGAAGAGAATTTTTCAGTCTTAGTTTTTATTTTACTAAGGGCGAGGGGTGGGGTTCTAGCAAAGACAGACTACAAATGAGTACTCTTTACACTTTGAATAAAAAGATGTTAATAAACAACTATGTGAAAGACCTCGGAATGAAGGCTCTGAGCTTGCTGCCTGACAGACCTGTGGTCATGAAGGACGACTAGACATGAGAACAGATGGGAAGCTCCAAGAGAGAGAGGGCAACAGGCAGTCACTCTTTAGCTCCTCCAAGCTGCTTACTTGTTAAAGGGGTAACAAGAATTGTTTTTGAAGCCCAGAAATCTTTTCTCAAAGCCTACAGAGAGAAGAAAATATTTTAACGTTCCTCTGAAAGAATTATTTTACTAGCCAGTATGTTTAAAGAGAGAGGAAAGAAAAGTTTTCAATGTAGAGCCAGATCTAGCTAAGCTACTATGAGCTAATTCGTCTGTATATTTTTAGATTTGTCTTAATGGAATTTAATGTTCTTTGAATTAAAGGTTGATCAATTATGGAAGTTCTGCTGAAGAGCACACCTGGGGGTGGGGATCCAATGCATTGTTCTAGCATATCTGTTCTCCTTTTCTCTTCTAGGATTTAGATCAATCCATGACTCCCTCAATTCTCTCCAACAAATACAGAAAACAAAAATGGATTTAGAGAAACATAAAGTACAGAAAGACCTAAAGAAATTACAACGTAAAATAGTGGAACTCCAAGAAGTGTAACTTTGAAGGCACTTTTTTTTTTCCAGCAGCTGGTGCAACAGTTTGTTGGGAAAAGTTGTGAAGAAGAAAATTAATATCTTTAGGATACTACTTCTGGTGTTTCTTATCACCTCTAAAGTAAATCGACATTTCAGGGGGGAAAACACACAATAAATCAAAAAGCTTCATGATGCCTTTATTTTCTTAATGAAAAATTAAGAAATTTATTTTCATGCATGCTTTGTTATATTTTTATTTGCCCACAAGTAAGAAATATATAATCTGTATCATGTGCCTGATGAATAAAGTAAGTTCGGGTATATAGCAGACCCACTAGGTGACTGATTATGTCTGGAAATAACAACCACTATGTGGTTACAATTCATTACTAACATGAATTTTGACCATTATTATAAAACATATCTCATTTTAAAAAATCTCATTTAGCATTAGCATTTGAGATCAAAATAGCTTATAGATTGATGAAATATTTCATAAACTCTAAAGGCAACGTTTGTAGGACATACACATCAGAGGGATAATTTATACTTTCTGACCCAGAAAATTCTCTTTTCTAACAATACCTATGTCTATAGTAAGTCTTACTTATGCATATTTAAGATGTATTGGCATACTCAATATGTATCAGAATTGTACTAACCCCTGAAAAATAAAATTATATACTAGCTTTCACTGAAAAGAACCCACAATATTTGGCCTAGATGCTTAATCAGAAGTAACTAAAAAATATTGGTTTCCTTTAAAACTAAAACTTTAAGGGAGAAAGGGTTTATTTGGCTGACAATTCACTGTAGAGAAATCAAGCAGCAGGAGTTTGAAGCAGCTTGTCCTATCACATCCATAGTTCGGAACAGAGAGAAATGAATGAATAAATATTTCTCATGCTTACTCATGTTCAGCTGTCTCCACTCTTCTACAGCTCATGACCTGCCTAAGGAATGTTATCACCCACAGTGGGCATGGTCTTCCCAGATCAATTAATTTAAAACATCTCCATACAAATACATCCACATGCCATCTAAACTACAGATAATTTCTCACTGTGTTGCTCTTCCCAGATAAGTCTTGGTTGTGTCAAGTTGACAATTGAAGCTAATCATTATGGGAACTATTAGAATAAGGCATTCTTACTTTATGGTACACTGTTTGTGTTGGAATGAGGACTAATTTCTACCCACAGGTTTTATAAACCTGACAAGCGAACCCATTACCAGATTTAGGAACCTTCCTTGTTTTGTAGATTTCTAAAAACAGTAACAATTTCTCTCATAATAAAGCAATTTTAACACCCAAATATTTCCCCTATACCCACCTTGCTAATTTTTTAATCATGTAAAATATCTCTATTTACTGTTATTAGTGTACACATGGCACCATTAGCTCTGTAACTGGAGGGAATTTCATAGTAGATTTAAGAGTTCGAAATAGAAAAGTGTAATCAAATTTCATGCTGAGGATCAAGATCTGATACTCCAAGTAATCACAAATGATTGTAAATCAGCAAGAAAATAATATATTCAAAATTTTATTTTCAAAATGGTCACAGGATATGACTAGGTAAGTGACAGAAAGTTATAATAACAATGGAAGGATGAACAATGGCCAACTTCGCTCTCAAAAAATCAAGGAAACTCAGATAGCATCTTTAGGTTGGCAGACAGTGAGTTAGCTGATAATACTTCATGAACATGTGCAAGAAAGGAAGGAAAGCTCTCGTCGAGCACTGGTGAGCCTATAAACTGGTATAATGAATTAGACAGCAATTTGAAACCATCTACTGAATGTTCTCCTCTTTTACCTTAATTTCCTTACCCTCTATTCATGTTCCGACCCTACATAATTACAACTCCAAACCTGTTCTGTAATACACAAAAAGCTCCTCAAAGCCTTGTAAAGATACATCCAAGACTTACACTCATGAGGGATTCTAAAGCTGAAGAAACTCTGACGGTTACACAACAATTTAACCTCTGTTCAGGGGACACTGGAGAACTGGACTTGCATTATTCCATTTAAGTTCACTCAAAAGTTTTGTCAGCATGAATGAGCTTCCTTTTTGAGAGAAAGTCAAGGCAGAGACAAGGCACTTATTCCATCTCAGATGCTTTTGCTTTATCATTTAGGAAATGTGAAGCTCCTCTCCCCAGACACAGGCTAATGCTGGAGCACTAGAACTCTGGGATCATATGCAGAACATATGATAAAGTAGCTCATGTGCTTTATGTATACTCAGGCCATTTACACAGCCATGGACAGTGTAAGTCCTGCTGCCTCCCAGCATTTGCTTTCCCTGTATTAGAACTGTTCTTGGAAAATATTCTGGAAATCTTTTGACATTAGTTGTAGCAGTGATATTTTGGACATAAGATCAAAGCACAGGGTGAGAAAACTTTGACTACATCAAATAAAAAGTTACCACATAGCAAGACAACAAAATGGAGAGTCAGCATAAGGGAAGGGGAGACACAGAGATGGCTCAGTGGATGAGAACATCTGCTGCACCAGTATAAAGACCTGTGTTGAGATACCAGCACCCACATAAAAAGCTGGCATATTCATGCCAGCATCTGCAGGAGCCAAAGAAGATCACTGGAGCAAGCTGACACCAGTATAACCCCAGGTTCAGTGAAAGACCCTGTCTCAAGTGAAAGAGTTATACATTGTGTTCATAAGACACGTGTCCAGGAATAGAGTTCAAACGGGCAATGCCTACATGGTACTGGACAAACCCACACTTCTGCAACCCAGCCACCCCTGAAACATGGACTTTTTTTGTCTCTCTTATACAGTCCACCACTTAAGTCTTTAAATAAAAGATTTGCATACATTAATGACACCAACACAATATCTTCAAGAAACGTAGGATGGGCAAATAGAAAAATAATGAGAAAAGGAACACACTCATACGTCTTTATCAGCTACCTCCTCTGAAGAGTTAGTTGGCACTATAGTGCAAAGACCACCCAAACCACTCAAGTGCGTCAGTACTACAATATGAGGCCCAAAAGAAAGTTGGTAGACTTTAGGAATAAGTTAGAAAAACACAGAGAAGAATAAAGTCTATGAGGTCACCAAGGATTAAATGAAGTAACTCGTCCACTTGGCCTTGGTTTTCTATAAGGTTCAGAACTGAGTCTATATTCTATATTGCTACAAACATTCACATTTACTAAGTGGTTGCTCTGGAAGGGCATGGCTTTCCTCTTCATGTTCCTCTCTAAAAGTCAGGTTGTGCCAAATGGTTATGATACATTCTTAATACAACTTGTTAAGATAACAAAGGCAGACTCTCTCCCCACTCCCTTCACCCTCCTACATTTCTTTGAATTACAGAAGTGAAGAGAAATAGATGCCATTACAAATGATCTTTTAGGTAGAGTCTACTTGCGTAAGCAGACATGTTTAAAAGCAAACCTCTCTGATCCTTTTTGTTCTGACTCTAAAGTAGGAAAATGTATCACACAAAATGATGTGAGATTAAAAGAATGAGTTTGGCATACAGTGGGTATTCAATCTATTTCTCCCTATGGGTTCTTGGGTACTGAAAGCCTAGAGGGAAATAGCTAATGCAAAACAGGTGTGTCTGAGCACAAACACTTGTGGCTGGAGCAAACAACTGGCTAGTATGTCAAGATACTGTATCTTATTTTGATTTTTCCAGAAGCTACTTGACTAGCACAAAAACTTATTACTGGCTAGTTCTTAATATTATGTATTTATGTATTATTCAGTATTTCTTGTTGTGACTAGGAGTCTAGAGAGCTTCCTTTAGAAGAGCCTTTCAATCGTGTGAATAGCCCTTGTCTAGGCTGAAGTGTACTCCATCTCCCATAGCTGCTTATTGTTAGATCCAAAGTGTGCCCCTTCCCCCAAAGATGGCAGCACTGTTGATAATATCTTCAATGACAAAATGGAATCAGCTCAGGCTTGTCCTGACCAGATAAACAGAAGGATCACTAGCAGTAAAATCTACTCAGCACTCTTCAGAAACATTATGAAGCAGGTTCCTGTTTGTCAGGATAAGCCATTATTTTCTTATCCTCATGCACCTACATCCAACTACCTCCAGCAGAGGCAGCTGGTTTCCAATTAACACAAACAGACCAAAGTCCCCATGCTAGCTCCTAGGGTGTTCTGGCCTGCACCTACTCCCCAGTTCTCTATTCCCAGGCTGTCTGGCTCACATGCCTCCCCCCACCAACACCTATCCCCTTAAAACTGGCAAGGCTCACTCCCCATTTGTTGTTCTCTATTTTTGAGAGAAAGCCAGTTTGGATCCACAATAAACTTTATCTGTCTACGGAGTGGTCCCATTTGATTTCATTGTATCTTGCTTACATGTATCAATAAAAACTTCTCTCTCAGCCAGTGTTTCCCACCCCACCCCCCTTTGAAACTTCCTCTCCTTCTTTCTCCATGAAAAACCATCTGTTCCATCTGGGTTCTTCCTTGTGCCCAGACAAATCTGTGTCAAAAACATAAGAGAAATTAGCACTTTCAGAAATGTCTGTACTCAGAACATGCTGTAGCACAGTTTTAAGATGAGAGCCCTGTCTTTTCCTCACTGTGACGTGACTTCATCCGAATTTCCAAACTTCTGAGCTCCATGTTTACAAAAAATATCTGTCAGGAGCCATAATGGGACAAGCTAATAATTGGCAGATGATCATCCTGAAATGCTTGCCTCGGATTATTATATAATCTGCAACGAGTGTGCCCCATTAGCAAGGCTGTGGTGGACGTGATTTTAGGAAAGATTCCTGCTATTAATATGCTTTTCCCACTATTATTATTAGACATTTGCTACTATCACTAAGCAATAGCACACCCCTTTGTAGCAGATCTCTGCAGATCCACGAAGATGTACTGTCTTGTAGTGGCACTATATAGACAAATAGATGACTTCTTAAGTCTTAATGATGATCCTATAAGAATTCCTAAAGTTATATCAGTGATTATTAAGCTCTTTTATATCGGGACTGCTATTAAGTCCCTCAGGCATAGTCGAAACTGCAAAGAGAACTCTGCCAGTCTCCCAGTGTTATCAGTTAATTGCCCCTAGACCTTCTCCTGCTTAGAGCACATTCCAAGAGGTCATAAACAATTAGCCTAGGTTACTAGAGGAAACCCACAATTTATTATAGGTACCAGGACAGAAGAGAAAATATTGCCTGGGTTTATCTATACAAAACTTCACTAATTTATAGTTTCAAACTTTCTGCGAACCTGTGGAGCTAGACAGGTGATGAATGTCTAGTTAGATAATTACTCCTAATGGATATTCATGTAAACATTCTGTGTTGTAAACTTCTATTTCAATTTATGACTTGAATTTTGGTGTGAACTTGTGATGAACTTTGTAACATGTGATCATGTACTTTGAATGGTATATAAATACTGAAGACAAAGAGTTCAAAAAGCTAGCGAGTTAGGAATCAATTAGTTAGTTAAGACCCCGTTGCCCTTTCCTTTCCCCCTGCCTAGAATTTTTCTCCCTTAGAATTTTTACTTTGTTAGAATCTTTTCTTCTTCCCCATTTAGGACTTTCCACGTTTCCCCTCAGATAGCTTTCATAGGATACTTTTTACACTTAATAAACTCTATAGCAACTTTTCTAAGTGTCTTTTCTTCCTGTGACCCAGCCATAAGTTAGAGCCCAGCAGTTCCTGCTGAGATAGAACAAAGGCCACTAATTCTCTGCAGTTAGGCTACAGGTGTTAATCACCCTAGCCTGTAGTCTCTTACCCTCAGAAGTTCTTAGGATAGCACAAAGCTATTTACTTAACCCCTTGCTGGTCTTAAGGCTGGGATACTAGTGCCAGTCTCAGGCCACAAGATTCCTGACTGCAGATCAGCACACAGCAGCAGCCTAGGGGCTACCTCGAGAAGAACCGGAGGGTGGGAGGAGGAGAAGAAAGAAGAAGAAGCTGCATCTCTCTCTCCCCCTCGACACCCCAAGCTGGGGCTGGGTGGAGTGGCCCCCGGCAAATATCTCTACTTTTATTTTCTAAAAACATTAAATAGTGCAGATGACTTAAATCTTTTAAACTAGTGTATTGGAGTTTTCCAAAATGGTTACCACTGCCTATTATACAGAATGTTTTCTATAGAGAGATCAAACAAAGACTTTTTTGTGATCAAAAGGAGGAAATGACATTAAAAATGTAAAGGCTTAGAGAGTTAAGTTATTTAAGATTTATAAAACAATGTGAATGTTCTATTTAATCTGAGTGAGCTTGTAAAAAGCACAACCTGTTTTGGCATACTGCAAGAGCAAGCACGCTCAACCACTCATGGACGGCAGCTTCTATGAAGCATCCTGTGAGTGAGGACAACTTTCCTTCCTAGTCTCAGATCCAAGACCATTCCCCTACCTATTTTTGCCTTATAATAAAGGGCTTCTCAGAGCTACCGAGGTGTCTACCACGATGACAGTTTCCAGCAAACTTTGCGGCCTGCTGATGCAGCAGCTGAGAGGTACCAGCCACCTGTACTTCAACATCAGCCTTCGATCTCTGAGCTCCTCTGCACAAGAGGCCTCCAAAAGAGCCCCCGAGGAAGTCTCAGACCACAACTATGAGTCTATTCAAGTAACATCTACCCAGAAGCATGTTCTCCATGTACAGCTAAACCGGCCAGAGAAGAGGAATGCCATGAACAGGGTTTTCTGGAGGGAGTTGGTGGAATGCTTCCAGAAGATATCCAAAGACTCTGACTGTCGGGCCATTGTAATCTCTGGTGCAGGAAAGATGTTCACTTCAGGCATTGACCTCATGGACATGCTGTCAGACCTCCTGCAGTCCTCAGGAGATGATGCGGCCCACATAGCCTGGTACCTCCGTGACCTCATCAGTCAATACCAGAAGACCTTCACTGCCATTGAGAAGTGCCCCAAGCCAGTGATTGCTGCCATTCACGGAGGCTGCATTGGCGGAGGTGTGGATCTCATTTCTGCCTGTGACATTCGCTATTGCACCCAGGATGCTTTCTTCCAGATCAAGGAGGTAGATTTGGGCCTGGCTGCTGATGTAGGAACACTACAACGACTGCCCAAGGTCATGGGGAGCCAGAGCCTGGTCAACAAGCTAACCTCACTGCCCACAAGATGATGGCCGACGAGGCCCTGGTCAGTGGGTTGCTCAGCCGAGTGTTCCCAGATAAGGACATCACGCTGAATGCAGCCTTTGCCCTGGCGACCGATATTTCCAGCAAGAGCCCTGTGGCTGTGCAGGGGTCAAAAATCAATCTAATCTACTCCCATGACCATTCTGTGGATGAAAGCCTTGACTACATGGCCACCTGGAACATGAGCATGCTGTAGACCCAGGACATTATCAAGTCAGTCCAGGCAGTCATGGAGAAGAAGGACACAAAAAGTATCACCTTCTCCAAGCTCTGAGTGCCTTCCTGATCCTGAGAGAGGAAGACTCCCTGGAACCAGGCTGGTCCCCTCTGTGCCTCCTCCCATGTGGTCTCCCAGTGTATAACTTTATAACTTAGTTCTTCAGTTCCTGGGGCCTTATCTTCACTGTGAACAATAAAGTTTGAATTTAAAAAAAAAAAGGCTTCTCTTCTAAGGTTTATAGGCACAGGGGTTGCAGCAAGCTTATTCTAGTACTTTGTTTCACTCATTTTGGCTTGGAAAATGTCAGTGCCCTCATTAGAGTAATAGAATGTCACCATTAACAATGAATTCATGGAATTCTTAGGCAAATGAATGGAACTAGAAAATATCATCATGAGTGAGGTAACCCAATCACCAAAGAACACATATGGTATTCATTCACTGATAAGTGACTATTAGACCAAAAGCTCCGAATACCCAAGATACAATTCACAGACCACATAAAGCTCCAGAAGAAGAAACACCAAACTGTGGATGCTTAGGTCCTTAGAAGGGGGAACAAAATACTCACAGGAGGAAATACAAAGACAAAGCGTGGAGTAGAGACTAAAGAAAAGGCCATCCAGAGACTGCTCCACCTGGAGATCCATCCCATATAAAGTCACCAAACCCAAACACTATTCTGGATGCCAAGAAGTGGCAGAACTGACAGAAGCCTGACATAGCTGTCTCCTGAGAGGCTCTGCCAGAGCCTGACAAATACAGAGGCCAAAGTTTACAGCCAACCACTGGACTGAGCACAGGGTTCCCAGTGGAGGAGTTAGAGAAAGAACAGAAGGAACTGAGGGGTTTGCAACCTCATAGAAAGAACACCAATATCAACCAACCAGACCTCTACACCCCCAGAGCTCCCAGGGACTAAACCACCAACCAAAGAGTACACATGGAGGGACCCATAGCTCCAGTTGCATATGTAGCCGAGGATGGCCTTGTCAGACATCCATGGAAGGAGAAGCCCTTTGCCCTGTGTAAAAGCTCGATGCCTCAGTGTAGGGAAATGCCAGGGCGGGGAGGCAGGAGTGGGTGGATGGGTAGGTAGGGGAACACCCTCATAGAAGCAGGAGGAGAGGAGATGGGATGGGGCCTTCTGGGGGCGGGGACCAGGAAAGAGGATAACATTTGAAATGTAAAGAAAATATCCAATTAAAAAAAAAAGAAATCTAGCTAAGACCCAGAATTTATAAATTCATATACAATTCAAAGGCCAAAAAAAGAAGACATATATAGTTACAAACCTAGTCAATGACAATAAAACATGCTTTAAAAATGAGAATTTCGTAGTGCATTCAATGTGTTTTGATCATATTCTCCCACCACTGTCTCCCCTAACTCCTCCAGATACACTCTCACACTGCCCTCTACAGAAATCATAGGAAGGATGCCCCAGGACCAAGTTCTCAGCTCAAAGGAAATTTGTTTGCCCTAGAGGGACAAAGGGCAGGAAATAAGAGACAAGGGCAGAAAACAGAGGACAGGGGAGAAGGGAAAAGAAACAAGAGAGATGGGGAAGGAATATTTGTTCTGGAGGGACAAAGAATTGATTCTGGACAGAGAGGAGGCCCGGGGACAAATGGCAGTTTATAAAGAGAAAAGGGGAAACCTTGTATTTAGATGAGGTGTTTAATTTTGACTGAATATGTTAATTAGGTGAGCCAACAGTAGTCTTTTGATTTTTGGACTTTAACACTTTGATACCTGAACCTTGGTGGTCAGCCTTGGGTGGAGGAAGTGGACCATAAGGGAATAAATCTTGGTTGCTAGCTTTAGGAAGATAATTAATGGCTTTAACAGGGAGGAGAATGGTAAAAGGCAAAATCCGTCAGTGCCATGTTTGCCATGCTTGGGCCTGCGAGAGCCTTTCAACCATCAACTGTCACCAGCACCTCAGCTAGAGTGGAGGCTTGTGAACTGTTGCTGACTAAGCTGAGGTGGCTCTGCCTAGCTCAGCTGCCATGTTTCACAGCCAGAGGCCACATGCGTGCCGCAGCTAGAAATGGCCTGCCACCCACGAGATGACAGCATGGGAGATGGCTCTGCCAATCTTCCATGCTGTCTCTTCAAGGCTGGGTATTCCCCAGACCATCCCACTATCCACGTGGTACCCAATATGAATTAAACTCTAATGCTTAATCAAAGGCTTTATATGTTTGGTAATGCTCAATAACAATATGCCCATACAACTAGAGGTGTTTCCCAACTAGCTAACCTAAATATCAGTTGTTAACCAGGACTGCTCTCCACACCTGCGTGGCTCTTTATCCTCCTACATCTCTGCTCTCTCCCTCTCGCCTCGCTCCCCCTCTTCCTTTTCCTCTCCTTACTCCTCCCACCTTAGCTCCTCCTACAGTGAACCCTTTCTTGCTCCTTGCTGGCCTGCTGACTGGCTAGATTGTGCACAGGCAGCCACAGCTGCTGATAGTTCATGAGTGCAGTGGTCCTGCCATGTCCAGAAGATGCTAGTATGCTCAGGTCTTCCCAAACCTCTGGCTCTTACTATCTTTTGGCTTTCTCTCCCAATGACCCGGATCCTTGGGAAGAGAGTGTGATATGTTCTGTCTGTGCCAGAGTAATCCACATACTTATTCTCTGTATTTTGACCAGTTTTGTGAGTTTCTGCATTAATCCTTGTCCACTGAAATTTCTCTGGTGAGTTCTGCAATCTGTACTAATCTATAGATATAGAATAAGAAGTTAGAGGGCAGTTTGACATGTAGCAAAAAAGTGCTAGTAGGTTCATCCATTTGGTTTCAATCCATGGAATGATTTCTGGCTAGAATTACAGTACCCCCTGTGGAGTGGTTCTTAAATACAATCAGAAAGTGGTTGGTCACGCCAATAAAAATTGTGGTAGAATTGCATGCAGGGCTGTATCTTGCCATACCTGTCATTACTGTATGTCACGGGCATCACAAATGAATAAGACTGCTGATGATTTTACCTCCGCAGCCTACCTAGCACCTTCCAGTACTATAAAAAGTAGCCAGGAAACCTGTTCAGTACCACCTTGAATTCTCTAAGTCCCCTGATCAAGAGTGTGGTGTCTTCAGCAACAACATCATGCCATCTGGTTCTGCTGGACAAACAAGAGCACTGGCAACAGTTCTGCACTGTTTGGGGGTATCCAGGACCCCGTGACCAACAACTTGAAGGGAGGATTTTCACGTCTGGCAGCTGAGTTTGTTATCTGGCAACCTACAGCTTCTGGGAGGTGCATTATCCCTTATGTAGGGTAACTCCAATCAAATCCTTTACATGAACAACGTGTATGTATGTGTATTTGGAAATGTTTATGAAAATTACTTCTGTGTGCACAGTGATGTATGTATAGGGGGCATACGCTATAGTGTGCCTGTGGTGCTCACAGTGTTAAGTACCTTGCTATTCAGGGAGGAGTCCCCATGACTGGACGACTTGCTGAGCCTGGTGAATGGGCACTCTTCTTAGCAGCACTCCATCTCTGCCTGACTGGAGTGTCCCTGAACACAGGTGGCTGGCCTTGTCTGAAAAGTCACTCAGCACACACGCTCCACTTTGGCTTCCTGCCTGCATGATAATTCAGTGTTGTATTATAACCAAGCAGCCCTTCCTGTTCACTTGATGTTATTATCAATTAACCCTTTCCACCCATACCCATAAAAAAGCCCTCATATAACCTATCCCCAAAACAATGAAGTAGACTCATTTCATGGCACCAGTCGCCAGGGGTCATTCTGTCTATACTCACGGCTGCCTGAACCCTGCTCTGTCTCTGCTCTCTTCATCCTCTTAGGCTGGTGGCCAACAGCCTCCAGGGAGAAAGGCAGGAGCCACATCAGAGGACAACTTTGAGGAGTTGGTTCTTTCCATTCAACACAAGTTTCACAAATGTAGCCCAAGTTGCCAGGTTATGTGAGTATAATTTAATGCATTTAAAAACGAGAATTAGACAGAACTACTTATTGGTAAGGCTCGTTCGCTTAATATAATAATTTCCTGACTCACTCATTTGCCTGCAAATTTCAGTTTTCCTTACAGCCAATATGTATACGTGCCACACTGCCCTGTCCTTTTACTTGCTTACAGACATCTAGGCTGATCCAGCTTCCTTGCTGTTAGGAATAGCAACAATGGCTATTTCTCCAGGAAATTTTTCTATTTCAAAATATTGTAAAATAAAAAGTAGTATTTACAAACATATAGTTTAAAAAGTATTTGGATAAGCTAGAAATTAAAATACTGCTCTAAAACCCTGTAATCCCTGACCTTAGAGGATTGCAGGTGTCTCATGTGCATCATCAAGTGACAGAAAACAGAGGCTATGACTATGTTCAGTGTTATGATATATGAACAACTGAATGTCTAACACTCCCTGGGAAAAAAAAAAAAAAGAACCTGAGATGACTACCAGTCCAGTCCAGCACCTTGCAAGCAAGCCAGAAACTCTAAGAAACTCACCTTGGCCCCAGGTAGGAGTGAGCCCAAGACAGATAACCCTTGAATGGGACCCAGGCAAGGAGCCAGCTTGAGACAACCACTGCCATGGGGCAACCCCTCCCCCAAACACACACACACACACACACACACACACACACACACACACACACACACACACACACACTGTAGCCAGGATGGGAGAACTGGCCTCACTATTTTGTCTGCCATGTGGTGACATATGAGAAGGAGAGATGCACAGCCTCTCTGCCATGCTTGCCCTTGCTACCTACAGCTACCTAAAGCTGGCCCCGAGGTCATCAGAATGGGAGGGCTGATGCTGCCCCTCACCTGCTGCAGCACTTGAGAGCAGGCCCTGCACCTACCTGGGCAACACAGTAGAGCTCGCTCTGGATGTGGAGGTTGAAGGTGAACCAGCCCCAAGAGTGTGAGCAGGGGAGAGCTGGCCCTGCTTCTTGTCTGCTAGGAAGAGGTGTGGACAAGGGAGAAATTCCCTTCTCCCTTCTCCCTTCTTTCATCCCACACCACCTATGGCAGTCAGGAGAGCAGAACTGGGCATGTCCCTCACCAGCTGTTAACACTCAGGAGAGGGGGCCCTGCATCTCTCCTGGGCAGCAGGGTGGAGCTGGCCCTGGTTGTGGGTATGGCAGGAGACCTGCGGGCTGGGCAGCTCAGATACCTCTCAGGCCCAGATACCTCTCTAGAGCTTTGAACTGGCCCACCTCAACATCTCCCCCATCACAAACTGCTGGAGTGCATGAAAGGGCCAGTCCTCAGGAACAAAGCTGCAGGATCTCCACGGCACAGGGTAACAACAGGATATCCCAAAGAAGTCCCAGTGAGGATCCCAGAGAACTCCCAGTGGAAGCCAGAGCCTTATAAGGATCAACAAGTCAATGCAATGAACACTTGCAAGCAAAGGAATTTGGACAAAAGGGTATACTGTGGGGTACATGGTGACACACCAGTTTCCACAATGAATTTTTTTCTTCTCTGTTGCTGGATAGGTTTCAAGGGACTGGGGGGCAGGAGGTGAGTGGGATTGGGGTGCATGATATGAAATTCATGAAGAACCAATAAAGTTATTTTTAAAACTCTCTAATCAACAAAGAAAGTTAAATATTACAACACAAAAAAACTATACCACATGATAGCTGAAAACCATGAGTGGCCTCTTATGGCTATTTTCTACACTAAAAAGGGGTCATATGTTGTAAACAGTGGTGTATTTAATCAACAGTAGTTAAATGGGTAAAGAAAAGCAATAACAGAAAGCACATTATAATTCTAAAATCAAATGTAGGAATAACAATGAAATACTGAATATTAGTCCTTGAAATTAGCTTTAATTCATTTTTCCACAGCTTTATAATGTTGATATGTTTCAAAGCTTTAAGAATGTTGTTTAACACCAATATTAAAGGAGAAGGTAAATGATCCCAAGTTTGGTACAAAATAACCTGCATGTGTACAGTCTAAATGCAAATAAAAATGAACTGAATGAATATTAAAGACATTTTTTTACTACCCTGATTTGCAGAAAACTCAGGGTCCTGGAAGCCAGAATTGGCCAAAGAATCCAAAGGTCATTGCTTGAATTTGGGCTGGAGCAAAGGCTAAACACACTGTGAGTGATCTTCAGTATACAAATCTTACGTGAATACATTCTCTAAACCAAAAACGGGCCACATAATCTAAATGGGGAAGGAAATAACCCTGTGAATCAGATGATACCCCCAGAAAGCAGGTGGATGGCAGGGACCATGTCTAGTACAGGCAGATGGCAGCAGCCTAGCCAGGAGAAGACAGAAGGACGTGGGCACTGAGCTGTACAGTGCCTTCTCTGGCACACACATAGCTGCCTTGGGGTCAGGCTGCACACGCTGGATCAGCTTACCAGGAGGATCAGGGACAAACAACCAGACGAACTTTTGGGTTCAGGTCTGTGCAAGTGTTAGGCCTCCTGAGGCTCCATCAGAATGCTGAATTCTGAGCCCTCCTACCCTAAGGTTTCTGATTGAATAACTGTCAATGATTATAATGTTCCACCACAAATGGAAAAATCCAGGTTACAGTTCTGTCTAAGAGAATAACCTCTGACATACAATTTAATTAAAGAATATTACCAATTCATAGGATTTCACAAAATAATACAATGAGCCTGCTGACTGAGAAAAAAACCCATACAAAATTAATTATACTGCCACATACCTCTGTACAATAAATGTTTACATCTGAAAAAAATTTATTGAGGCAAGATCTCACTATGTAATTCTGGCTTGCCTGGAACTTTCTACATAAACCAGGCTAATCTCAAATTCAGAGATTTGCATGCCTCTGCTCCCAAGTACTGGTAATTAAAGGCATGCACTACCATGCCCACTGGAATATTTAAAATCACAATCCAAAGTGAGAGACAGATAGGTTATTTAAATATATAAATTACACTTTGAAAAAATAGGTAACTCTGCTTTTTAAGTTTTAAAACCTGAAACTTAAAAACTATGTTTCATATTAATAATATGAAAAAAATAAGACACTGATTTTTGTTTTATTTCAAGTCATGTCTTTTCATCATGAGCAAAAAAAATTTGCATGAGTAATTAAATATCATCAGCATTATTTTCCCCAACTTTTCCATTAATGTGTTTTAAATGCAGTCATATAACTGAGCGTTCTGAACTTTACAAATATATTCATCAGCAGTCAAAATCTTACAAATATTCATATTATGCTTCATCAATAGGCTCTGAGATGGAACTAGCAAGACAGAGTACAAGAACATGTAGATTTCACCAAGACTTGGTCTGAAGAATTCTGGGATTTAAAAAGAAAAGAAAGAAAATTACCTTTTCATATTATTTGTAAAATGGCTACAAAAGTTTTATTGTAAGAGGCAACCTCCAAAGGTACCCCATTATATCATGCAAATGTAAAAAAATAACAGTCTGTGCCAGGCGATAGCGAGGCATCCTTTAATACCAGCACTAGGGAAGCAGAGGCAGGTGGAGCTCTCAATTCAAGGCCAGCCTGGTCTACAGAGGGAATTCCAGGGCAGCCAGGGCTACACAGAGAAACTATGTCTCGTAAACAAAGAAACAAACAAATACTGGTTTGTAATTAACTGTTAAATAAGCAGGAATCAGGGCATTAACTTTTCTTATGGACCAAGTCAGAGGTTTCTTTCAGGTTAAAAGCAGCTCCAGGGTTTACTGGAAAGTCATACTTTAGAGCTTCAGTGTCTCTAGATAAATAAAAAGGAGGGAACGCAATGGATGATCAAAACTGTAGCTTTAAATTTCTTTGTTTTTCTTTATCCTTTTCAAGATCCCCAAGATGGGATTTCATTGTGTATAGATGGCTGGCCTGAAACTCTACGTAGACCAGGATGGCCTGGAACTCACAGAGATCTAACCACCGGTGCCTCCCAAGTGAGGGATTAAATTGGTGCCGCACCACACCCAGCGATACAACTATAATTTTGAAATATGCTATTCTGGGGAGAACTCTTGATTCACTGCCTCATCTATAAGAGTTTTCTTTGGTTCCTTACTTAAGTCTCACAGTCCATGATCACTGTGCCGACAACTTTCGATTCAGTTCCAACATTCTTTTATCACCGTGAGTCTCCGCATTCCTCACCAACACCTGTGTGGAATCATAAAGAAGTCGGGGATGCAATTTTTAAAGCGTAATCCTGACTATGTGATGCAACTGTCCATTTTTGCTGTAATGAACTACTCTGCTAAAGTCAGCACGTAAGCACTGTGTATTAGCAAAACTACAATACCTCGACTGCTCTAATGATCAGCTGTGCACAAAGTCAAGGGCATTACTTACATTTCTGTCACCCAGAACCCTGACCCCACATGCCTGCTTTTTGCAGGGCTGTCTAAACAGCAGTGCCTGTTCAAAGCCACGGTATAAGATCTAAAGTCTGTGTTTCAGGTTTTGTCAGGAAGCTTGTCTTGTCCCACCAACTCTACCTGATCACTCAGTTGTTTTCTGTTTGTCTGTTGTCAAGCACTACAAGAAGTGTCCTACTAGCAAACTCATAAGACAGTGTGCAGCAATTTCAAGATTCTGCCTGATGACACAGAACTCTCTGGTCAGACGACTGACTGCATTTGTAATGGTATAGCCAGTGGCATTTGGGTGAGCTAGCTGGGACGGTGCTGGAGAGCTTGCCCTGGTGGTGTGGGTACAGGAGAGCTGGCGAGCT
Source organism: Rhabdomys pumilio (assembly GCA_030674055.1). NCBI lineage: Eukaryota > Metazoa > Chordata > Mammalia > Rodentia > Muridae > Rhabdomys > Rhabdomys pumilio. The sequence continues at coordinate 1,471,573 of JANHMN010000014.1, read as the reverse complement.
AACCAGCTCAGCTACCACGCAGGCCCAGATCCAGGGCTTTGAGTTGGCCCACCCAACATCTACCTCATCTATGCTGAAGCTTGTGAGGGCCAGTATTGATCATACAGCAGAAGCCAGAGGCCTTGAACCAGACCAGAGACTCATGGCAGTAACCATTTGCAAGTGAAGAATTGTGGACGAAAGGTACACACTGTGGGACGCAGTGACACACTGTAGTTTCCACAATGAGATTTGTTTGTTTGTTTTGGGGGGTTTTCTTTTTTTAGGGAGGAAAGTTGCAGAGGTGGAGGGCAGGTACAAAGGGACAGGGATATATGTGGAATTGGGTTATATGATGTGAAATTCATAAAGAGTCAATAAAAAGTTTAATAAGATAAGAAAAAGAAAGCCCATAAAACTATGCCGGTAAACAGCATACATGGGAGGGTAACTTTTCATTGGCTGTATTTTAGCACAGAAAATAAAACAATCTAAACTTGTCACCTACGGTTACTACGCAATTGTTTATTTTCTTTAAATGACTAAGAGAAAGTTTATTCTAGAGCAAAATAGGGGGGCCATGCAAGGGAACACAGATTTAGGTCACCTTAAATTTCACGCTCCTACATGGATAACAATTTCATGATATTTTTACAGTGACAGAACAAAGAAAGTCATATATCAAAACCGTTTTAAAGTACATTGATGGAAATCTATTTACTATTACATGTGTGAGGTGGGATGATTTTGGATCCATCACAAGAAACTCAGGTAGTCTGCTTTCCCTAGCACCATGGGTAGCAAGAATTAAAGGCAGGCTTTCAGAGACCCGGAAGCATCTCACTAGCGCCTCCTGCAGGTCTTTAAACACAAAGCACAACCAGCCTCGACAGAAGAGTTTTAAAACAATGGCTTTTGCATTCAGAGTTAGACAGTAGTTTGGACTCTGGACTCCAAGATAGCTCTTCTCAAAGAAAACTTCATATGACTTCCTATTTAATCTACACTAAACTAGTTTTAAACATAGCTTAATATTTTAGTTTTTCATGCCAAAATTTCTTAACTTTCAAGATGGGAATTTTAAAACAAATGCATGTAAAACACTAACTACAGTTTTACCTTCAAACCATGTATATGACTCTTTCTGTACTACCGATGCAACATTAACTGTAGTATTTTTGCCAACAAACTTGATATTCATCTTTTAAAATTTCAATAATAATACAGTAAGTCTGAAAAGATAACTAATATTTGAAGTAAAGTTAACATCTTACATCAATCAGCTCATGGTCATCTTTTGCATAGAGGTGTCTTAAGAGGTACCAGCGAGCAGTTGATACAATTGAGCTGGGGTATCCGGTCTGGTACACTACTCTCTCCAAAAGTCGCCGTGTCTCTCTAGAAGAAAGACATGTACAATTACTTCAAGCATCTAAATTATTATGGAAGATCTTACGTACCAGTCTCATACATACATTACCTTTCTCATTTGTTTAAATATCTTAACTGATTACTTTATATGTTTACTCTGATAAGAACAGTAACAGCTATTATTTATTAAATGTTTACTATGACTATGCACAAAGCTCTATGGCATTTAGTCATACTTAACATCACAATCTTGTTGCTGCTTTTATTCCTACTACAAACATGCAAATTAAAATTCATTCAAAATACAGTCAGAAGACCCCAAATTATATGAACGTCTCTGGGTGTTTAACCTGTGATCTTTGTGACAACAAATTTTGCAGAAAAATCAGCCAGGAACATGCCTGAAGCTCAGATCTAAGGAGGAGAAGGTGGAAGGCTCTCAGGTCCAAGGCCACCTGGGCTACACAATAAGACCTTATCTCAAAAGTCCACAGTGAGAAAAAGTTCTTAAACAAGTAACCAACCAACCAACTAAGCAGCCAATAGCAGTCATGATCTATAACGAACAAGAATGTTTATTATTGGTACAAGAGGCCACAAGAGTAAAATCAAGCATTTAGTGTTTTCAAGGATATGTTCAATATGTGAACTCAACTCACATAACTACAAAATGATTTACAGTTATGTTCTGATTTTTTCTCTTCTATCTTACTAACATTTAAGACTCTCAAAACTCCTTAGTGGTAGAAATAACACAAAATAACTAGCTTCAGAACTGCTAAGCAAAACAATCATAAAAATAGCAACTGGTTTGAGCAGGAACTCAGGAAGGTGTTTCTGGAAAAGTCCATCTACTGTGTTACATCATAAACACAGTTTCTTCCTAGAGGGCAGATTTAGGGTCTAATTTTTGGAAATGCTATCAACGATAAGTATGGCAGGGTCACAAGAGAGCTAGTATTCTCATGTCCCTCATGTACTTCAGCAGAAATGGCTCACTCAAAAGTTTACAGACAGAACACTTCTCAGTGAAGCTGCACGCCCGCCCAATGCACACACAGAGCTCCTTTCCAGGTGAGTATTGAAATAACACTGGTGAATCTTACAGAATTGAGGGATCTTAGTTCATTCTTCAGTCTTATTTTGTGGGGCGTAGCTTTTGAAGGGAGCATCTTTACAGACATCTATAAACCTATTCTGTATTCTATGTCAGCGATATTTATTTCTAAGTCACTGGTTTATAAATAGTTGACTTATGAGAACCAGATGTTATTTTTAAATTTTTTACTCACTTTTCACCTATATATATGACATCTAAGTAATGTTCTCCACATTTGTGATCTCCATGCCCAACCTCTAGTAAATAATAAAATTTTTTTTTAATCTGAACAGCCTTTGACTTTTCTAGACATGAAAGCACATATTTACAAATAGGTTTATCTTTTCAACATTTGTTAATTTTTTCCAGCTTGTTAAATTAGCAAGTTTTTTATTAATATAACCTTGAGCCAGAACCACTCTGTATTTTGTCTGCTTCTAGAATCCACATTACATTATATCTTAAAATAGAAAAAAAAATTTAAAATCTCAAGAGCATCTTCACATAAAATTCTGATATGCCAAACCTGTCATATTTATATCTATGCACCATTTTTTGTTAAATAAATAAGAAATGTTTTATTCTTTACTGTAATACAGGATGAGATGTTCCTAGAGACGTGATAGTCCCAAAGCTTGATACACTAGTTTATTTCATTATAAATCTTCCCTTGATCATTGCCTAGGAGGCTTAGTAATCACCTAGAATTTCCAAGCAAACAATAAGCACAGACGTCTAATACCTTGCTCCCATCTTACGGTTGAATTGTAACAATGCTTGCAAGAAGACAGCCAGCGGACTAAAGCAAACCTTCAAGGCCTCACTTGTGGCTTCTTGAACCAAGGATGACCAGTGATCACCTGAAACATTAGCCTAAAAAATGCAAAATAAACATTAAAGTTTTAACATGTTCACTTTAAAAATGGATTGGCCCCGCACTGAGAAGAGGAAGTGGACCCTAAGCCAGATGCTATCTCCATCTGCTTGCTAAGGAAACTTCCCTGGGTACACTACCCACACTTCAGGGCAGCCACATGCACAGGAGCAGAAGGCTACAACAGGAACTCAACGGTGTTTTCATAGACTTTTGTCTCATGTTGCTTCGTTTGAACATTTCTTTTTGTCTTACTGGTATTTTGCTTGTAAATTATGGTTTCTAATTTTGTGTTCTTATGGATTTTATTTGTGTGTCTGAGTTTCTTGTGCCTTTTCTTTTAATTCTGGTTTGTTTCACTTGCCTGTTTCTTTTCTTTTCTTTTTTTTAATCTTTAATTTTTTTTTTTACAGTCAGTCGTTATCCCCCTCCCAGTCTGCCCTCTGACTATTTCTCTTCCCATTCCTCCTCCTCTGTCTTCAAGAGGATGTCCCCACCCTAACCCTACCCTGCCAGGCCTCCCTACTTCCTGGGGTCACAAATCTCTTGAGGGTTAGGTGCATCTTCTCCCATTGAGGACAGACCAGGCAGTCCTCTGTTGTATATGTATCAGGGGCCTCATATCAGCTGGTGTATGCTGCCTGGTTGGTGGCTCAGTGTCTGAGAGACCTTGGGGTTCAGGTTAGTGGAGACTGCTGGTCTTCTACACATAGTATATGTCCTGATTCTTAAACATACAAAATACATAAGTGCTCAAATAGGATTATAGTAAATAAAGTGTTCTGCAGGTTCTTCACTCTCATGTACATGTTATCTTTAAGAATTTTCCCAACTGGCAATAAGACATTTTGGTTAATATGTAAAATTGGCATCAGAAAATAGAATATCAAGTCATAGGTCCCCAGAAATACCTTGCCGAATGTCAAATTGAATTAAGGAAAAAAAAATTACATTCTGGCATCTTTGTCACAAAAAGTAACAGACTTGAATTCTTAAGATACCAAGAATACACTTGCTATGATTCAACCTTTAAAAATTACACTCTTAGAATGTGTCTAAACAATTTTGAAATTCTGTCGTATCTGTGGGTCCCTATTGCTCTATGTTTCTCTAGAGCTCAAGGTACAGTCTACAAGAGACCACAGCAAAAGACAATGAAACAATAAGGAAACGCTACAGAGTATCACTGTGAAAGGTTCCATAATTAAAAAGAAAAGGGTTTTGTGAAGGAATCACCTTTTCATGATCACAATTACAACATGCCTACCATGCACACTTCCAAGGCAAGAAGGGCTAGCTTCAACAGACTCGAGAGCTTCCCACTCCAGCTGCCCTGCTGGGATGCCACTTGGAGACTCTTTCTGTAACACATCTCTGCGGCACCCATCATTCCTTGAGACTGATACACCTGTGCCAACCACTAAGGAGCAGAAAAGAAGACAGATGCACAACACCTGAAATTAGTACAGAGTCTGCATTCCCTAAACAATCAATAAACTCTAATGAACTTAATTTTTTAATTCAATTATTAGTATGTCCCATGTCACCCAAAAGAAGGAGGGTAGCTACTATTTAATCTGCTAGCAATCCTTTTACAGTCCTACCAAGCTGAACTCTAAATGTCTCCAAAGATGGCAAGTCAAGAGTACCAAATTCAAAAAAACAAAACAAAAAAGATAAAGTATGTAAATACCAATCAAAGGAAAGTTTGTGCAGCTGTAGCACTATCCAACAATGCAGTCTTCGCAACAGCACATGGACAGAGTAAGCTGATACTGTCAGAATATTCCTTCCACATAAGTGCTTCTACATTTGCAAATACCCAACACCATAGAATTCACGAGAAAGGGCTGACAGAAACCATAGTAGACATGGTCCTAAGAACAGGTGATTTTAACTTGCATACTTCAACATTCATGTTAAGAAACACATACACACACACACACACAAAGTAAAATAAAAATTCAACATGTCAACAAAAGAGACAAACAACAACAAGCTTGGCTATACTACCTACTTAAAAGATACAAGCAATGATAAGCTGGGTTTACACTATTTACTTAAAAGATTAATTAACTGCAGAACACATGTTTTACAACTACACATGCATGATTTACCAAATATGTCTTTATGTTGGGTTATAAAACAAATCTTGGGTATTGCAAGCTTTTGGGCTAATATCCAATTATCAGTGAGTGCATACCATGTGTGTTCTTGACTAATTGGGTTACGTCACTCACGATGACATTTTCTAGTTCCATCCATTTGCCTAAGAATTTCATGAACTCATTATTTTTAATAGCTAAGTACAATACTCCACTGTGTAAATGTACCACATTTTCTGTATCCATTCCTCTGTTGAAGGACATCTGGGTTCTTTCCAGCTTCTGGCTATTATAAATAAAGCTGCTATAAACATAGTGGATCATGTGTCCTTGTTATATGTTGGAGCATCTTCTGGGTATATGCCCAGGAGTGGTATAGCTGGTTCCACAGGTAATGCTATGTCCAATTTTCTGAGGAACCACCAGGCTGATTTTCAGAGTGGTTGTACCAGCTTGCAATCCCACCAACAATGAAGGAGTGTTCCTCTTTCTCCACATCCTCGCCAGCATCTGCTATCACCTGAGTTTTTGATCTTAGCCATTCTAACTGGTGTGAGGTGAATCTCAGGGTTGTTTTGATTTGCATTTCCCTGATGATTAAGGATGTTGAACATTTCTTTAGGTGCTTCTCCACCATTCCAGTTTCCTCAGTTGAGAATTCTTTATTTAGCTCTATACTCCATTTTCTAATAGGGTTGTTTGTTTGGAGTTTAATTTCTTGAGTTCTTTGTGTATATTGGATATTAGCCCTCTATCAGATACAGGAGTGGTAAAGATTTTTTCCCAATCTGTGGGTTGCCATTTTGTCCTATTGATAGTGTCCTTTGCCTTACAGAAGCTTTGCAATTTTATGAGGTCCCATTTGTCAATTCTTGATCTTAGAGCATAAGCCATTGGTGTTCTGTTCAGGAACTTTTCCCCTGTGCCTAAGTATTCGAGGGTCTTCCCCACCTTCTCTTCTATTAGTTTCAGTGTATCTGGTTTTATGTGAAGGTCCTTTATCCACTTGGACTTGAGCTCTGTACAAGGAGATAAGTATAGATCAATTTGCATTCTTCTACATGCTGACATCCAGTTGAACATCGAGCTGTACATACAGTTGAACCAGCACCATTTGTTGAAAATACTGTCCTTTTTCCACTGGATGGTTTTAGCTCCTTTGTCAAAAATCAAGTGACCATAGGTGTATGGGTTCATTTCTGGGTCTTCAATTCTATTCCATTGATCAACATGTTTGTCTCTGTACCAATACCATGCAGTTTTTATCACCACTGCTCTGTAGTACAGCTTTAGGTCAGGGATGGTGATTCCCCCAGAAGTTCTTTTAGAATAGTTTTAATTTAAGTTCAGAATAGTTTTAGCTATCATGGTTTTTTTGTTATTCCAAATGAATTTGCAAATTGCTTTTCTATCTCTATGAAGAATTGAGTTGGAATTTTGATGGAGATTGCACTGAATCTGTAGATTGTTTTCCGTAAGATGGCCAGTTTTACTATATTAATCCTGCCAATCCAGCAGCATGGGAGATCTCTAGTCCAAAAGCTCGAAATACCCAAGATACAACTCACATACCACATGAAGCTCATGAACAAGGAAGACCAAAAGGTGGGTGCTTTGGTCCTTCTTAGAAGGAGTAACAAAATACTCATGGGAGCAAATATGGAGACAAAGTGTGGGACAGAAACTGAAAGAAAGGGCATCTGGAGACTGTTCCACATGGGTATCCATCCCATTTGCAGTCATCAAAGATAGACACTGATATGGATGCCAGGACGTACATGCTGACAGGAGCCTGATATAGCTGTCCCCAGAGCCTGACATACACAGGAGGATGCTCACAGCTAACCACTGAACTGATCATGGGGTTCCCAATGGAGGAGTTAGAGAGAAGACTGAAAGAGCTGAAGGGGTTTATGACCCCATGGGGAGAGCAACAATACCAACCAACCAGAGTTCCCAGGGTCTAAACCACCAGCCTGGGAGCACATAGGGAGGGACCCATGGCTCCAGGTGTATATGTAGGGGAGGATGGCCTTGTTGGCATAGGTGGGAGAGGAAGCCCTTGGTCCCATGAAGGCTGAATGCTCCAGTGCGGGGGAATTCGAAGGTGGGGAAGTGGGTGGGGGCACATCCTCATAGAAGCAGGAGGAAGGGGGATGGGACAGGAGGCTTCTCATTAGAGGGGAATGGGAAAAGGAGATAACATCTAAAATGTGAATAAAATATCCAATAAAAAGTTAATTTAAAAACTAAAACAAATCTAAAGCCAGACACATTGGCTAATGCCAGCTGAAGCAGGCGGAGCACAAGACCCAGGACACCCTGGGCTACCAGTGAGCCCCTATTTCAAAGATCTATCACAGAGACTACATCTCAACAAATACCACCAGCCTGAAATCATAAAATTATGATCTAACTAAACAGAATTATCCTTGAAATTATTAACAGAAAAATATCTAGTATATTCTTATATTAAAAATTTTCAAAGATGCTTCAAACAAATTCCAATGATAAACAGCATTTTGAAACAAATGACAATGAAAATGCTACACCAGAATGCAAATCAGACAGCAAGCAAAGCACTCGCGATGCAAGTAAAGGCTAGACTTCAAAACTGAGCCAGGCAGGCATAATGGTCCACTGATGATCCCAGTGTCCAAGAAATGGAGACAAACACAGTAAGCTGGCATGTCTGGCCCTAATCTCTTTCATAACCAGAACCTCTTCTAGCAAATGCCTTGGCTATATCATTAAGCTTTCTAGGGTTCCTTTTCTCTCCAAACTGTTCATTTTATATTTCTTTCTGTCCACTTGCTCTTTTTCTTTGTAGACCTGTAAGGAGTAATATTAATAATAACCATTCCACTGACTCAACATTATATAGTATTGAAATGCTCTGCATTAATGAAATTAGTTGATTAATTTTTCATGTGCCTCCTGCAAGTTCTCAGGACATGGGCAAAAAGCAGCTAGATAATTAGCAAAAATGAACTATAACTGAGTGATCACTAGCCCAGTTGCTAAGACTGCTCCCCTCAGACATCTCCCTTATCCTCTGCTGCTGGGAAATGCCACGCAGATTTCACATTCTGAAATTTCACATGAATAGCATCTTTAACTGCACTCATGTTCAAGTGTGTGGATCAAACCCCACCTGAGTGTAGTGTGTTATCTTTCTTGTGCTGTTGGGTATAAACACTAAGGTTCTGTTATGAATTTCCTCATGGATGCTAGAACTGACACTGCTCAGTTCTTTTCTGTTCTTGGAATGTCTCTGGTTTTTGTACCGGAATAAATCTTGATTCATGTATTATACTCAAAAGCATTTTCATCTCTTTGATTTTCAAAAAAATCTTGAGCAGAAATGATGTTATTTCTTCCTTAAATGTCCATGCTTTGCATCAGTTTCAGCATGTCTACCTGCCAGGTTCCTACTAGAATGGCCCTGTATGCTCTACTTATAGCATTCAACAACTTTTCTAGCTCCGAAGTCCCAACATCTTCCATATTCCTTTACAAAATCCATGATCAGGTTCTGTAAAGCAATTGCCCACACTCTGGTACCAATGTCTGTATTAGTTACTTTCTGTTCTTGTGCTAAAACACCGACCCAAAGTGACTTTTGGAATAGATTTTATTTTGGTGTGCAGTCTCAGAAGGATAGACTGCAGTGTGGCAGGGAAGGTAGCAGCTGGATGCAGGCATGGCAACAGGAACAGGCAGCAGAATGAGCAAACCAGAAATGAGCTGAGGCCACATACTCCCAAAGTCAACCCCTGAGACACACAAACAGTGCCATCGACAAGAGACCAAGACTTCAAAAAAAAAGACACTTTCATTCAAACCACCCTAGATCCGTGAGCCAATATAACCCCCTCCCTTACGTTGCTTTTATCACATATTCAGTCAAAGAAGCAAGAAAAATAACTAAGACAGTGGCCTTGCTATAAAAATGAATATGTAGTTCAGTTACATCGACTCAAAGTAAAAGACAGGGTTCTGCCATTGTTTTCAACTGAGGAAATTTACAATAAAAAAATTAAGAATGGCTTGAAACATTATAAAAACAGATTCTAAACTAATGTTAAATTTCCAAAGTACTCTTCAGATTTGGAAACTGGCAAATATAGCCTAATAGCAGGACTTAACTAGAGATGAAGGCTATTCCTCAGCTAGCATCACAGTGTATTTGGATAAACAGAGAACTCACCTGCCATGCCGGGACGGAGGTTGAGTTGGACATGACTGCTTTTTGCAGTTCTTCCAGCACAGCATCTGGGAGGGGCTTCTGTGACTCCAGGAGTGATTTACACTGAACTTGTCTCAACAGTAAGATAATAGCTGGCTGATCAGGGTTACTTTTTAAATTCTAAAAATTAAATCCCAAAGAGAAATATATCAAATAGCCTCTAAACTGAAATAAATAAAAGGCAATTACACTGTGATCCATGCTAGGAGATTTTATTCCCCTTAATTTAAACCTTTTTTTTTTTCTGGATATAGCAAAAACAGGTACAAAAGTTAAATAAACAAAAGGCTACACAGCCTGGGAATACCAAAGCATACATATACCATATACTTAAATAATCCTTCACATGAGTGACAGTGTTGTAGTGCTTGAGTCACTGAATTTAGCTTTAATATGCCCTATTGAGTCAGTTTATTCTCAGCTGTGAGTATAATAAGTTAACCTATACTAAGGTTCTGAATGTAAAACTCACCCAAGAAATGTAAAAAGTGAAGGTTATCACTCCTTCAGTGGGACATACCATACTGTATGATTAACGTAACATTTGTATTTACTTATGAAGTGTAGTGTCACAACTCAGTACATATATTATGATCATAACAGAATAATTGGAATTTTCATCTCAAGTGTCAGCTCGGTAGGCTGGCAAACTTCCAACTCTTCTGTGCTGCTTCTCTTCAGAGAATACTTATCTTTTTTTTCTCATTAGATCACAGTCCAACATGCATCTAAAGTGTATTTGAAGGCTTTATCCTGAGAGACTAAAACTATAAAATGAAAAGGACAGACTCATAAAACATTCCTCATTCTAGCAGAGAAAACGTTACAAGTGCTAATTTATGCTTAGTCAGCATCCACAATATAATTAATCCACTATCCTGGACTTAGAGCAGATAGAGTCATTCACATGAAAGAGAAAATATATTATTCTGCTTTTCAACGAGTTGAAGGACAAAAGGGATCATGAAAGACCATTTTTATCTGTCCGTAAAATTTGTTTATTTTTCAACAACCATTTCTAAGAGAACAACATACTCGTTCTGGTATTTATGAGCCATAAGCATTCAGAAAAAAGCCATATTTAAAACGCTTCTTTTTAGTAGGTCCATGAAACCTTTAACTGACTATCTGATTGACTAAATATTTGAGTCACTCTATGTGGCAGGAAAGATGCTAACAATCTACCCATAAAACCTGCCATCAGAGAGCCACACAGTCCTAGCCCATGATGATCAAAAAAGAGGCTCCAATTGCCAATCAGCAATGTCCAGTCATTCTACTGCTTCAGAACTTGGAAAAGTGAACACATTCTTGAGACCAGAATTCTAAAGGGAGTAACCAGAAGGCAACGGAATAATACCTTAAGCAAAATAAACCGTCTACACAGAGTCCAGGCGAGGGCTGGGAAGACAGCTCAGTGATTAAGAGAGCATACTGCCCTTGTTAGGACTGGAGTTCTATTCCCACACCCATACAAAGCAGCTCATAACTGCCTATAATTCCAGCACCAGGATTTATGATATCTCATGACCTCCTCATACACTGAGATACATACACACACATGAATAATAAATAAATATTACTTCTTTTGCAAAGAGACTATGAGGGTGTTAGAAGCAGTACAGTAGTAGCAATACATTTGTAGCTGCTAAGACCTTGTGGGCAAATACTTAATACTCTTAAAAAATAAATTTTCTCACTCATCAAAAGGTTGACAATCATAAACATGTTCATCACTGGTTGCTGTGAAGCCCAGAATAAATCATGCTAGATAGAGGGACTGACGTGCAGCAGGCAGCCAATGAGTGCTGCTTGCTATCGCCAGCAGCCTACACTCGACAAGTACTATGTGCTACAAGTTGTACTTAAGACAAAAACCATGAATTTCAATGTATAATTCCACAGTAGTACCTTAGTGCACAGAGATTCAGCTTCAGATATCTTTCCTGTGTCAATCAGACCAGTGACAGCTTGTGAGAAAGACCACTTTTCAAGTGACTGGTTGTAATTTTGCAAAATTTTGTTGTCCTTAACTGTAAAACAAAAAAGAGATCAATGCTACTATCTTCTGGTATGCATAAGGTGCTCTCAAGGGGAGGGGCATTTGCTGACAATTTTAACAGGTACACTTTACATACTTTTTTTAGAGATGGTCTATATAGCCAGGCTGACCTCAAACTCACATTTCTGGAATCCCATAATTCCCACTACACCCTCTGCCTGACCACCAGAACACCACAGATTTACTGTGACTACTTCTGATTGATATTTTAAGTATAGATGCTGTATAAAACAATGAAAATTCACTGAAAAACAACGAGCAATTTTTATGGTATAACTAAAGTAAAAGCAGCTGCATCCACTCTGAAGAATTCCAGCTTCCACACTGGCAGACAAATATCACAGCTGAGGTAGGACACAAGGCCTTCTCCCACAGTTTTCCATTCTATTGATTCCTCTTTGTCTTATCTTCCATATTCCTATCTTATCTTTGCCATTTCTTTATGCATCTTACTTTGGGCTTAACTTATCTTTTGTTTTTAGATTCCTAAGACAGAAGCTGACATCATTAATTTGAGGGAAGCTGTTCTCCATTCCCAATGTAACCATTCAATATGATAAAACTCCTCGATGCGTGCGCCATGTTCTACAAGTCCAACACACTGCAAATTTTAACTCACTTAAAACTATTTAATAATGTTCCTTGGGACTTGTTATTTGGTCTAGGTTATTAGGAAGTGTGCTATTTAGTTTCCAAATATTTAAGAATTTCCTAGTTAATAGTCTGTTATTTACTGGCAAAAAAATGGGGAACTTAGTTAGCTTTCCACTAAAGGCTTCCTGTGTAGAAGACAAAAAATAGCCAGTTAAAGCCCACTGTAGACAGCTTATTCTGCCAGTGAGGACAAAGGGAAGACTGAGAAGCGTGGTGATGCTCAGATTACAGTCACAGGCTCACCGAGACTGACACCACCTCCTCACAGGGCCACAGAATGCATTCTGTATGCCACCTTACCACCACAGCACCAAAGGCTTACAGCAGCTACATTAACCACCACAAGGCTATAAAGGAAAAGAGATTCAAGTATAAAAGATAAATTTTGTATAACAGAGCAAGCTTCAGGACTGGAGTCAGTACTGCAGGGATGCTGGAATACAGCCGGAATGCTAGAATTATTAGAATGAAACACCTATAGTTAATATGATAAAAACTTCCATTACTTAAGCAGAAAACAAGAAGTGAGCAATGTAAATTCTGAAAAACTCAGAAACAACCAAAGATAGAAATGAAAACTGTGAACAGAACCAAGTGTTCATGAGAGGATTGCTGAGAAAACACTGTCTGAACTTCAGGTATCTCCACTGAAATCACTCATACGGTAAGGCAAAGAGAAAAACATAATGAACGTAACAGAAGGGGTTTACAAGAACCACGGGACAACTACAAAAGACCCAAGTTTGCCTAATGGAGTTGCAGAAGCAAGAGAAGGGAACATATTTAGAACCATGATGGCTTTTAATGTCCCCAGCTTAACCCTGGACACAAGCACCAGCCAGGAAGCACAGAGGACACGGAGAAAGATGAACACCCGACAGAAACAACTCCCCAAAACTACATCCAGCTATGTTATCTTCAAACCTTAGAAAATCAAAGATAAGGCAAAACTCCACCAAGAAGCTGGAGAGGGAAAGAAAGATAAGACCATATCCAACGTCCCTTTAGAAACTGTAGAAAAGGAGAATACACCAAAATATTTAGTTTTATTTAACAAAGGAGAAAGGGATTAGAATTCTGCACCCTGAAAATTTATCCTTTAAAAATTAAAAAAGAAGTCTTCTTCTTCTTTGATTTCTTTCTTGAGAGACTTGAAGTTCTTGTCATACAGATCTTTCCCTTGTTTGATTAGAGTTACCCCAAGATATTTTATATTTGTGACTACTGTGGAGGGTGTTTCTCTAATGTCTTTCTCAGCCCGCTAATCATTTGTATAAAGAAAGATCACTGATTTATTTGAGTAAAGTTTATATCCTACCACTCTGCTGAAGTTGTTTGTCAACTGAAGAAGTTCTCTGGTTGAATTCAGGTCGCTTACGTATACTGTCATATCATCTGCAAATACCGACACCTTGACTTCTTCTTTGCCAATTTTAACCCCTTGATCTCTTTTTGTTGTCTTACTGCTCTAGCTAGAACTTCGAGGACTATACTGAATGGATATGGGGAGAGTGAGCAGCCTTGTCCCTAATTTTAATGGGATTGCTTCAAGTATCTCCCCATTTAATTGATATTGGCTGTCGGTTTGCTGTATATTGCTTTTATTATGTTTAGACAAGAGCCTTGAATTCTTGATCTCTCCAATACTTTTACCATGAAGGGGTGTTGTATTTTGTCAATGCCTTCTCAGCATCTAATGAGATGATCCTGTGATTTTTTTTTCCTTTGAGTTTGTTTATATAGTGGAGAGTTCTCCCATGTTCATGGACTGGTAGAATTAACATAGAAAAATGGTGATCCTACCAAAAGAAATCTACAGATTCAATGCAAACCCTATCAAAATCCAACACAACTCTTCAAAGATATGGAAAATGGAAAGAGCAATTCTCAAATTCATCTGGAAAACAAAAACAGAATAGTGAAAACAATTCTTAGCAAAAAAACTTTGGGGGACTCACCATCCCTGACCTCAAGCTGTACTACAGAGCAATAATAAAAACCAGCATGGTAATGGTACATAGACAGACAGGTTGAGCAATGGAATAGAACTGAATACCCAGAAATAAAACTACACACTTACGAACATTTGATTTTTTGACAAAGAGGCCAAAAATATACATTGGAAAAAAGAAAGCATCTTTAGTAAATGGTGCTGGTCTAACTGGCTGTCTATATGTAGAAAACTAAAAATATATACGTATTTGTCACCTTGCACAAAGCTCAAGTCTAAGGGGATCAAGGACCTCAATCAGATACACTCAATCTAATAGAAGAGAAAGTGGCAAAGAGCCATGAACTCATTAGCACAGGGGGAAATTTCCTAAACAGAACTCCAATAGCTCAGGTTTTAAGATGAAGAATTGATACATGAGACTTCATGAAACTGGAAAGCTTCTGTAAGGCAAGGGACATAGTCAATAGGACAAATCAACAACCTACAGATAGGAAAAAAATCTGCACTAACCCTACATCCTATAGAGGGCTAATATCCAAAATATCCAAAGAACTCAAGAAGCTAACATCCAAACACCACACAACCCAATCAAAAAATTGGGTATAGAACTAAACAGAATTTATAGCAGAAGAATCTCAAATGGCTGAGAAATACTTAAAGAAATGTTCAACATCCTTAGTCATCAGGGAAATGCAAATCAAAACAACCCTGAGATTCTACCTCACACCAGTCAGAATGACTAAGATCAAAAAAACTCAGGTGACAGCAGATGCTGGCGAGGACATTGAGAAAGAGGAACACTCTTCCATTGCTGGTAGGATTGCAAACTGGTACAACCACTCTGGAAATCAATCTGGAGGTACCTCAGAAAATTAGAAATAGATCTATCTGAAGACTCAGCTACACTACTCTTGGGCATATGCCCAAAAGATGCCCCACCATGCCACAGGGGCACATGTTCCAGTATGTTCATAGTGGCCTTATCTGTGATAGCCAGAAGCTGGAAACAACCCAAATGTCCCACAATGAAAGAATGAATACAGAAATTGTGGTTTATTTACACAATGGAATAGTACTCAGCTATTAAGAACGAGGACATTGTGAGTTTCTCAGGCAAGTGGATGGAACTAGAAAATATCCTGGGAAAATATCCTCAGATCCTCTTTTGGTTCTTTTACATGCATGGTATGTACTCACTAATAAGTGGATATTGGCCAAAATAGTATAGACTACTTAAGACACAACCCAAAGGACTCAAGAAGGTTAACAAGCTGAAGGGCTCAAGTGAGGATACTTCAATCTCACTTGAGGTGGAGCAGAAAGCAATCACAGGAGGCAGAGAGAGGGAAGGACCTGGGTGGGAGAGGGGACAGTGAGGGGAAGGGAAAAAACAGGATCAGGTAGTGTGTGTGTGTGTGTGTGTGTGTGTGTGTGTGTGTGTGTGTGTGTTTCATGGGGAGGGAGAACAGAACTGAAGCCCTGAGGGGCAGCAGAAAAAATGGAAACAGGCAACCTCAGGAGGTAGGAGGTGGGGGGGACCCTCTAGAATGCACCAGAGACTTGGCTGGTGAAAGACTCTCAGGACTGAAAGGGGAGACTTTGGAGGAAGTGCTCTACAATGGGGAGGGGAACTTGCAGAGTCTACCTCCAGTGGAAGGATATGACATTAAGTGGATGATGGGAGTGCTATACCACAGTCAAAAGCTCTGACCCAGAGCTGAAGGGACTGCAGGGACAAAAACTGATAAAAGCATGAGAGAACAGAGGTCCAGTGACAGGCCCAAATTGAGATCCATTCAAGGGGAAGCCCAGGGCTCTGACACTGTTACTGATGCTATGGTGTGTTTGCAGACAGGAGCCTAGCATATCTGCCCTCTGAAAGGCCCAACAAGCAGCTGAAAGAATCAGATGAAGATACTAGAACCCAGTCAATAGACAGAGCCAGGGAAAGGCTGAATTAAGGAAAAGCTGGAAGAAGCTGAGGAGGCTGCCCCATGGAATGACCAGCAGTGTCAACTAATCTGGACCTCTGAGAGCTCTCAGACACTGAGCCATCAACCAGGCAGCATAAACCAGCTGATATGAGGCCTCTGACAGATGTACAGCAGAGGACAGCCTGGTCTGGCCTTTGTGAGAGAAGATGAACCTAACCCTGGAGAGATTTAAGGTCCCAGGGAGTGGGGAGGCCTGGTGGGGTGGGTTGGGGGTGGGAGGGTGTTGGGGGTTGGGACATTCTCTTGGAGATAGGTAGTGGTAGAGAAAAGAAGTATGGGATGGGGAGTGGGGGGGGTGCAAACTGGGAGGGGGTGAAGTCTGGACTGTAAAAAAGGATTAAAGAATAAAAACAAATTCTTAAAAAAAGAAAAACACAAAAAAAATTAAAAAGAAATACTTTCTCAAACAAATATTGAACAACTACCTTGCAAGAATGTGAAATGAAAATTCTTTTACACAGGAAGGAAGTGATAAAAGTCATTTATCAAGACTCAGAGTTACATGAAGAGTATCAGAGAGAACTTGTACTCTTATTTAACATGTAACAGTTAACTGAAAATAATAGCAACAATGTCACATAAAGAGTATCAGAGAGAATTTGTATTCTTATTTGATTTAACATGTAACAATTAACTGAAAATAATAGCAACAATGTCACATAAACAGTATCAGAGAGAACTTGTATTCTTATTTAACATGTAACAATTAACTGAAAATAACAGCAACAATGTCACTCAATCATGTTTAAGAAAATAAAATTTGTAATTGTTTGATAACCGTGAATACTGACGTTGTATGTGTCCTTGATTTACTCAAGGTGGAAACTGAATTAAAGCATCTACGCAAATGCTTTTTACAAGTTACTTGAAATAGGAATGTTGCAGGACTTGTTCTGGAATAAGCACTACCACACCAGTGAGAGGAGAAGAGAGGAGGTGTGACCAAAGCCACGGCAGCTCCTGAGAGGCCTCAGTCCTGCACCTAGTTCACATTCTCATTTTGTCCTCTAAAATACAAGGTGGGAAGATGGGCAAACAAGCAAGATTTTACAGAAGCATTCATGGCAGCCAGCAGGTTAAGGGCAACAATCCAATGTTTCGGCTATTTCTCCAGGCCAGTATATTTCAGCTGGAAATTTATGTCATGCTTGGCAAATAAACTGTACAAACAGTGCTTCAAGTAAATCATAAATAAAACAATGAATTGCTATCCATTTTTCAACCTTATTCTACTTCAGAATGGAGAATGGGAAGGCAGGGTAAAAGAGGGAATATGTGCAGGGATAACTAGCACTATAAAGGTTTTGAAAAGCCACATGGAAACCTAGTGCTCTACTAGACTCCTAACATAAGAGCAACTGACATGAGTTACCGTGTAATGACGAGGAGAATGCCCCAACCCTAGCATCAGCCATCACTACTGTATCAGTGCATCTTACAGGCCGCTTGCTATTGTAGGCTACAGGGTCTGGGTAAGACTGATGGCTACTTTCCTCCTCTGGTAGTGTGAACAGTGCTTCCTTCCTAGCACTGTGAGTGTTAGACAGTAGAGGTAAATATTCTAGCTGGACAACAGCTCCATTTCTCTATTTTTGATGACAATGTAAGTGAGTAGTGTCTTCAGCAATAGGGCCCTGCTGACATTTTGCTGTTAGTAGATAACAAATCTTATGGGAGTGACTCACCACTTGTCAGAGATTAGATTTAAGGCCCACTCCATGAAATGGAATCCATACCTGATATTATTAATAAGTAAATCCAAGAGTAGACATGTTGTGAGTCCTAGGGGCAGGACTACTATTAATTGACAAGAGCCATCTAAGAGAAGCTAAAAACCAGCAGGGGATCTTCTTGAGATAGTCCCACCATGGACTAAGATCTGTGATGGATTGGCTTCTTTAGGCAAGGTCAAGGAGATTACATATGAGGAGACATTTCTGCTATTAATATGTTTTCCTGTTGCTATTAAATATATAACAATTACTAGGTATTGGCCCACCCTTTTGAGCAGATTTCTGCAGACCTATGAAGATATACAATCTTAAAGTGATGCTATCGAGACAAATAGATGCTGATTCCATGGAATTCCTGATTTGATTAAAATAATTTTAGGAAGAAAGTTTCTAGAGATGGTCTTAGTTGCTAAAAAAATATAATAAAGTTAGAATCAAAAATAGAATGTATCAACTCTTCAGAATAGTAAGTAAAGACTGCATAATAAGAAATACAATGAGCTTCCATAGTTACACTAAAAAGAGAAACAGATATGGGACAATTTTGTGTTCAAGGAAAAACATTTAGGTCCAAGGATAGTCACAGGTGTGCACTATGATAAGGCAAGGCCATGAAAATAACTGTTGCTTTGAATTTATAATGAGCATATAGAATGAAACACTGCTTTGAACTTAATATCAACATTCCTCTGTAACTCCCATTCCATGTAACTGATTTTCTAAAGAACTTTTTGTCTAAGAAGGTATAAAAAGCACAGAAGAAAAAGATGTTGGTGGAATGGTTTGGCTTCAGAGTTCTGCCCCATCCATTCATCCATCTATCCATCTATCCAAATGTGCATGTCTGTTTGTCTATATGTAGGTAGGTATATGTATATGGATGTAAGAATGCATGAATAATTGAGGAGTTGGTTGTGACAGATGGTTGGGTATATGAATGTTTGGATGTATATATGTGTGTGCATATTTGCCTGTATAAAGCATCTTAATTCTTTTTATTTCCTACTCTCTGGTACACAAAGAGTTAACCACCTTACCCAGAGAGGCTTCCATTGACTCACCAGAGACTGGAGCACCAGCAATAAATTCTTTTATTTAATCCCCTGCTGCTTTACTTTGAGGTGCTAAATGCCAGAGACTTGCAGTTTCTGGCCTCAGGCAAAGTAACTTAGACTTAAGACAGGTAAATGTTTTTATTATAGAAAAGGCAACCCAAAAAAATCTCACAAGACCAAGTCTTGCCCCCTTGGCTACCTTCAAAAGAGAAACAGCAGGGGCTGGCCCCACTGGCAATTAATATGCTATATTAATAAAATAATTTACTACTACCACTACTACTACTACTACTACTACTACTACTACTACTACTACTATGCTAAATGTACAATTCAACCAAGTGACTCCTAATGATATCACTATATTCACAGACCAGTGTGTGTCATTCAACCCTCACTAGAGAAGCTTCTTGCAGTAGATAGTACTTAACACGGAGACCCACAAGTGGATAATGTTCAGACAGTAAGAGGCCTTGGAGCACTCAGCTCTTAATGAGATGTCCTTATCAAACCCCTACCCTCAAGGATCAGAGATAATTGCTAAAGGGGACACAAAAAGATTCTAAAACCTAGAGGCAGTAGGTAGCATAAAGAAAAAGTGTCTTCCAAACAAGATAGGGCTAATACAAATATAAATTCACAGTGACTGTAACAGCATGCACAAGACCTACACAAATGTAAGTCAGACCAAAATCACAGGGCAGACAAGGAGAAGTAGGCACAAAGTCTTATCCCTAACCAAAAAGCTCTCTGCAACTGATATGTACGAGAAGAACCATTTTCTCTAGTGACATTGGCTATACCAACCACACTCCAAGGTAGGCCTCATGATCAAGACAAAATGGACTCCATGGTTTTTGTTTTGTTTTTCTTTTTGTTATTGTTGTTTGGTGTTTTTCCTCTTTTTTGTTTTTATTTTATTTTCTTGTTTTCTTTGCTTTGTGTTTTGAGAGAGAAAGAACATGAAGTTGGGTGGGGAGGTAGGGAGGGAGAATTTGGAAGGACTTAGGTAAGGGAAAAGAATATAAAGAAAATATACTGTGTGAAATTAAAAAATTTTAAATGTAAATATGGAAAAATAAAACTTACGTGAAGCAGAAACAGCAGACTGCAATGCCAAGTACAAATCTACCCTCTTTGGCTGAGTGTTACTGAGCAAAGCCAGTTTATCATCTGCATGGCAGGCTGCCATCAGCCCAGCCCAGACAGCAGGGTCATCTAAACAAGAAATACAGTTCAAAGCCTTGTTCATATCAACATGCTGCTGCAAAACTATCATAAATAAAAGCTTTTATCTTTCCAATAAAGTTAATTATATTTTTAAAAATTTTCATGACCTTAAAGGAAAGCTAACTTGTTTGCCAAAAACAAACTAGTGTATTTAACCTTCAAGATTTGTAAATTTTCTGAACATCTCATAGAGGTACTAGTTGAATAAGTTCCTGTCTGTCCCATGGCTAGTTGCTCAATCTCTAAATTATTGTTCTAATATGGAGAGTGCAATCGCATACACTCACTAGCCATGGAGGACAAGTTTCAAGGAGACACTCATTTTTATTCCTCTCTTCCTGTTTGAAAATCTTAGTTTAAGGATAAACAAGTGAACACATTTTGGCTTTGGTTTTCGTTTTGGTTTTGGGTTTTGGTTTGTAAGAAAAGTGAAACTCAGAGGAAAAACTCAACATTGAACCTATGTTTTACCAAGAAAGTATGAAAGAAACCCATGGTGCCAAGTGGATGCTGCATGTATGATTGTGTGTACCTGGGATAGGTAACTGTCTGACTGACACTACATTTCATAGGTGAAACAAAAGTATAAAACTCTGCTTTGTAACCCTACAAAATGTGACCTTCTAACCCTCTAACACTTCTAGGAGTAACAATTGAAACACACTGGCGCCGTAATGTTTGACTTCTCTTTACCTGTTTGGTCAACAGCCTTTAGGCACCGCCTGCTAGAATTAACAATAGCTCACTAAGGTGAGGCTACACATTTCTAACAGTTACCAAACCTATCAATCAATCAGTCTGGTTAACTTGATAGAATTCAGAATCATCATGGAAACATTCCTCTGGGTATGTCTATGAAGGTGTTTCCAGACATATTTTCTTGAAAAAAGATCTACCCTGAATGCGGCAAAGCCATTGTGTGTTCTAGTCCAACAAAAAGAGAGTGAGAGATGAGTGGCAACTTTCATCTTTCTCTACTTCCTGACTGAAATGGAGCATGATGGTGGCTTTTCCCCACCACTGTGCCTTGCCCATCTTGTTAGACTGCTTGGACTCTCAAATCATGACCCAAAATAAATCTTCTTTTCTTAAGTTGTTTTGTCAAGTATTGTCATAGACATAGGAAAAATAACAATCCTATACAAAAGGCATCCCAACATTCCAGAGTTAATCTCACATTAAAATATTATATTAAGTAATTCAGTAGGTATAAATAAACTGTACTAGACTAGACTGACAGAAAATTGAAATAAAATAGCCTGAAAATGTCATTCATATTTTTTGTTAACAGATAATCAAGTATTTGTATGGGAACATTCTCATCAGTCTGTTAAACAATTGATACAATCAACAAGACTCACACTCAGATAATCAAGTAATAGGAAAAACTATAAAATATATTTTTATAGTTTTTTATATCATAAAAACACAAACTTTCTTCTTTTAACCTACAAATGAAAATTTGATGCCATCCAGATTAATACAGTGGGTAATCTATTCACCTGGAGAAAGGAAGGCTGCCTTCTGAATGGTCTTCAGAGCAGCACTTTTTTCATCCTCTGCTGTACTGTTTCCCACGGCCAACTGGTTCACTGCAGTATACAACAATGCCTTCTACATAAGAAGACAAGGAGGCATGTTCATCAACTCTCTTCACAGATCCCTCTCAAAAGTAAAAGGCCTGTATTTAGTATGATACAAACCCTAAAGCAATGAGGAGTATTTTCTGACTCATTAATTCCATTTAACAAGTTAAATATTTCACTTGTATGAGAGTAAAAACTAACCTTTCCATGATTCGAATCCAGAATACGAGCCACACTGCCAGCTACAGCACCTCCCTATAACAAAACATATTATTTAGACAAATGCAAAGCTTTTCATGAAACAGTTAAGACTAATAAAATCTTCCGTGCAAATCATTTGAGAAATTCAGTTTTCAGCAAATTTATACTTGTAAATTCTATAAATATCAATATATTATTAGAGCTTTAAGAAAGAAAATCTGTCTACTTTGATCATTTCACTTTTGTTATTATAATACTAGAAGTTCAAAAGTAAGATGATTTTGTAGGGAAAACAAGTAAATACATTTGTTGCCTAACAACATAAACATACTGAAAGAAAGAATGGCAGAAAGGAAGATGGAGAATAGCAAACACAAATCACTCCCGGAAAATTCCTAGCTGTAAATCAACACACAAAGTGATAATAAAAATGTAATAGATCTCAGAAAGAAAGAAAAAACATATTCTCCTGCATATGTGTATCCTACCCTGCAATGCATACATGTGTATGTAAGCAAATGCACATGTGTGTATAGTAGACCACACAGAAGGGAGAAGCTGGATGCTATGAGACCTGAGAGAGGACAGAACACAGGACAAGGACCCATGAGCAGGAAGAAAAGGAAAAAGCTAACTGTTTTATAGTTTTCACTCTGTCATTGCATTTTCACGTTTTTGTGGTGTATGAGTGCACAAAAATGTAACCAAAATTGAAGGAGTATGTGATGGCTGGTTTTATGTCAACCTGACACAAGCTAGAGTCACCTGGGAGGAGGGAGCCTCAAGTAAGAAAATGCCACCATAAGATCAGGCCACAGACAAGCCTCTTTCCTTATTTTTCTTTCTTTCTCCTTTTCTTTTTTCTTTTCTTTTCTTTCTTTCTTTCTTTCTTTCTTTTTTTCTTTCTTTCTTTTTTTCAGCATGACCCTTGCCAGTTCTGAGGCTGAAGACTGAGGCAGGTTTATTTTTTCCCAATCTGATTTTATACCATTTTAATTATATGCAAGTAATAAGGTCAAGCTGTACAATAAACACAAATAGTCAAGGAACAAGTAAGGCAATAAACAAAGTCCCACAATCACTCCTGTGATCACTGTTTCTAAGGGCTTATCAGGATGACCAAAATTCTGAGCCTACTTCCCTGTCCTAGCCCAAAGTCACATTCATGTCTAAAGCCTACTTCTTTGTTCTAGCCTAAGAATTAGATTCCTGCCTGAATGCACTTCCCTGTTCTAGCCTAAAATTAGATTCCTGCCTGGACTTACTTCCCTGTTTTAGCCTAAAATTAGATTCCTGCCAATCGGCCCATTTCCTTGTCCTTGGCCAATGTCAGACTCCTGCCAAGCAGCCCCAAAAGCTCTCCACATCTCTCCCTTTTTTATTTCATATACAAGACTGTGCCTGTCTTAGGTCATTCTGACAAGAATGCCTTCCTTACCTGTCGTGGAATATGCATTATCAAAAGCAATGCACTTCTGTCTTAGGTTGGTAAAGCTCTGTGCAGAATCTTACTGGTCCTTAGCTTGCCAGCCTGTTTAATTAATAACTCTGTCTGGGAGTCTAATTTTAGTTTCAAGCAACGTACTTTGGCTGCCAACATGTTGATGTTGTTAGAGGCAAGTTTTAACACAATGGGCAGGAATAAAAGTATTCCCAGAACAAAAAACGAGCTAGCATAATGAAGCTATATATACCATTCTTCAAGCTTGACCAAGAATGAAATACTGACCTCAGGCCATAAATAATTTTACCAGCAATGTCAGCAGCATCAAAGCTCAGTGGAGCAGCATTCTTTAAATTCATAATCTCAGTATGCAAAATTAAAACATCCAGAAAGGTATTGGAATTATAGTGAGGGTTGGGGGAGAGCCCAGCTAGCCCACTGTGGGTGGTCCCATCCTTAGGCTAGTGATTCTGGCTTCTGTAAGAAAGTAGGCTGAGCAAGCCACAAGGAGCAAGACAGTAAAGAGCACCTCTCCTTGACCTCTGCATCAGCTCCTGCCTCCAGGTTCCTTCACTGCTTGAGTTCCTGTTCTGACTTCCTTTTCAATGATTAAAAACAAAGAAAGAAAACAGGATTCTTCAAACCTCTATAGTCCTTAATACTAAATTTTCCTATGTGACAAAACTTCTTATTGTTTCAATAAGCAAATCAATTACTAAAAAAAAAAAAAAAAAAAAAAAATCTAAAAATTTTAAATTCAACTATTGAACACTTTACCCCAAAAAAAAATAAAGTGAATTAGAATGATGATTTTGCCAGATATAAGGATTGGTTTCATCACATGCATTTTACACCTTAGATTTTTATATCACATGTGCACTGGGCTTCACATACAGAATGCTGAAATAAAGTTTTAGAGGTATGTGAATATAAAACAAAGGAAGATTAACAAAAACTCAGCATAGCAGAGTGTGGAGATTTCAGAGTTAGAGTGGATTGAAAACCAACAGTAACCATGATTTTGCAGAAGTTGCTTAACCTCAAGCTTCCCTCTATCAAAAGTGAATAGTCACTACAGAAACTTTATACTACTGTTTAACATACACACCCAAGTGTACCAGAGTGACTCTTGAACAATAAGCAGTTCACTCAGTGTTCAATGCATCCTACCAAAACAGCTAAAAGCCCACTACCCAAATGGTCTGTGAATCAGGAACATGAGCATCGCCTGGCAGCTGTAAGAAACACAGACTCTCAGCACTGACTAAGCCTTGCTCAATTACAGCCTGTATGTAATACTACTAGGTGATGCCACCATACAGCCTGTGAATGTCTGAGAAGCACTGGGATAAAATGTTTTAAAACATATTCCTAAAAGTACTGAATAACTGACAAGCTATTAAGGATTTATCAAGCTCAAACTGAAAGTTAAAAGGGGCAGAATCTAGAGACAGAAAGATCATTTATGCCATTTGCAGATCCAAATACTGAGGCTCATCCAATGCCCTCTTCTGGGCATTGTGTGTGTCTGAAGACAGCAACAGTGTACTCATATAAATAAAATAAATAAATCTTTTTAAAGAAAAAAAGAAAGAAAGAAAAATGCTGTATTTTAAAAATACATTTAAGGTGTGTGTGATGGCTAATGCCGTTGATTCCAGCACTCAAAAAAGAAAGGTATGCAGACTCTGTAAGTCTGAACTCAGCCTAGTCGACATAGGAAATTCCAGGCCAGCCAGAGTTACAAGAGAAGCATGTGCTCTCTCTGTCTCTGTCTCTCTCTGTCTGTCTCTCTGTCTCTCTCTCTCCATGTAGGAGGTCTCTCTCTGTGCATATATGTATAAATATATATACATGTGTAACAATATATACATGCATATATATTTAACACACCACTGGCTACTTGTCAGAACTTTAGGCTGTACTCACCTTTGCACTCCGCTGGGTGTACTGAGCAACAATTCGAGATAGCAAAGACCAAAGAGCAGGGTCAGCAGGGTTACTAGAAAGAACATAAAAATGCTCGCCTTAAGGATGGGACTTACTTTAACTACAAAAAGCACAGCAAATATTTTAAGTTTACAGTGTTTAGACACCTAAGCAAGTTCATATTAATTGCCCATATTTTAACTGAAAATACCTTAAACTTTAGAAAACAAACTATACTGTTTCCTATACGCTAAGAGTTCTTATGTTCTTAAAACATGAAGGAAAACAGTATCATGGTGACAAAATTATGAGACAAATAAAAACAGGAAACACAGCATGTGTGTTCAGAAGAACTACAAAGAACTTTAAAGGCATAGGACGAACCCCATCACACAGCAGGAGGATGGAGCTCTAAGAGAAATAGTTCATAAGGAAGACACTTCATGTTAAGTTTTTGAGTCCAGCCAGAGAGATGGCTCAGTGGGTAAGGCACTTAACCTGGCCTGTGACTTAGGCTCTCAGCCTTTCTAATGCTGCAACCCTGCCATACAATTCCTCATGGTGCAGTTACCCCCAGTAAGAAAATTAGTTTGTTGCTACTTTAAATTACTGTAAATCTGGTGTTGTTATGAGTATTAATTTAAATATTTTTGAAGACAGAGGTTTGCCAAATTGGTTGTGAGCCATAGGTTGAAAACCTCTGATGTATGAAACCCGTAACCATATGGGAACCATATGGTTAACCACATGAGCTAGGAGAGAAGTGAACCCCACAAATTGTCCTCCAATTCTCACAAGTACATGCTACCTGTGTGTGCCCCACTCACCCGCCTCAAAAATAAATGTACCCAATTGGCAAAGGGTATGAATATTAATATAAATAAATTTATTCATATTAATATGAATAAATGAAGAAATAAAAAGAAATTAAAGCTACAACATATTAAATAAAAATAATTCTTGTTAAATATCATTTTGGCTTTTGTTGTTGTTGTTTGTGTATTTGTTTTGATTTGGTGAGTCAAGGTCTCTCTCAATAGCCTTGGCTGCCCTGAAACTTTCTGTAGACTAGGCTGGCCTCAAACTTACAAGAGACCAGTCTAGTCTACTAATATGTGTTGATATAGATCAGTTAATGAACTGACAATATTACAAACTTAGGAATTGCAGACTTTTACACCAAAATAAGTAAAGCTTCTACTCCCCCACCCAGAAAAAAAGAAAAAGGAAAAATTCATCAACTGACAAAAATAACAAGCAGTTATTTTGATTTCCAAAATAAGATGCTTATTTCATTCTATCATCATAATAAAGCCTAAAAGTTGAACACAATGACATCAAGTACAATCAGTCCCCAAACGTAGACTCACCTGTGCACAGCCTTGGCTGCTTGTCTTTGCACTGCCACACTCCGGCCCTGGAGTGCGTACACTGCTGACGTCAGAAGGCACCTGTGGTAATCATTCTTGTGTTTGATATGCTTGAGTAATTCATTCAGTGCTGCTTTCGACAGTGTGGCATCCTGCATTGCCAACCCTAGAGCACACAGTGCTTGAAGACTTTCTGCAGTTGGTTCCTTTAAAATAGAGCTATAAATAAATATTTAGTAGTCTGTTAGCCATTTGTACAGTAGTTTAATATCTATCAAGAGGCTTTACTTAATACAAAAAGCTATTCACTTAAATATTCATTAAAATAAGATAGTTTTATACTTAATATAAAAAGAATTCTTTACATTTAAATATAATAATTATCTGACTGGAGCAAAATATCAATGGTCTTTCATAGCATTTACTGACAAATCTCATTTCACATCATTATGTTTATGTTTTAGAAACATAAATTGGCCTGAGCCTAGTATTAGGTAAATAATGAGAACAATTTTACTAAAATGTTTAGTTTTAATCATTTAATTAAAGGAAGATCAGAAGACACAGATTAGACTCCAGCACTCTGCTTTACTCCCCAGATTGAACAAAGGAGGTGGACAAAGCGTCTCTGTGGACAAAGTGTCAGGAAAGCACTGCAGTCCCACAGTAGTGCAGGGACCACAAGCACCAGAAGCACCAGGTTTTAGTACACTACGTGTCTGGTGGGTGGCAGGTAGCAGGAGGCTCTCCCTGATGAAAGAAGTACAGCTGAGAGACTGAGTAAGTTCCTGGGTCTCCTCAGAACAGAACCTGACCTTGCATAGTTCTATTTTAAGAAGGAAGGAGACCTAGGGCACACTAGGGCCTGCACTGGAGAATGGGTTCTCAGCCCTTTTCAGCAAAGCCACACAGAGTTATAACTGGAAACCATTTTCAGAAGGTCTTATCAATTTCCCTCACTACTCAGAGGGTCAGAAACCTCTCCATTTTTGTGTATACAGGTTCCAAGGGCCTCTTCATATCATGGCACATCATACAGTCAAGAATACTGCAGGGCAGGGAAGAGATTTCCAGTGTAACAGACACTCCTCCCTAGGGGACTGAGGGATAGCTATTGAGGCAAGGTGTTCCTTGTCACAGAATCTGACCAGAGCTTTTATGTGTGGTAGTGGAATTAGAAACTTCCTGAAGGGAGGAGGGGCCTTCTGTCCTATGAGGATTTGTACCACTCAAAAGACCAGCAAACCTCATTGGTAAGCACTTTCCAGTAGCCTGTATTAACTATCTACTGCTCCTGGAGAATTACAGCCAACTTTCTAAAACAAAACAAACAAGCTTCAAGAACTCAACAAGTACTGTATAAATAACTCCATTATCACAGGTTCTCGTTTTAACTCGTTCTGGAACCAGAAGTATGTTCGTTCTACAGGTATCTTTAAAGACACTTTAGGTCTTTAAAGACAGGTCCCTTTTAATTACTGGAGGTCAGGCCTCTATCCCCACCTTGGCAAGATTAGAATTGCCACAGCCCTTCTATACTTGGAGAAGGGAGGAGATGTCAGGGGCAGCCCTGCTTATACACTGAAGGCCTAAAATCAGCCATAAGCCTAAAATCAGCAATACATACATTGCTGCTAACCTGACATACATGCCTGCTAACACAAAGTCTTGGGTCTCTATGGAAAAACACTGAAACAGATGGCTATAAACTATTGTAAACAGGCAGCTTTTGTGGAAATCTACTAGCCTGAGTAGTCATAGACCTTGTAAATAGGCAGCTTTGGCGGATAGTACCATAGATAAGGACAAAGTGAATCATAGGCAGAGTCACAGTGACTTGACCCCTGAACCTTCACTTAGCTGATACCCTGTTCTGAAAGATATCTGTACTCCCCTGAACACCTATGCTCCTGTGTCATCCCTTTCCCCACATATTGCATTTTTGTGTTTATAACCCCTGCATTAAAAAGTAAAAATTATGATTTGATAATAAAAAATAAAATAAAAATAAAAAAAGACACTTTAAATGAATCTTTTTTTTTCTTTCAGATTAACTTGAAGAGGAAGGGAGGAGGGAGGAGAGCCTCCTTGAGGATCTCAACAACCGAGCACAGAGTCAGCTCATGATTCCTTTTACTAAAGATTTATGGTCCATGTGGTCAATTATTCTTAAAAAATAAATAAGCAATATTAATCAGATACAAAGCTATAAATTAAGCCATGATATTTAACTCCACCCATGACTGTCAATTTAGAACAAGGCAAGCCCAATTCCCTCCATGTTTCTAAAAGTTTCTAAAACATTTAAAACTTATTTTACATTGTTCAAATCTTATCTCAAAGACTTTAAGGATCTGACTGGGAAGTGTTCAAGCCAGCTATACATACCATTTGAAGAGTAATGACTTGGCTGTATCCATTTTTCCTTGTTTATATTCCGTTATTGCCATAGCTGTCAAGATGTGAGCTTTGTCTTGCTCTGATTTACAAACAGCCAAGGCTTTCTCATAGGCTGACAGAGAAGAGGACAAGAAGCAAAATATAAAAGTGATCCTAACTAACAAAACACAACATTTTCCCCTTCCTAATCTCACTTTTCAAAACACATCTAACAGAAATTCCTTCTTCTTTGTTCTCTTGTTTTCAAGCTGACAGAATAAAAGCTACCATGGTTTGGCTATTCCAAAGTAACTCTGAGGACACCTTTATGTTTGTTAGGTAACAATCCCCACTTTCTGCCTGCAGAATGTACTTTGAGGTTTTAGTCACCTTAGGTAGAAAAGGAGACTTGGGAACATGAATATCTGATCACATTCCTAGTACAGGTTATCGTCTTCAACAACCAGATAATATTAAAGTGCACTTTATACATGCTGGCAGAGCCCATATATATCAAAATTTCCTCAGTTACAATGTTTAGAGAAATAAAAATATATTATTAACAAAAGCTGAAGCTTTTGCTTATCAAAAAATTTCATTTAAGCAGTAGAGAAGAGTATCTGTTTTCAAATGCTAACTTACATATCAACCATAAAGACCTGTGCATCAGTCGCCTCAAATGTCCAATGGACGTTCAGTTTAAATTGCTCATTAGGATTATTCATCATCGTCCCACACTAATGAGATGACGTATGAGCAATGCTTTTATGGCTCCTGACTCCCGGTCAGATCCTAGTAAACAATGCCAGCCCAGAGCCAGAGAGCCGGCTTAGCAATTAAGAGCATTGGCTGCTCCTCTCCCAGAGGAACAAAGTTCAATTCCCACCTCACAACTGTCTGTAACACAAGTTGCTCTCTTTTGGCCTCCAAGGACATTAGGCACACAATCATGACCTACCATATATGAATCTATACATATACATTTTTAAATTGTTAACTAAAATCCCGCAACCCCACCACAATCCTAGTATCGTTAGTTCTCTGAAAAAGCTTCAGGTAACAAGAATACTTGCCTGTGCTGCTTTCCTTGTACAGGCCCTTGATAAACAACGCGAGTGCAAACCCTATGATGTCCTCTAGCTCTGCAAGGGGCGTGGACTTAAAGGCCTGCATGGCTTTGTCACAGTCACCAATGGAGCTGACAAGGAAGCACAAATGACTTTTAAGATAAAAATGTTAATTTTCATTTTACAAAAGTATATAGACTTATTCACTCAACTACACTTAATGACTTATCTACATGTCTTTTTTATACTAATGTGGCAAATAAAATACATTAGTGCTCAAGTTGTTGAAAAGAGTCAAAGTAGAAGGCATATATAGGTAGAGTGGATTTGACTGCATATTTGTTCCTTGTAATTATATGTGAAAATCAACGGCTCTGCAAAACTCAAGCTACTCTCTTAAATGCTTTGTTCTTTTCTTAACAAACATTACTTAAATTCTATTGTAAGAACAGTTTCAGGTTGCTTTTATTTTTTAAAAATAAATCTAATTTTTATGCTTACTATGTTAGTTAAATATTATCCTAAGACTATGGATCTAGATTCTTCAGTAAATAATAAATATTTAGTCAAGAGTGAAACCCTACCCTTCCTGTAAACTATTTACCCATATACCGATCCTTTGGATGGCATATTGAGACAATAAAATTCCAAAAAAAATTTATTGTTCTGTGTTTCAATATATAGTCAGAAAACCTAAGATGCATTAGGGATCATGACAGTGAAACAGCTGGCTATTTATCTTCCATGAAGTCATGGAAGGTCATCTGCCATCAACTAAAGATATCTTTTATGTATATGTGTGTCTATCTGTGTGAGTCTATGTCACACGCATGTAGGCCAAAGAGGGCATCAGATCCCTAGAAGCTTAAGTTACAGGTGGTTATAAGGTGCCTCACATAGGTGCTGGAAAACAACTCAGGCCCTCTGGAGGAGCAGCAAGCACTTGACATTGCTGAGTCGACTCTCCCACCCTAAGGGTTATCTAAAGTAATATTTCTGAGACTCTTCTGGTATTTATCACTATAATCCAAAAGTGGTATTTTAATCTTTGAAGCTATAAATGGAAGTTAAAAATCCAGGCAACCTTTGCTTTGAATATTAGTTTTATAAAGATGAAAAATATAAAAGATAAAATTTAAAAGAAGGCTATCTTTGATATAGTTAGACTATTTGTAAATATGTACATACATATTTCTTTAAATGAAAATTTTCAGAAATGTTTAGGGAAAAAAGAATAAGAAAAAGGAGGATGGGGACATCAGCATTACAGCTTTGTCTCTGAAATGGAAACTTGAAGCAAACTGACAGAATATTAATGGGTTACATATGAGTGGTGGCTACTCATCATGATAGCTTCTTGTGTACCATAAACCTCTGTGTTCAAGATATTTCAAAATAAAACCAAATGGGAGCTGCAGAGATGCAGAACAGCTGTCACAGAAGACCTATGCCAGTGCCTAGCACCCACACTGGGCAGCTGAGGACCATCTGTTAACTAGCTCAGGTTACAAGGGCTTCAAACCTTTTCTGGCACCTCTGGGCATCAGACACACGTTTCACATACATACACACACATACATACATACACACATACATACATACATACATACATTCATATACACACATGAAATAAAAATGAATAGATCTTTTTAAAAGAAAAAAGATGGTGAACTTTCTATAGACGCTAAAATTTTCTTCAAAGATATTTAGTCTATATGAAATATCAAACCTAAGAAGATGAAATGCTAGTTTCTTATTCTAGGTATCCTCTGCTTCAACAAAACCCTGAAATTAACAGAGTTAATTCTACCAACTACTAAAATATAACAGTGTTAAAAACTTAATAGGCAACCAGCAAAATTCCCCATAAATGGACTTGCCTAAGTTATAGTGGGGACAGGAAGAACTGGCTACCTCATGCCTCCATGTAAAGACCAAGCTTCAATTTAATGTACTTCAAACTAGACCATTCAAATTTAGGGCAACTCTACATCTAAGAAATCATACGAGTCACAAACCCTCTCCTTAGTCATCTGTGCTAGGAGTCTAGCCTTGACCCCCTAAGGCAACTGTCTGCCTGTCCTTCCCAGTCAGAAGACATAGAGAATCTAAGGGAAGCCTAGATTCATTGTCCTGAACCTCTGGACACTGGTACTATATCAGAGGAGCTCCTAGACCATAATACTTATTACCAGTTTAAATATATAGCCAATCCGAATAAACCCAATTCTTCAACTAGTTAAGTAGGCTTCTATTAGAGAACTGGTCCTCTATCTGGTCCATAAGACATGGGCTCCAACAGTCACTTCACAAGGCATACTCAGGCTACTTTTTCTTTTTTTTTTTCATTTTTTGTTTTTTGTTTTTTGTTTTTTTTTTTTGAGACAGGGTTTCCAGAGATGTAGCCCTGGCTGTCCTGGAACTCACTCTGTAGACCAGGCTGTCCTCGAACTCAGAAATCCGCCTGCCTCTGCCTCACAAGTGCTGAGATTAAAGGCGTGTGCCACCACTGCCCGGTCCAGGATACTTTTTAAGAGCACAGAAAGTTTAACACATTCTGGCGCTTGGAATAAGGTATCCTAGTGCTCTGGATACTAGTCTTCACATCTGTAGGGACAAGATTTTCCCCAAGATACAGATTCACAGAATTAATGAGGGAAAACAGCCTTACCATAACAATCTGCCCCAGTTTCTTACTGTAACATTGTAAGTATGTTGGTCTTCAGCAGAATTTAACAGTGCAGTTGCCCTTAAAAAAAAAAAAAAAAAAAAAAAAAAAAAAAAAAAAAGGTATTTTGAATTCTGTTTGTGCAACATTTTGTTTTACACATTCCTCCTGAGCTACATCATATATAGATTTATAGTCATTTATTTCAACTCTACTAATTCTTTAATGTCATTAATGACCACTTACTCACATTTCAGAAAGTTGGTACCACAGAGAAACTTAAATATATTTAAATTTTAGATTGTCAGTAAAAATAAATCTACTTATTCATTTTTTTGCCACAAATAAAGCCATTTATTATTGCATGTGACTAATAAATATTCTAAAATTTGTAATCCAAACACAGTCAATAACCATATCCATGTTATATTTTGATACACCGATATTTACAGAAGACGCTCTTGAAAATATTTATGTAGGAAGGCAGAAATATTGAATGCTTTCATGTAGTCTGAGGCTGCCCACACAGAAACACTAAAAGACAATGAATTAAGAGAAATAAAGAAAGGTCCAACTGAGCTTGGAATATATTTACCAAGAGCTAAAGCCAATATTTTCTTCTCCCACTGTGTTCTCTGTAGGCAAGAAGAGAAATGTACTAAAGCTAACTTTTATTTTGTATATTTTATTCTTTTTTAGTCATTCAAAAGTTTTATTTATTTACTTTTTGTTTTTTGGATTTTTGGGGGGTTCTGTTTCTTTTTTTATTAGATATTTTATTTACATTTCAGATGTAAGTCCCTTTCCCTATTCCCCCCAACCCCCGCAAGCAGGAACCCACTATGCCACCCCCCTCCTACTGCTTCTATGAGGATGTGCCCCCACCCACCCTCCCACTCCCAACTCCCCAACCATGAATTCCCCCACACTGGGGCATCCAGCCTTCACTGCACCAAAGACTTTCTCTCCCACCTATGCCCCACAATGCCATCCTCCCCTACATATAAAGCTGGAGCCATGGGTCTTCCCTATGTTCTCCCAAGCTGGTGGTTTAGACCCTGGGAGCTCTGGTAGGTTGATATTGTTGCTCTCCCCATGGGGCTTCAAACTCTTTCAGTTCCTTCAGTCTTCTCTCTCACTCCTCCATTGGAAACCCCATGATCAGTTCAATGGTTAGCTGTAAGCATCCACCTCTGAATATGTCAGATTCTGTCAGACCTCTAAGGAGACAGCTAAATCAGGCTCCGGTCAGCATGCACTTCCTGGGATCTACATCAGCCATCAATGACTGTCTTTGGTGACTGCAGAAGGGATGAATACCCTGATGGAGCAGTCTCTAGACCTCCCCTTCTTCAATTTCTGTCCCACACTTTGTCTCTATATTTGCTCCCATGAATATTTTGTTACTCCTTCTAAGAAGGGCCAAAGCACACACACTTTGGTCTTCCTTCTTCATGAGCTTCATGTGGTCTGTGAGTTATATCTTGGATATTGTGAGCTTTTGGGCTAAATTTTTATCAGTGAGTGCATACCATATGTGTTCTTTTGTGATTGGGTTACCTCACTCAGGATGATATTTTCTAGTTCCATCCATTTGCCTAAGAATTTCTCAAATCCATTATTTTTAATAGCTGAGTAATATTCCATTGTGAAAATGTATTTTTCTGTATACACATTTTCTGTATCCATTCCTCTGATGA
This sequence comes from Rhabdomys pumilio, assembly GCA_030674055.1. Classification (NCBI taxonomy): domain Eukaryota; kingdom Metazoa; phylum Chordata; class Mammalia; order Rodentia; family Muridae; genus Rhabdomys; species Rhabdomys pumilio. Next base: position 1,436,870 of record JANHMN010000014.1, on the reverse strand, counting down.
AGGACATCTGGGTTCTTTCCAGCTACTGAGTATTATAAATAAGGCTACTATGAACATAATGGAGCATATGTCCTTGCTATATGTTGGAGCATTTTCTGGGTATATGCCCAGGAGTGTTATAGCTGGTTCCACAGGTAATGCTATGTCCAATTTTCTGGGGAACCACCAGACTTATTTCCAGAGTGGTTGTTCCAGCTTGCAATCCTACCAACAATAGAGGAGTGTTCCTCTTTCTCCACATCCTTGCCATCATCTGCTATAACCTCAGTTTTTGATCTTAGCCATTCTGACTGGTGTGAGGCAGAATCTCAGGGTTGTTTTGATTTACATTTCTCTGCTAATTAAGGATATTGAACACTTTTTAGGTGATTCTCCGCCATTCAAGATTTCTTTGTTTAGTTCTGCACCCATTTTTTATAATAGGGTTATTTGGTTGTCTGAAGTCTAATTTATTGAGTTCTTTGTATATATTGGATATTAGCCCTCTATCAGATATAGGATTGCTAAAGATCTTTTCCCAAATTTGTTGATTGCCATTTTGTCCTATTGACAGTGTCCTTTGCCTTACAGAAGCTTTGCAATTTTATGAGGTCCCATTTGTCAATTCCTGATCTTAGAGCAAAAGTCATTGGTGTTCTCTTCAGGAACTTTCCCCCTGTACCCAAGTATTTGAGGCTCTTCCTCACTTTCTCTTCTATTTGTTTCAGTGTATCTGGTTTTATGTGAAGGTCCTTTATCCACTTGGACTTGAGCTTTGTACAAGGAGATAAGAATGGATCAATTTGTATTCTTCTACATGCTGATCTCCAGTTGAGCCAGCACCATATGTTGAAAATGCTGACTTTTTTCCACTGGATGGTTTTAGCTCCTTTGTCAAAGATCAAGTGACCATAGGTGTGTGGGTTCATTTCTGGATCTTCAATTCTATTCCATTGATCTTCCTGCCTGTCTCTGTACCAATACCATGCAGTTTTTATCACTATTGCCCTGTAGTACAGTTTGAGGTCAGGATTGGCGATTCCCCCAGAAGTTCTTTTACTTCTGTGAATAGTTCTCGCTATCCTGGGTTATTTGTTATTCCAAATGAATTTGTAAATTGCTCTTTCTATCTCTATGAAGAATTGCTTTGGATTTTTGATGGGGATAGCATTGAATCTGTAGATTGCTTTTGGCAAGATGGACATGTTTACTATATTAATCCTGCCAATCCATGAGCATGGGAGATGTTTTCATCTTCTGAGATCTTCTTTGATTTCTTTCTTCAAAGACTTGAAGTTCTTGTCATACAGATCTTTTACTTGCTTGGTTAGATTCACACCAAGGTATTTTATATTATCAGTGACTACTGTGATGGGTGAGGACACATCATACCAAAACTTATGGGACTCCATGAAAGCAGTGCTAAGAGGAAAACTCATAGCTATTAAGTGCATACAAAAAGAAACTGGAGAGAGCATTCACTAACAACTTGACAGCACACCTGAAAGCTCTAGAACAAAAAGTAGCAGATACACCCAAGAGGAGTAGACGGCAGGAAATAATCAAACTCAGGGCTGAAATCAACCAAGCAGAGACAGAAAGAACTATACAAAATATCAACAAAACCAGGAGGTGGTTCTTTGAGAAAATCAACAAGATAGATAAACCCTTAGCAAGACAAACCAGAGGGCACAGAGACAGTATCCAAATTAATAAAATCACAACTGAAAAGGGAGACATAACAACAGAAACTGAGTCAATTCAAAAAATCATCTGAACCTACTACAAGAGCCTACAGTCAACAAAACTGGAAAATCTGGATGAAATGGACAATATTCTAGACAGATACCAGGTACCAAAGTTAAACGAGGAGCAGATAAACCATCTAAACAGTTTTATAACCCCTAAAGAAATAGCAGCAGTCATTAACAGTCTCTCCACCCAAAAAAAGCACAGGACCAGATGGTTTTAGTGCAGAATTCTATCAGACTTTCCATGAAGACCTAATACCAACTCTCTTCAAACTATTCCACAGAACAGAAACAGAAGGAACACTACCCAATTCGTTCTATGAAGCCACAATTACACTCATACCTAAACTACACAAAAACAGAACAAAGAGAGAAAACATCAGACGAATCTCCCTTATGAATATCGATGCAAAACTACTCAACAAAATCCTTGCAAATCGAATCCAAAAACACATCAAAACAATCATCCATCATGATCAAATAGACTTTATCCCAGGCATGCAGGGATGGTTCAATATTTGGAAACCCATCAACGTAATACACTATAAAAACAAACTCAAAGAAAAAAACCACATGATCATCTTACTAGATGCTGAGAAAGCGTTTGACAAAATTCAACATCCCTTCATGTTAAAAGTCTTGGAAAGATCAGAAATTCAAAGCCCATACCTAAACATAGTAAAAGCAATATACAGCAAGCCAGTAGTCAACATCAAACCAAATGGAAAAAAACTGGAAGCAATACCACTAAGATCAGGGACTAGACAAGGCTGCCCACTCTCACCATACCTATTCAATATAGTACTGGAAGTTCTAGCCAGAGCAATTAGACAACAAAAGGATGTCAAAGGGATACAAATAGGAAAGGAAGAAGTCAAAATTTCACTATTTGCAGATGATATGATAGTATACTTAAGTGACCCTAAAACTTCAACCAGAGAACTCCTAAATTTGATAAACAACTTCAGCAAAGTGGCTGGATATAAAATCAACTCAAACAAATCAGTAGCCTTCCTCTACTCAAAAGATAAGCAGGCTGAGAAAAATGTTTTATTTTTTTTAATGATTTCTTTTTTTCTCTCTTTAAAGAGAGATATTTATCAGGATAAATATCACCAAAGGTTTCTTTTTTTTTTTTTTTTTTTTTTAATCTTCTTGATGTTGCATGAAAAACAATTTGCTCAAGAAGCATAAAATGCTACAAAGATTAAAAGTACATTTCTGGTTGAATTTATGTACTATTTATGCTCCAAGCCTCAAATATCACAACACATAATACAGTCACTATGGTCAGTCAAAAAAGAGCAATACATATCTACATGGCTAAAGTATGATGATGTCAGAGTCAACAATGTCTACAATAACAAGGGTACAATAAAAAAAAGTAGCAAACACCATAAGCTGTCAATTTTTATGTATTAACTGTTATACTTTATATTGTATTTAGTCTAAGTTTACTTATATTTATATGTTATACTTTATATTGTATTTACTCTAAGTTTATTGTAAGAAGAAAACTGTGGTGTTTTGTTTTGTTTTCTTTTTCTTTTTTTTAGTAAACCTTCCATCAACTGAGAAACATAACTTCATTGTATAGCTTCTAGTACCATCTAGTGATTACTTCTTTGAATTACATAAGAATCCACAAAAGGATGTAGTTAAGAACTTGGGATACTTCATTACACATGATCGGACATCTTCTGAATATTTACTTACATCTGAAACAGTAGTGTGCCTTAAAGCTAGGCAATCAGCTCTGTTAGTAGTTATTCAATAGTTACTCATGATATGAATAGTCATTTTCATGCTGACTTAAGCTTATAAAGAAAACATAGTTTGTTTCATTTCCTACTGGTCTCCAGGACAGTCATTACACTCTAAAACATGGGTTTGTTTGTGAAATATAGCAAACTACTTCTGTTGGGAAGTACTTGCTGTCACTCCATCTAAAATGCATCTTCCTATTTCTCTGACCCTGCATCATATTATAATTCTTCCTTAGCAACCATTAGTCCCAGATATTATTCGCTTATTGAGAATCTCCCATTGAGGAGTTCCATGAGAACAGGTCTTCTGTTTAATTCCCTAACTTTTTCATGCCAAGGACACTGCTTGGCACACAGAATTCAACAAACATTTATTTACAAAAAAAAAATATCTGATAGATAATAAGGTAAGTCAAGCAAATATTCATGTTGTTATTTCCCGTATGACTACAGGAGATAGCTTTTTTAAAAAACATACTCTATGAGGATTTGTTTGTGCCCTGATCTATGACCCACCTCCTAGCCAATGGAACCCAAAATACAGCTGAAACTTTGGAACTGCATCTTTTCACCTTCCACAAGGTAATACAATGAAGACCAGGAAAGAAGACAAAAATTGCATTAGTTCTTTTGTCAAGAGACTAAACATTAAGAGCACTGACAACATGGTGAGTGACAACTGTGGAGACAACCTACCTTTGGTACGCCTCTGCTGCTTCTCTTTTCAACTGCAGATGCTCGTTTAAATAACCCAACATGGTGAAAGCTGGAGCGTAATTCGGGATTCGTTCTGGAAATTGACAAATATCTTTAATTTGTATATTCATGCTGACTATATTCACAAAAATAACAGTGAAATTCTTTTTTTGTTTCAATATCTGTTCAAAACAGAGACTATCTACAGAGATTGTCTCTGTTTAATTTATCTTGACTATACCAGTGATCTTTGATAATTCTTCTTTTTTTTTTTTTTTTTTTTTTTTTTTTTGGTTTTTTGAGACAGGGTTTCTCTGTGTAGCCCTGGCTGTCCTGGAACTCACTCAGTAGACCAGGCTGGCCTCAAACTCAGAAATCTTCCTGCCTCTGCCTCCCAAGTGCTGGAATTAAAGGCGTGCACCACCAACACCCGGCTGATAATTCTTCTAAATCACTAAATAATACTGAAGAATTATATGAAGTTTCTAGTTAAGTCCTTGGAACACACAGCTCTAACTGAGATGTCTCTATCAAATCCCTCCCCTCAGAGCTCAGGGAACGCAGCAGAGAGGAGGAAAAGGTTTAAGGGTCTAAGGGCCAGAGGGGATGGAGGACACCAGAACAAGGCCCTCTAAAACAACTAAGCAAGGTCCATATGAATTCACAAAGGATGAAGCAGCAGGCACAGGGTCTCAATGGGTCACACAAACACACACACACACACACACACAGACACACACACACACACACAGACACACACACAGACAGAAACACAGACACACACAGACACAGAGACACACACAAACACACAGACACACACACACAGACACACACAGACAGAAACACACAGACACACACAGATACACACAGACTCACACAGTCACATATATACACACACACACACAGACACACACACAAACACACAGACACACACACACAGACACACACAGACAGAAACACACAGACACACACAGATACACACAGACTCACAGACACATACATACACACACACACACACAGACACACACACATATTAGATTAGTGCCTCTTGAGGCTCTTTTCCTTCTATTGCGTTGCTTTGTCCAGCCTCAATGTGAAAGTTTTTGTTTTACCTTAATATATTTTATCTTGTCATGTTTGGTTAAAAATTAAAAATATGTTTACCTTAAAATAAAATTATTTAAAATATAACCCATTAAAACTAGTTTTGACATTATATTCAGGAGTTTTATAATTTTTATTAGTTGTTATAGAATTTCATACTTTGGTGAGGGGCTAACCAATTAAACTTCTTATGATTTAATTTACCTATGATTTTTCTCTTAGTGATTCTATTCCAAACTATATATTACAAAAATAATAATAATAATTCAGAACTTCACATCAGGAGCACTTTGAATGTAGTATTTTCCAATTTAAATGTTGAAAGTGCATTGCATTGAACAAAGAAATCATCACCTTATCTAGTTTACTTAAGGGAGTACGGAAGAACAGGGTTTCATATACACTATGTTGTTTAATGACATACAAGGCAAATAAGAGTTTTACATACTGGGTGGGATTTTAACATCAGAGGAAAAGGTGAAAATCATACTCAAAGTCATTCTCTAAGTCCCTCAGGTCACTCCACAAGATCACAATACAATCAGAAGGAGCTGGAAGCTGCACATGCCATGCTACATAAACTCTATCGGACAGACAGGGATGGTCTGCACACGCTCACCAGCATCCTCCACGTTCTACAGATACTAAGTTAGTGTTTCTGGCCATGCACACAGGATTTACACAAGTCTATGAAAATAGTTCGCAATCTGTTGGTTGCCATTTTGTCCTATTGGCAGTGTCCTTTGCCTTACAGAAGCTTTGCAATTTTATGAGGTCCCATTTGTCAATTCCTGATCTTAGAGCAAAAGCCATTGGTGTTCTGTTCAGGAACTTTCCCCCTGTACCCAAGTATTTGAGGCTCTTCCTCACTTTCTCTTCTATTTGTTTCAGTGTATCTGGTTTTATGTGAAGGTCCTTTATCCACTTGGACTTGAGCTTTGTACAAGGAGATAAGAATGGATCAATTTGCATTCTTCTACATGCTGACCTCCAGTTGAGCCAGCACCATATGTTGAAAATGCTGTCCTCTTTCCACTGGATGGTTTTAGCTCCTTTGCCAAAGATCAAGTGACCACAGGTGTGTGGGTTCATTTCTGAGTTTTCAATTCTATTCCATTGATCTTCCTGCATGTATCTGTACCAATACCGTGCAGTTTTCATCACTATTGCTCTGTAGTACAGTTTGAAGTCAGGATTGGCGATTCCCCCAGAAGTTCTTTTATTTCTGTGAATAGTTCTCGCTATCCTGGGTTATTTGTTATTCCAAATTGCTCTTTCTATCTCTATGAAGAATTGCTTTGGATTTTTGATGGGGATTGCATTGAATCTGTAGATTGCTTCTGGCAAGATGGCCAATCCATGAGCATGAGCAATCCAAGAGATATTTCCATCTTCCAACTTCTGAGATCTTCTTCGATTTCTTTCTTCAGGGACTTGAAGTTCTTGTCATACAGATTTTTCACTTGCTTGGTTAGATTCACACCAAGGTATTTTATATTATTTGTGACTATTGTGAAGGGTGTCATTTCCCTAATTTCTTTCTCAGTCTGTTTTACAGTAGAGGAAGGCAACTCACTTGCTTGTGTTGATTTTATATCTAGCCATTTTGCTCCTGATTTAACTTTGGTACCTAGTATCTGTCTAGAAAATTGTCTACTTCATCCAGATTTTCCAGTTTTGTTGAGTATACGCTCTTGTAGTAGGATCTGATGATTTTTTGAATTGACTCAGTTTCTGTTGTTATATCTCCCTTTTCAGTTGTGATTTTATTAATTTGAATACTGTCTCTGTGCCCTCTGGTTAGACTGGCTAAGAGTTTGTCTATCTTGTTGATTTTCTCAAAGAACCACCTCCTGGTTTTGTTGATATTTTGTATAGTTCTTTTTGTTTCTACTTGGTTGATTTCAACCCTGAGTTTGATTATTTCCTGCCGTCTACTCCTCTTGGGTGTATCTGCTACTTTTTGTTCTAGAGCTTTCAGGTGTGCTGTCAAGTTGTTAGTGAATGCTCTCTCCAGTTTCTTTTTGTATGCACTTAAGAGCTATGAGTTTTCCTCTTAGCACTGCTTTCATGGAGTCCCACAAGTTTTGTTATGATGTGTTCTTATTTTCATTAAATTCTAAAAAGTCTTTAATTTCTGTCTTTATTTCTTCCTTGACCAAATCATCATTGAGTAGAGAGTTGTTTGCATGTGTATGTGGGCTTTCCATTGTTTTTGTCAGTAATAAAAAATTAGCTTTAGTCTGTGATGATCTGATAGGATGCATGGGATTATTTCAATCTTTTCATTTCTGTTGAGGCCTGTTTTGTGACCAATTATATGGTCTATTTTGCAGAAGGTACCATGATGTTCTGAGAAAAGGTATATTCTTTTGTTTTTGGATGAAATGTTCTATAGATATCTGTTAAATCCATTTGGTGTATAACTTCTGTTAATTTCATTGTGTCTGTGTTTAGTTTCTGTTTCCATGATCTGTCCATTGCTGAGAGTGGGATGTTGAAATCCCCCACTATTATTGTGTGAGGTGCAATGTATGCTTTGAGCTTTAGTAAAGTTTCTTTTATGTATGTGGGTGCCCTTGCATTTGGAGCATAGATTTTCAGAATTGTTCAGAGTTCATCTTGGTAGATTTTTCCTTTGACAAGTATAAAGTGTCCTTCCTTAACTTTTTTGATTACTTTTGGTTGAAAGTCAATTTTATTTGATATTAGAATGGCTACTCCAGCTTGTTCCTTTGGACCGTTTGCTTGGAAAATTGTTTTCTGTCCTTTTACTCTGAGGTAGTGTCTGTCTCTGTCACTGAGGTGCATTTCCTGTATGCAGCAAAATTCTGGTCCTGGATAGTCTGATAGTGTATGTCTTTTTATTAGGGAATTGAGTCCACTGATGTTAAGAGATATTAAGAAAAAATAATTGTTGCTTCCTGTTATTTTTATTATTAGAGGTGGAATTATGTTTGTGTAGCTATCTTCTTCTGGGGTTGTTGGGGGATTATTTTCTTGCTCTCTCTAGGTTTTAGTTTCCCTCCTTGTGTTGCAGTTTTCCACCAATTATCCTTTGAAGTCCTGGATTTGTGGGAAGATATTGTATAAATTTGGTTTTGTCATGGAATATCTTGGTTTCTCCATCTATAATGATTGAGAGTTTTGCTAGGTACAGTAGTCTGGGCTGGCATTTGTGTTCTCTTCGAGTCTGTATGATATCAATCCAGGATCTTCTGGCTTTTATAGTCTCTGGTGAGAACTCTAGTGTAATTCTTATAAGTCTGCCTTCATATGTTACTTTACCTTTTTCCTTTACTGCTCTTAATATTTTTTCCTTTTTGTGCATTTGATATTTTGATTACTATGTGACAGGAAGAATTTCTTTTCTGATCTATTATATTTGGAGTTCTGTAGGTTTTTTGTATGTTCATGGACATCTCTTTCTTTAGGTTAGGGAAGTTTTCCTCTATTATTTTGTTGAAGATATTTACTGGCCCTTTAAGTTGGTAATTTTCAGCCTCATCTATACCTATTATCCTTAGGTTTGGTCTTCTCATTATGTCCTGGATTTCCTGAATATTTTGGGTTACGAGCTTTTTGCATTTTTCATTTTCTTTGACAGTTGTGTCAATGTTTTCCATGGCATCTTCTGCACATGAGATTCTCCCTTCTCTCTCTTGTATTCTGTTGATGATGCTTGCGTCTATGACTCTTTCCTAGGTTTTCTATCTCCAGGGTAGTCTCCCTTTGAGATTTCTTTATTGTTTCTTCTTCCATTTTCAGATTATGAATGGTTTTGTTTTATTCCTTCACCTGTTTGATTGTGTTTTCTTGCAATTGTTTAAAGGATTTTTGTGTTTCCTCTTTAAGGGCTTCTACCTGTTTGCCTGTGTTCTCCTGTACTTCTTTAAGGGAGTTATTTATGTCCTTCTTAAAGTCCTCTATCATCATCATGAGAAGTGATTTTAATTCTGAATCCTGCTGTGTGTGATGGGGTGTCCAGGGCTTGCTATGGTGGGAGAACTGGGTTCTGATGATGCCAAGTAACTTTGGTTTCTGTTGCTTACGTTCTTGTGCTTGCCTTTTGCCATGTGGTTAACTCTAGTGCTACCTGCACTTAATGTCTCTGACTGGAGCCTGTCTTTCCAGTTATCTTCTTGTGTCAGAACTCCTCAGAGTCCAGATGTTTCTGTGATCACAGCTGTGATCCTGAGCTCCTGGCTGGAAGAGCTCCTGGGACTAAGGCTGCCTCTGGGATCCTGAAATCCTGCTGCTCTGAGTGCAGTGGTTCCTCTAGGATGGCTCAGGATAAAGTGTCTTCATGGGAGCAGACCAGCTAAGTGTGTGCCCCAGCCTAAAGCTAGATTTACCTCTTTATGTAAAACCTTTAAGTTGTTTTAAAATAAAGAAATTAGTGAATAAGATTTCTGAGTTAACACCTCCTTATCTCTGGGGACTTAGCAGTGTCGTTCCTATCAGCACACTGCAATAGATGACAACGTCCCAACGTGCTGATGCCTGTGAATATATTACCCTCTGCACATACTAAAGGCACAAGAGAACTGACTGTCAATACTTAGGGAGAACCCTTTTCTCTCCTGTGTTTGATTTCATGTTATTCTCCTGCTGCTTTCTATTGTGACTATTTCTGCCAAGTGCTCAGCCTGATACTGTGTAGCACTTGTGTCTCTAAAACCCTAAGTAGCAGGTGCTTTCTCTTTCATATCACAGGTAAAATTCAGTTGTACTATCTGCCTAAAGGACCCAGTATTAGTGAGTATTAAGTGAAGTAGAGAGAAAAAGCTGAGTGATGGTTTTTTTTTTAAAGACAAAGGAAACCATTACTAGGTAAAGCTAATAAACTTTACTACTCTGTCAATTTGCTAGATCTAAGTGTATTTTTTCCAACATTTTACAGGATAATTAGGAGTTGACAGGAAAAGGTGATCGCCCCTGGATATGGGTTCAGTATCTCCTATGTATTATCTTTTCTAATCTCCTAACTATAACTTAGTTATTAAGCTATAACTTAATAACTAAGGAATTGTGATCTTTCTCTCAAAAGATGAAGTACAAGCAAACTGTCTGGTGCTCACCCTGAACTGGACTATACAGGAAAGATGGCAGCAGCAACTCAGAACCATTAACCTTCAGCACACTTCCTTTAGTACAAGGACATCTTCAATCAGGAATAAAGGGGGTTAATCACTTTTTCAAAGTCATTATTTTGATTTAACAACTGTACTCCTTCCAAGTAGCAACAAAAAGTCAAGTTAGCAGCTGAATAACACTAATATTTAACATAGGATGAGTAAATTAAAATTAAAAAAGTCATTTCATTAGTGTGATACTGCTCCATATGCAATAGGTGTCTTACCTACATATTTACACAGAACGCCCTGTGCCGCGGGGACAGCATTCATCTGGAGGATGTTGTACTGGTATAGCTCTGTTTCTCTGTTGCTTTTGTCTTGTAATGTTGTACAAACCCAATATGCATAACCTATTGCTCCTTCAGTCTTAAAAAAAAAATCCAATTTAACTTAGAATAGTAAATATTTCATCAAAACTAAGAAATAAAATAGCATCATAGCCTAGTCTTCCTTAAGTGCCTTTAACAAAAGATGCCATGGGGGGAAAATGGTTGAGATCAATTTAAAATCGCTTCTATAATCCTGAGGAGAATCAAATACAATAAAGAATAAAGAACAGAGGCTTGCCAGATGGCTGGTTTTCCATCTCAGAGCATTTCTACAGGTTAAACACAACTAACCCAATGTATTCCCAGAGTCTAGTTATCAACTAAAGCCATCATGTCCGTTTTTTTTTTTTTTTTTTTGATAATCTCAATTTATTTTCAACATTACTCTTATTATATGTAATAAATCTCAATGTTGGGGCTGGAGACACAGCACAGTGGTTAAGAGCACTGGCTGGTCTTCCACAAGACCCAAATAATTCACAGCACCCACATAATAGCTCACAACTGTCTGTAACATCAGCCCCAGGCCCTCCAATGCCCTCCTCTGGCCTCCAAGGACACCAGGCACACACTTGGTACACAGACATACATGCAGGCAAAGCACCCATAAACAGAAAAATGAATCAATAAATGTAATCTCACTCCTTTTTTTCATCAGCTTTAACAATGAAGATAAAAACAAGTATCTCTTGTAAAGACAGTTTATCTATGTTAAGTCAGAGTAAACAACGACAGCTATCATTAACATTTTATACCACATTATACCACCATGCCACTATTTACTTTGTTTCTTTTACTTTTTATTTCTACTTTTGGTTTTTTGAGACAGGATTTAATGTAGCTCAGGCTGACTTCACACATGCTCTGTAGCTGAAAATGACCTTGAACTCCTGCTCCTCCTGCCTCCCCTTCTGAGGGCCACTATTCCCAGTCTCTACTCATCTTGTTAAATGGGTAACATCTGCCCAAGAAGAACATTCAGATTCTTACATGCATACTGAGCTCTGTAGTGTGCCTGAAGAGATCCATGGTATCATAACTTCCAACTCTCTCTGCAATAAGAGCCTATTAAAAGAATTTTTAAAAGGTTTTAATTAATTTAAAAGAAATAAAAATGATGATAATAAATGGTTTAGAGATTTACAAGGTATGCTTCAAAACAAAGTTGAGTTTCACTTCCATGCTACCATTTTAACTAAGCCTGTGAGTAGTATCCTGAGATAAATATTTTAGAGAACAAAATACTTTCAAATTATTAAACATTTAACACATAGGCAACTAAGCTAGTATTAATCTAGAGTAACACAACATACCCTGGAACAATCTCATCATAACACTAATATCCAGCAGAAATACAAATCTCATTGCTCCCTGTCCAATAACTGAGACAGAGGACAGAACAAAACACCCTGCTCCCATGTGCCACTGCACTTAATGAGGACAGAAAACTGGAAATCACCCTACTATCTCTGCTTGCATCAGACAACTTGAATTAGACTATTGTTGCTGAACCATTTAACAATTCATTACAATTCAGACAAGCCATCCAGTCACCCCCTATACTATTTTTAAGTGATATGATCAAAGTAAAATAATCAGTGACAGATCCAAACTAGTAACAACCTGATTCTATCTGGCAGTATAAAAATCTAAACTTGGTCAAAGAGAAAATACTCATAAGTGCACATCCCAATATGAAGATTTCATAGAAAATTAGAAAAAAATAACCATAATAATCTTTGTGAATGTGAATCATCTTTGCAAATGCAAGCTTACTAATAGTTAATAGGCAAACTAATAATCACATTTATGAAATTTAAAGTTTAATAACTGCCAGCTGGGTCACAATATTTATGACATCTGAGTTTAAATGTCTACATCTTTAAAGAGTATAACAATAGCCACACCTCAAAGAATTGACAACAGAGAAAGTAAAATATTGTATTCAAAGGCATTAGCACAGTGATTGGCATGCAATGAGTTTTCAAATGCTACAAGTAATGTTATCAACATTAGCACTAAAAGGAGGTTATTGCTTATTGATAAGTTTGTTAATGACTGTACATCGTACCTGTCCAATCCAGCACAGTAAATAAGATGGATCAAGGGACTGAGCCATTTTGAATGCTTCATGGGCTTGCTAGGCAAAAAAAAAAGCAAAAAATATCACATCAAGCAATTTCATAACTTCAATTGTTTAAAAAGCATAAAGTAAGAAAATTCAAACCTGTCATGAATATACATAAGTATAAAATTTCATTTTTAAAGCACAATTAGAATTCAGTGTTATAGCTACACAGTCTTAGAATAATGCTGTGCCTCTAAGGTGAAGAGCTCTGGTCCCCTGTAGAATGATACTCTAGGTCTCTATCTTTATCTGGATCTCAGTCTCTGTCTCCTCGTCTGCAGAACTTTCATGTGCTATGTAAAATAAATGATTAAATAGGGCTGACTCCAGTCACCCTTGCTGAGGGAATAACACATACAACCAATGAAGCTGAACATATGACCTGCTCCTAGAAAGAGAGATTAACAACATAACTCTACAATAGGCAGTCAAGACCTTCATGTTAAAGAAGATCCTCTCTTGGACAGTAAGTTCATATGTTCCCTGCTCCCTGCTTTAAAAACAACAACAACACACTTATTCCATATTGCTTTCTGCTGTTCCAGGATATTCCATGTGGTGTCAGGAAACACCTTTTTCAAGAAGAAGAAAGCTCATGAGTGATTGTGCCCAGGGGACATGAGACTCAACCTAGAGCCTTGCCCACACCAAGTGTGTTTTCTTTCACTGAGCTACAGCTAGAACACCTTCACATATGTCAAAATCTAATTTAAGAATTTACTTCAATTTACAATCTTACAAAGCTGATCATTGTTGCAGTGTGTAACTAGATAGAATCACTCACTTAAAAGAATATTACAGAATTTTTTTTTCTGTCAAAGAACTGGATTTAGCACACTGACTACATAAGAAACAGTAGGATGTGGCACTAACCCCAGACTTGTGAAGGCTTCCCACATATGGCCTAGAACATGATTCCAGGAACTCCGTTCCATTGGCTCAACTGGGAGGAATTCCACTGGGATATTTAAAGGTACTAACATTTGCTAAAACCAGAATCTAAATTACAACATCAATGGTTAAATTTAAGATATTAAAAAAAAAATACTAATTGTCTATCCTATCTTCACTCACCCAACCTAAACATGCCATACAAACAACATCTCTTATATTTGTGCTGCTACCAAACGAATTCATAAGAGAATTGTTTTCATCTATAAAAACTACCTAACAAGGCTGAAGTAAGAGGACCGCTACTACACAGTGAGATCAAGGCTCGTGTGGACTACACAGAAAGATGCTGTCTCACAGGGGAAAAGTTTCATATAAATATAAAATGAGAAGTTTCATGAGTTTCAAGGAAAAATTATTCAACATAATAAAGTAAATGCCACCAATTAACTAGGATATTTGACATACTGGATAGGTAATACATATAGGATTTCTTTACAACTGATAATTATACCTCGATGTTTTCAGTCGCAAGGTATAACACTCCTAAGTTGGTCCATGCAGCAGCATTCTAAAAGACATTTAAAAACAAACAAGTCTCATTCAGAAAAGCTTCTTTTTACAGTGGGCAGCAGTTAATACAGACTCATAACTGTGAGCACAGTAGGATGTGGCGCTATCCCTAGACTTGTGAAGGCTTCAGTGTTCAGCCTGAAACAGGACATCTATAGCACACTCTCCAAGGCTCAGGAAACGTGTCAGAGGACAGCAAAAGGAATGTAAGAGCCGGAGAATGGGAGGGGCTGCTCAGTCTTCTGAACAGGGAACATTGGCTGCTGTACTCAAAACTCACAGCAGCTACACAGTACCTGTACAAGACCGAGTACATGAGCATCCTGTAGAAAACGGCCTCCCAGTCTCCACTAGCCAGTAGCTCCCTAGCTGGGGGGGGAGCTCAATGAATCATACTCCACAAATAACCCCATATCCATGCTCATATAAGCAATCTAATTAAACTCAGTAGTTCATTTAAAGAAGAGAAAGAAGGAGGAGGAGGAAAAAAAGGAGGAGAAGGAGAAGACAATGACGACAACAACAGAGGAGGAGGAAGAAGAGGAGGAGAAGATGATGACAACATGAAAGTAGAACAGGATCTTGGGATCGAAAGGGTCAGTGGAGGAGGGAGGAGGGTTAGAGCATGGGGAGCTGGATATTTCCACAACATCTTTTGCATGTGTACAAAACTAGCAAAGAATAACTCAACATTATCCATTATCAATCACACACAAGTACATACACACACACACCCACAGACATACACATATTCAATAAATAAATATAATTTTTTAAAGTGAGAGAGACCCTTCCTCAACACAGAGGAAGGTGAGAACCAACTTCATCTTAAAGTAACCCTCTGATATCTACAGGCATACATGCACACACAAAATGAATTAATTTTAAAAGCAAATTAATACATTGAATTTTGCAGTTCTCTTTGTAGACACACAGAGCACTTACGATTTGTTCTGCCTGGATGGATTTGATGAAACAGTGCTGAGCAAGAGCATAGTTTCCAACCCCTGAAACATATAGAACTTAATGTAACCGGACTTTGTTGCTTGAAAACAAACATCGTGTAAAACAAAAAGTGTTACTCAATTCTCACCACGGTAACATGCAACCACACCAAGAGCGTTCCAGTATAAGTGATTATTACTGTCCAGCCTCACTGCCTTTTTCAGACACTAAAAAGAAGTAAAATTAAATTATTTCTTGAATATCAGCATTTATATAAATAAAATGTAGTTTAATGTTTAAATAAAGTATTAATAACATCTTTCATTAAATCACTTGGGTTTTAGTTCATAAAAAACTTCTCATACATGCAAAGATTTCTCCAGTAGCTCAATAAGATCATTCGTGCTGCTGCCCATTTCTGCTCGATGCTGTGCTTGACGGTAATAATTAATTCCAAGATCACACCATGTATTAGATGTGGACATCAATTTTAATGCACGACCATAACACCTGCAGAAAAATACAAATAAATGGTATGGTGTTTTTAAAAATCTAGTGTTCAAATTCAACTGTAATACCAATGACGGGTAATCTCTGTAAATCACCTTCCTCCAAGACACAGGAGCTCATCTTTCTTTAAGACTTCTTGTCCTTTCTGCTGGCCGAGAAGGGCTCCTAAGACATGAACATGCACTTTAGATGGTGAAACAGGGTGCAGACAGGTGCAGGCATCTCCCACCAGCTTCCAAAGGCAAGATACATCAGGTCGATGCTGCAGGGCCCTGCCAGACAAACAAAGGCTTTCAAAATTGTGTCCAAAAGCCTGTCGCTCAGGACTTTGTATCCTTAGAACTATATACAGTCCTGACTGAGGGCAATGTCAGGCTCTGCATATGTCTCATTGGTCACTTAACAGAACTAGAAAAAAGGCAAGGTGGGAGGGACTGATTATTTATGTGGAAAAAAATTATGCATTTTTTTCACCATAATTGTTAAAAGCAGCAAAAACCAAATACATCCTCGGCAGCACTCAAGGACTAGTTTAGGGCAGTTCTGTTATTGTTGTTTCAGTTCAGTGTTAGCATTAGGGTTCTAAAGTGTGCCTTTTTGTCTGTTTATCAATAACTAAGTCAACGACTTTGTTATAAAATCCCCAGACTTTCAACTTTCCCTCAAAAGACTAGAAAATGTATTGACTATATCAGTACTGACTATATTTGGTGGTAACAAAGGATTTTTGCTGACTACAAAATAACAAAACTCCAACCAGGAAAACATAAAGTCTTCATTCAGAAGCAATTAAGAGTCTAATTTATTGAGTTCTTTGTATATATTGAATATTAGCCCTCTCCAAATAACCCTATTAAGAAATGGGGTACAAGCCAGGCAGTGGTGGCGCACGCCTTTAATCCCAGCACTTGGGAGGCAGAGGCAGGCGGATTTCTGAGTTCAAGGCCAGCCTGGTCTACAGAGTGAGTTCCAGGACAGCCAGGGCTACACAGAGAAACCCTGTCTTGAAAAACCAAAAAAAAATGAGGTACAGAGCAAAACAAAGAATTCTCAACAGAGGAAACTCGAATGGCTGAGAAGCACCTAAAGAAATGTTCAATATCATTAGTCAGAAGGGAAATGCAAATCAAAACAACCCTGAGATTCCACCTCACACCAGTCAGAATGGCTAAGATCAAAAACTCAGGTGACAGCGGATGCTGGCGAGCACATAGAGAAAGAGAAACATTCCTCCACTATTGGTGGGATTGCAAGCTGGTACAACCACTCTGGAAATCAGTCTGGCCATTCCTCAGAAAACTGGACATAGCATTACCTGTGGAACCAGCTATAACACTCCTGGGCATAAACCCGGAAGATGCTCCAACATATAACAAGGACACATGCTCCACTATGTTCATAGCAGCCTTATTTATAATAGCCAGAAACTGGAAAAAAATCCAGATGTCCTTCAACAGAGGAATGGATACAGAAAATGTGGTACATTTACACAATAGAGCCTTACTCAGCTATTAAAAACAATGAATTTGAGAAATTCTTAGGCAAATGGATGGAACTAGAAAATATCATCCTGAGTGAGGTAACCCAATCACAAAAGAGTACACACGGTATGCACTTACTGATAATTGGATATTAACCCAAAATCTCGCAATATCCAAGATTCAACTCACAGACCACATGAAGCTCATGAACAAGGAAGACCAAAGTGTGGGTGCTTTGGCCCTTCTCAGAAAGGGGAACAAAATACTCATGGGAGCAAATATAGAGACAAAGAATGGGATAGAAACTGAAGAAGGGGCAGTCTGGAGACTGTTTCACCTAAGTATCCACCCTTTGTGCAGTCACCAAAAGGTAGATGCTGATGTCAGGAAGTATATACTGAGAGGAGCCTGATATAGCTGTCTCCTTAGAGGTCTGCCAGAGTCTGAAATATACAGAGATGGGTGCTCACAGCTAACCACTGAACTCATCATGGGGTTCCCAAAGGAGGAGTGAGAGAGAAGACTGAATGAAGGAGCTGAAAGGGTTTGCAGCCCCATGGGAGAGCAATAATACCAATCAACCAGAGCTCCCTGGGAGCACATAGGGAGGGACTCATGGCTCCAGATGTGTTTGTAGGGGAGGATGACAGTGTCAGGTACAGGTGGGTGAGGAAATCCTTGGTCCAGTGAAGGCTGGACGCCCCAGTGTGGGGCAAATCGTGGTTGGGGAGGTGGGAGTGGGAGGGTGGGTTTTGGCACATCCTCATAGAAGCAGGAGGAGCAGGGATGTGATAGGACATTGCTGGGTGGGGGCATGGGGAAAGGGATAACATCTGAAATGTAAATAAAAAATCCAATAAAAAAAGAAGCAAGTAAGAGCAGCCTGAAGAAAGACTCAGAAAGTAAGCAGGCATTAGGAGAGACGTGAATGGCTAGTTCCTCACAGAATGGAAAGAATCAGAGCTACACGTTTCTCTCCTCCCTTCTCAGAGCATCTCAGTTTAGAGCAAATCCCAATACCCAGCTACTAAAAACTGCTATGTCACAAACAGATGGAGAAGCGGACGGAGACTTGTCCAGATCCATTTCCCAGGTCTTCCTGAGAAACACCAAGCCAGTCCCCCAGCCCAACTCCTGTGAGACTCAGGAGGAAGGATAGTATTCCTATGTTCCTTCAAACATCTTAGTCAGTTTTCTAAAGCTGACACATGAAAGGAGAAAAAAGAAAAAAGTAATATTCTATTTTTAAACAATAACACTGATTATTATTGTTGTTGTTACTATTATTATTATTATGGTTATTTTATTTATTTACATTACAAATGTTGTCCCCCTTCTGAATCTTCCCTCCAGAAATCCCCATCTTATCCCCCTCCACTCTGCCTCTAAGATGGCGCTCACCCACCCACCCACTCCGGCCTTATCGCTCTAGCACCTCCCTACGCCGGGGCACAAGGTGCCACAGGACCAAGGGCCTCCTAACAGCTCAAACTCATGTCTTTTCAGCTTTAATTTAAAAAAAAAAAAAAAAAAAAAAAACCCTAAGTTTTAAACTCAGCTCAGTGGAATAACTTGTCTTGAGGTGTTCCTGAGACTGTCTTTGAAGTTGCTCTCCTCTTGCCTTTGCTCCTCAAGTGGCTTAGATGACAGGCACCGCAGCAGTGTGCCCAGGATGATCTGTAGATTTGGTGTTACCTGTGTGTGTGTGTGTGTGTGTGTGTGTGTGTGTGTGTGTGTGTGTGT
>JANHMN010000014.1:1396531-1417826 GCA_030674055.1 Rhabdomys pumilio | reverse complement strand
TGTGTGTGTGTGTGTGTGTGTGTGTGTGTGTGTGTGTGTGTGTGTGTGTGTGTTCATCTGACTGCAGAGGCCAACAGGCATCCTGCTCTATCCCTCTCTGTCATCTTTTCTGACACATGGCAGATGGCCTCACTGAACCTCGAGTCATACTGGTACCCAGTAAGACTCAGTGCTTCTTGGGCTCGACCTCCCAAAACAGCAGAGTTAGAGGCACACGTGAAGACACGGTCAGCCTGAGTGCTGCAGATTGAAACTCAGGCACTCATGCTTGCCCAGCAACTGCTCTTACCTGAGAGCCATCTCCCTGACCCCTAACTAGTATGTGGACTTTTTAAAGTCATCTAACACAAATAATACGTTGTACTTCTATAATATTATAGATTTAAATTTTCTAGGTTCTTTAGAAATTATTAGATACACCACTTTAGTCTTATAGCTAGCTTCTTTCCAGGATTATTGGGAAAGCTTGTTTTTGTTTTTTTTTTTTTGTTTGTTTGTTTGTTTGTTTTACCTCCGGTCCATCTAAAAGCTGAAACAGACCCTACTCCTACTGATGCGTGTACAGCACACTCCGTATTTGAAGCTCCATGCCTCTATGATTTGCAGCAGACATCCACCATGCCAGAGCCAGGAAAGAGAGAGAGCTCCAAGACACTGACAGAGCTGCTGCTCCAGTAGTGGCTGCTGGATCTCTCCTTCTGCAGCATGGCAGCCACCACAAAGAGCACAAGATGTCTCTTTCTCCATATGTAAAACTAATTCAATCTGTATGCTACAGAATTAATCAGCTAGTCTGTTATTCTTTATGTTTAACAGTCTGAATAACTATATGCTATATCTAGCAGTACAGGCATAAAATTATATTCTGAATTTAGCTTTATTATACTACCAAGCAAGTAAGAGTGCTAAACAAAGATGGTACTAACCGGGTGAAATACCCCAGCGCTTGTCCCACATAGTCCACAGCTTTTCCGTCCAGAAAATCCACTAAGGCCGCCTTCCCCAGCATCAGGTGGCACTCACCCAAACCTGCAGTCAGGTGACATTGTGTACCATAAAAACATACAAAACAAACACTTAGAATCACCTTGAGATAAACCTGTTGTTCTTTTAAGAACATTTCCCAGAAAACAAGGCAGTGTTATTTTATAAAATTATCTCTAAATACAATCTTGATACATTTAGAAAATAGCAGCCTTATTTATAATAGCCAGAAGCTGGAAAAAATCCAGATGTCCTTCAACAGAGGAATGGATACAGAAAATATGGTACATTTACACAATGGATTATTACTCAGCTATTAAAAAACAATGAATTTGTGAAATTCTTAGGCAAAGGATTGGAACTAGAAAATATCATCCTGAGTGAGGTAACCCAATCACAAAAGAACACACATAGTATGCACTCACTGATAAGTGGATATTAGCTCAAAAGCTCACAATACCCAAGATTCAACTCACACACCACATGAAGCTCATGAACAAAGAAGACCAAAGTGTGGGTGCTTTGGCCCTTCTCAGAAGGAGTAACAAAATACTCATGGGAGCAAATATGGAAATAAAGTGTGGGACAGAAACTGAAGGAGGGGCCGTCTGGAGACTGTTTCACCTGGGTATCCATCCCAGGTGCAGTCACCAAAGGTAGATGCTGATGGGGATGCCAGGAAGTGCATACTGAGAGGAGCCTGATATAGCTGTCCTTAGAGGCCTGCCAGAGCCTGACATATACAAAGGCAGATGCTCACAGCTAACCACTGAACTGATCATGGCATTCCCAATGGAAGAATTAGAGAGAAGACTGAAGAAGCTGAAAGGGTTTGTGGCCCCATGGGGAAAGCAACAACACCAACCAACCAAAACTCCCAGGGTTTAAACCACCATCCTGGGAGAACATAGGGAGTGACCCATGGCCCCAGCTTTATATGTAGGGGAGGAGGTCCTTGGTCTCATGAAGGCTGGATGCCCCAGTGTGGGGAAATTTGAGGGTGAGGAAGTGGGAGTGTGTGGGTGGGTGGGGACACATCCTTAGGAGGAGGAGGGATGAGATAGGGGGTTTCTGGTCGGGGGAATGGGGAAAGGAGATAATATATGAAATGTAAATAAAATGTCCAATAAAAAATTAATTTAAAAAAAATCTCAAATGTCAAGGTTCTCTTGCAATAAAAGAAGCACTAAAACTCACAGGAAGTTATCTGTACAGAGTTGCCTTGACTACAGATGCCAGCTTAAAAACAGTATTTGACCTTTTATATTAAAATCTGTGTAGCAAACTGTACAGTAAAAATTAAAGGAAATAGTAAGTTCCTCATGTGCCAGGAAATATTTTATAAATGTAAGATTTTTCTTTCTCTCAAGAAAAGATTTATACATGAAAAAAGGGAAAGGAGTGAGAAGAAAAAAGGTAAGTGATTCCAGCTGCAAACCAACACAGGAGGTCAAGAAGAGCCACTCAAAAAGCCACTCAAAGCCTTGTTATGAATGGGTAACATACTCTCAAAAACTTAATAGCTACTATAAAATCATTTTTAAATAATGATTAAGATACTCTGTTAATATAGAAATACCAAAACATAGAGTGGTGGTTTGAATGAAAATGCCCCCAGAGGCTTATAGGGAGTAACACTATTAGGAGGTACGGCCTTACTGGGGGGCGGTGTGCCACTGGGAGTGGGCTTTGAGGTTTTAGATGTTCAAGCCAGGCCCTGAGATCCAGATACAGAGGTCTCAGTTATTTTCCAGCACTGTTGTCTGCATGCCACCATGCTTTTCCATGACGACAAAGCACGAACGTCTCAGTTGTAAGCCTGCCCCAGTGAAATGTCTGCTTTACAAGAGACTGCTCTTCACAGCAACAGAAGCCTAACTAGGGCACACAGTATCATTTGGGGTCCAATAGCTTGTGTTCTGTTTGTCTAAAAGTTAAATCTCTACCATATTACCACTTATGAACTGCTGAGGAAATAAAACTTGATCTTTTTATAATCAAATCAAGAAATTCTTAGTAAGAAATTTTTGTCAGATACTTGCAATTGAGTATATTATTTTCAATTTATTTAATACAGGAAGGTAGAAAATTACTTGGAGGTTTTATAGTTCAACATAATTAAAATTTTTTAAAAAGGAAGTTTTGAAAAGAAATTACCTTTTAAGGCAGGCACATAATCTTCTTTCTTTTTAATGATCAGCTGATACTGTGTAATGGCCTCTGAATACCTGCCTAAGATCTGCTGTATCGCTGCCACTTTAAACACACTGTATGTAGAGTCTGGGTTGAGCTCACTGGCTCTTGTGAAAGACTTTAAGGCTGTCGTGTAGCCACCTCTGCTTAAGTACGCCTCTCCTAATGACTCCCAGCAATTGCAGTCCTTTGGGTCTGCCCTTAATGCTGCCTGTAAACTTAAACATTTAAGAAACAGTGAGAGAATTGTAAGAGACAGAACCATATCCACATCTAAAGGAATATATAAACTAAGTAATGCAATCAAATCATCCATATGTCCTCTGATTTGCAAGTGTGGTACTTAAACAGTCCTCTCTCTTTTACAATGTGAGTGTTTAACAGTAAGAAGACTTTCTAAAGCAATTTTTAAAAAATAAAAACAAAATGTTTTTTTGGGAAAATGTGGACCATGATGTCTTTTTCTTTATTGTCTGAGAGAACTACAGTTCTCTAACCTACTGTGGACGTCTCGGTTTGCCTGTCAGTCTATCAGCCTATCAGTCCTCCTACTAAAAACAGGACTAAGAGGAATGCTTATACTTCTAATCATTGCATTCTTATAAAAAAAATCTGAATATTTACATTCTAAAAACTAACATACATCAGAAATGACTTATCTTCACTCAATATTTTTACCCTGAAACACAGTTCAAACCAAATGACTAAAATCAACTGTTCATGAGCCTCTCTAAAACACCCTTCAAGCTGCCAAGGCCTATCTTGCCTTAGCCAACAAGTATCAGTATAACAGCAGAGAGAGTGAATCTTTTGTTACTGAAATGTCACACGGGGGACCTACTGCATTATGATGCCAACAAAGACTTAACTGGCTAATCCTCAACCAAGTACATGCCTTGACCACTTTAAATTCTACTGCCCTGCAAACAATAAGCACCCTGTTAATCATAGTACATTTTGTTACCAATGCATCTTGGTAATAGGCTACTGATAAAGGTCATGTGGTTAGCAAAGAAATTTAAACAAGCACTACACTGTTTAATGTAAACACAGTAAACGGCCTTACTCAGACACTGCTTGGGAATGTTGACCGGCTTTCAGATAGTACAGTCCTCTCCTCATCCACGCCCACTTCGCTGCTCCGGCACTTGCCTTCTGAGTTACTGCTGTCAAGATAGCTAAAGCAGTTTCCTAATGACAAAATGTCAATGTCAGGGACACCAAATATGAAAATACAGAACAATTATACACAAGATATAGACACATTTTCAGTTCTCATTTCTAGTTGTTTAATTTACAATGAAATATGTAAACTAATTAAAATAATAAATGGGAAGTCAGGAAGTTAACTAGAGCAGAAGGACCTGAGGCTAGATCTGCAGATCTCATGTGAAAGCTAGGGGCAGGGAGTGCTCCCATAACCCCAGCACTGCCGAACGGGGATGGGGACCAGACAGAGCCCTGAAGCTCACTGGCAGGTTAGCCTGGCAGAACCAGTGAGCTTCAGGTTCAGTGAACAGTCCACTCTCAAAAATTAAAAGAGTAACTCTATCAAGGGAAGACACCTAACAATGACCTCAGGCCAATACACTCATGCACATATATCCATGAATGCCACCAATCCATGTTCATACCATGTAAAAGCACACATGGAAAACTGACAAGTAATTCAGTATCTGTCTATCTACCAATGAAAAGGAAAATGTAGTTTATAAACAAGTGCAAAGATAGTTCTATTTTACCTATGAAGAAAAAGAAAAACTAATTATAACTTTCAAGTAAATATATTATAAAAACCATTCGCATTTATATGCTGGGAAGAGACAAAAGTGGTCATGAGACAGACCGTGTCTTCAAGCTCCACGCTCAGGTCAACTGCAGCAGCCCCAGACTCAGCATCGCTGTCATCTAAGTCAAACGCTTTCCTGTAGCACCCTCGGGCTCTGGTTCTGTCTCCAGCCACATCTCGGTAATAATGACCTAGGTAGCAGAAAACTTTACCCATGTGCGCATCCAGTCTCGCAGCCTTGGAAATGAACATCAACAATGTGGTGTTAAAAGTTTGTCTCCATGCATATAGTGTATATGCACTGATACAGCACACTGATTAAAGAAAAGAAACTATTTTATTGAAAGTATAGAATTATGGCAAACAATCCTTTAGTGTGAATTTAAAACGGAAGCGAAAGCTGGCCCACATTGCCTATAGAAAATAGACACAATAAACCAACAGTTCTTTGGTAAAACAAATGTAAAATTAAAGCCATTGTCAAATTACTATGCTCTCTCCTAAGAAGATCAGAATTTAAGACATAGATGTTAAACGTCTATAAAAACAGGAAGCTAAAAATCTAGACTCATGGACCACAAACTACAAAGTTATCAGCTAAAACAGTGTTTCTTCCACAGTCACCACGGCTAGACTTCTGTAACATAGATCTCTGAAACAGACACTTTTATACTTTCAGGATTTAAATTGTTACTTAGAAAAACCCACAGAATATTCTCACAAAACCTCTTCTATGAGACAAGAAATGCAAAAAGATACTCCAGGAACCAGTCATTTTAAATAACTAATCTAATACCATTTGATTGCTTAACAAATTTCCACTCTAACAGAAACATTTGGCAGTAGTGCCAGTTTACCTTCAGAAAGTGGGCAAGAGCCTTTGTTCTGTCTTTTCTTGTCTCTTCACCCATGAACCAGTATGTTAGCCCAAGCTGGTAATGATATTCAGCAACTTCAGCATCCTTCTCAAGTGCTCTCTGGAAACTAAATCACCAAAGGGAAGTGAAAAGAAGTATGTTTGCATATGTATTGTTTGCATGTGTGTATGTGTGTGTTTGTGTATGTATATGTGAGTGTTTATGTGTGTGCACATATGAGTGTGTGTAAAACATAAAGGACTCCAAAATGTGTGTGTGTGTGTGTGTGTGTGTAAAATTTAAGAGACTCCAAAATAAAACAATCAAGTTAGGTGATTCAAGAATTGCAAATGTAGGAGCCAGAGACGGCTCAGGGTTAAGAGTACCTGATGTTTTTCCAGAGGACTGGGGTTCCCAGTACCAACATGGATGCCCAGAACTGTCTATGTAACTAAAGGTTCAGGGCATCTGACACCATAATCTGAACTCTGCAGATACCTGGCACACATGTGGTACACATTTATACAGGCAATACACCTATATGCATAAAATAAATGAACAAAAAAATTCTCAAACCTAAAACATGTCCCGACTCCAGAATTTAGACTATAGTAAGCAAAAAATTATGTTATTGAAGAAGAGCTTTTAAGAAACACAAATACTACATTGGCTAACTAAGCATATGATGAGCTAATTACATTAGAAATTCATTACAGAAAAATTTATAGCTCCTATGCTACAAGTGAAATTAAACACACATGCATACATGCATGTGCCACAGAAATCTAAACTTAGACCTTCATCAGGCCCATTTCGAGTTTCTGAGAGAAAGGAGGACATCACTGGAGCAGTCTTACCTCGTTTCTGCTTTCACATAGTCCTTCTTAGTAAAGTGAACCTTGGCCTCTAGAGCGTGAGCCTCGGCTAGATCAGGGTAAGAGGCTACAAGGTCTTCCATGATCTGTGGAGGAGACACTTGTCAATTCCATAGCCATTAAAAACAAAAGGGGGTTGGACAGGTGGCTCATGGGTTAAGAGTGCTGGTTGTTCTTCCAGAGTCCCAGATTCAATCTCAAGCACCCACACGGTGACTGATAACCATCAGGAATCCCATGCTCTTTCTTGACCTCTGAGGGACCCAGGCACAAACATAGTACAAGGAAATACCCAAACACAAAAAAATACAATAAAATATTTTTAAATGGCTTTTGAGTTTTATTTCTTAGTTGGGTGTTTTGTTTAGTTTTTGTTTTTTTTTTTTAAATTTTATATTTAATTTTGCTCTATTTTTGGCTCTTGGGACCAAATTTAGGGCCTTAAACTTTGTAGACAAACACTGTACCATTGAACTAAATCCCCAAATCCTCTTTTAGACATCAAATAGTGCTTCACTTGAATGAAATGCACCAACCTTTGTAGCCTTGTCTACAGCGCCTGTGTTCAGACAGGCCAGGCCTTGGAGAACCAGCAGTCCTGGGGTGTTATCTACATCAGAAACCTAAATGGAAAACAATAGATATTGGTTACAAATCTCTCCAGACAGCTTGGTGTGTTTGCTCTACTTAAAGAAGAACCACAGACGAACAAGGTGTGACAGGATATAGTCAGAAGACAGTCCCATCACTATCCAGATTTTCAGTGTTTGCCATTCAATTGCAGAAACCTCAATGCCCAAGAAAGTTAAGGATAGCAGACTTGCATTACTTGCTGTCCAGCTACAGAATTATAAACTCAGATGCATTGTCTTCCCAGGAATGTATCCACCTTTTGCCATGCTCCTCAGATGAATTTAAAACAAATGTCAGGTATTATAACTTCTCGTCTGTGATACTTCAGCATACACATTTAAGATAAAGTTATTTGTAAATGGCAACCTTACTACCACTCTCAGATCCAAAGCCAACTGTATGGCTCTCTTAGCATCAGATTTCCTAGTTGCATCATGAAGAATTTGAGAGACTTACTTTAGTCAAAATTCAACTACGGTACATATATTTCAATTAGATGATAGTTCTTTTAAGTAACTTTTAAAATACAGGGTCTCCTTCCATTTTTCTGCTTTCTTCCTTACGATTTAACTGTGACAATACACACCATTTGCCATAGTGTTACAATGTTAAGTTTGTATGAGAGATGTTTTTGTGCTACTTGACATTGTTACTGATCCCTGTGTCAACATGTAGGGCTGGACACCTGACCTGATACGGTCTGATGCCCTGGTGATAATGTGCTATTTGCTGTGGTTGTGTCAGACCATCTTTTTATCTGTGGAAGCCACGGATCCTCAGCACCTACATGTCTTTCACACTTCACAGTGTGTTCCTTAGCATCGGCCAATTACCTGTTGTCAAAAAAACACATCACTAATTTTTTTGATTTTTTTCCTTGTGGTATCGTCACACACACTAGAACTTAAACATATTTAAACATGGTTTCCCCTCAGGACATCCATTGTTGCCCTTGGTGGCCAGCTACGATCCCATCTCATTCGTGTGGTTCTTTTATAGTTTCTTTGCTTTCTAGCATGACGTTATGCTTTGCGCTCAACAAATTTTCTGTTTCAGATATGGGCAGGTTTTTTTTTTTTTTTTTTTTTTTGGTTTTTCGAGACAGGGTTTCTCTGAGTAGCCCTGGCTGTCCTGGAACTCACTCTGTAGACCAGGCTGGCCTCGAACTCAGAAATCCGCCTGCCTCTGCCTCCCAAGTGCTGGGATTAAAGGCGTGCGCCACCACTGCTTGGCCTGCTCTTACAGTTTTTAAAGGAACACTCCATTATATTTTTTGAAAGAGTGGGAAAGGCAGTGGAAAAGTATCTATAAAGCATCTACACAAGATACACACTTAGGATATACAAGGAGAGTATAAGATGCTAGGTTTTCTGAGACCTAGGTCTCAATGTAGTTCAGGATGGCCTGGAGTTCATAATGTATCACAGGTTGGCCTTGAACTCATGACCATCCTTCTGCCTGAGCCTCTGTGCTGGGGTACCAGCCATGAACCACCACATCCTGATACTTAAAAGAGTTCTTGAAGGAGGCCAATGGCTGATGTCACTTTAAAGAAATGACACAGACTGCAAAATCCTTTGAAATACACAAAGCAATAATTTAATAAAAAAAAAAAAACTCACATTAACTAATATATCTGCCAAAGCACTAAAATTCATGATCTTCCACTGTGTTCTCACCATCACCTGCCCACTGTGTTCTCACCATCTCCTGCCCACTGTGTTCTCTCACTAAGGAATTTCAGTTCCCTCCTTTAAAAACAAATCAACGTCTGTGGATGAAGCAAACACTACATTTTTGAACATGAAGTTATTAAGTCATCAACTGATCAATAATCTATAAAATATTTTCTGAAGAAAAAAGTTAAAGTCCTAAATTGTTAATGAGCAAGTAGTGCTATTTCAAAAGGACAGAAACAGATGGGAGAACAGGCACTAAAACAAATTCTTCATGAGAAGTACTCAAGTATTTACCACAAGGCACACAAATACCAAAAGGCGTTTCAAGAGTATTAAAGGTAGATACTAAATTTGTGTCTGTAACTCAAAATGTATGGTGGTAAACATGTGGACAGGAGAGAAAGCTAGTACCCAGTACCTGGAAGCTGAAGCTGAAAGGGAAGGCTTAGACTACATACCTGATCAAGGGTACGAACTGCCTCCTCCGAAGACGCACAATCTGAGAGTTTAAGCAAAGCCTCTGCTTTCAGACGAAGACAAAGATTCTTCTGATGAAGACTGCCACCTGATTCACCGAGGTTATCTATGGTCTTCAGAGCTGACAAGATTAAGGACATAGGACTTGAGCTCCAGCAATTCAGTTTGCTTGCTTTTTAAGAACAGCATGGGGCCAGTGAGACAGCTTAAAAGAAAACGGTGCTTGCCCAGCCTGACAGCCTTACTGCAGTGCCCATGACCACGTGGTAAGAGAGACAGAGTTCTACAAGTTATCCTCTGACTTGTACACTTATGTTATAGCATGTGTCCATGTATACATGCACACATACAAAGAAAGGAAGGAAAGGAGGGAGGGAGGGAGAGAGGGAGGGAGGGAGGGTAGGCAGGCAGGCAGGCAGGCAGGCAGGCAGGCAGGCTAAAAGAGAATTTTTAAAGAATGATATATCAGCTCTGCAGTTAAGAACACTGGCAGCTGTTCCAAAAGGCCTAGGTTTGATTTCCAGCACCCACAGGGCAGCTCACAATCATCTACAGTTCCCATGCCCTCCTTCTGCCCTCCACACAGGGCAGCTCACAATCAATCATCTACAGTTCCTGTTCCAGGGGACCCCATGCCCCTCCTTCTGCCCTCCACAACCAATGCACGAAATGACGCACAGACATACATGCAAACTTCCCCATACACATAACAAAGTCAATCTTAAAAATGTAAGATTTTCTTTAAAAACAAAATCATAATACACTGTGCATACTGTGAACAAAATTTCTAATATATATACACATATAATTATATTATATAGAGATAGAAATGAATAATTCAAACACAAATAAACTCCCAAATTCTTCTAGGAAAGACCTGAATTTAAAACTAAACACATGAATTTAAGACCTCTATCTTCATATGGTATGCAATAAAATTGAAGACGTTGAAGAATAACAATGGCTACTAGTCCTCTGCAGCTAGCAAATTCAGGGCAGTGGAAGAGGAGAGAAGATGAATTAGAATCCGCTATCAAATGCAGAAGTCTGTCAACTAACTGGGTCAAGAACAAAGAATTATCTCTCATCTATATCTATGACATTAAGAATCATGAAACTTCTAACCATACCAGAAAGTTCCTTGTTGGAAAGGCCAAGCATCCATACCTAAGCCCGCACCTTAAAGATATACTAGCAGACATGTATACAAATAAATATACTAGCAGACATGCACACAGATTTAGCATTGATTTCTCTTCCTTGGTGCAATTTAAATCAACCACAAATTTAAAATGAAAAAAAAAAAAAAAAAAGGCCATCATTGTAACAATGGTATCTTTCTCAAGTTCAACCAAAACAAACAGCATTTGTTGGTCCCCTTATGTACAAACACAAAGTCCATCAAGAATACCTTGATTGCAAGAAAGAATAGCTTCCTTAGGTCTGTGCATTTTGACTTGGGCTTCTGCTAGATGATACCACCCAGCTATGCAGAGAGGGCTTTCCTTCAAGCCTAGAAGGATGAGGTAATCACAGATACCATGGGTTCCAGGAATCAGACTCAAGTCCACACATGCACAACAAGCACTTCCTGACTGATCTGCCTCCCTAGCCCCAGCTGTCTAAAACCACCAATCAAAATACAGCATTTCTGT
Source organism: Rhabdomys pumilio (assembly GCA_030674055.1). Classification (NCBI taxonomy): domain Eukaryota; kingdom Metazoa; phylum Chordata; class Mammalia; order Rodentia; family Muridae; genus Rhabdomys; species Rhabdomys pumilio. The sequence goes on along the minus strand of JANHMN010000014.1, from coordinate 1,406,684 downwards.
GCTTACAGCTTCCATGGACTCCTGCTGTCCTCAGCATGCCACGTCAGCTTTTTAACAGTGTTGCTAGGCCACACTCGGCTTCACTTCCTGTCCTTTCCCATGCCCAGATTCCATCCTCAAGCCTTACAGGCCTACCCTGAGCAAGTGTTCTTCTTTGCTCTGCCAGTTCTCAAATGTACTCCTTGACCTCACTGTCTCTCCCCCAAACACAGTTCATCAACTTTCCTCACTCTGCCAGGCATATCTCAGCCTGAATGTAAGTTTATCCAAAACACACCTAGGATGATTAAGCTAAGCCTCTCTGCTTCTACGGCATCCTCAAAGTTTCTATATTGTACAAAGGAAATCACTATGGCACATAAAGCTGAACTTTTCCACACTCTTACATTGAAAATTTGAAATTCAAACCTAAGAAGCAGGCTCTAGAGTGAGTGTGCATGTGCGTGTGCGTGTGTGTGTGCGCGCGTGTGTGTGCGCGTGTGTATGAGGCTAATGGTCCCTACGGACTGATTACCTACACATCATATTAAATGCTACACACTGTATATTCATTACCTTCTGTTAGATGACTGACAGCATCTTCATACTTCTTGTCTTGTAAAGCTATAATACCTAAACCAATAAGGCCTGGACCACTTTCTGAATTCATTTCCACTAATTTACAGCAATACCGGTGTCCCTCATCTGTCAGGCTCCCTGAAAGGAAAAAAAAAAAAGCATTATGAGCATGCATATACACATACATGTGTGTGCATATGCATATACACATACATATATGCACAAACACAGACATCAAATTTTTAACTACCAATATCTATATACATAAATGTCACACTTCATACATATGTTACCAAGTCCTGACTTAAGGAACTAAAAACATAAATAAGCAGCAAATACAGAAAATATGAATGCCTCATTAACACATTTAAACACTGGAAGTAAAACTATTTTACAAATAAATTCTGAAACTGATCTCATGATCAAAGGTTTCAGAGGAGAAGCCTATGGTTCCTAGTACATAAACTGTGACAGAGCCATGGCTTGCCAGGTCTCTCCCCTGTTCAATTCTCAGCAGTTAACTAAGTACTTACACAAAAGAAAGAGTACCCAGAGGCAAGAATTCATAGCCAGAGGCACAGCACCGGACTCTGGTGGACATCTTCTGCATCCTACTGTCATTAGATGCTGCACTAGACTTACAACTAGACTGTGAAGTCACAGTCTCCTCAGGTTTACACATCCAGCAATATACCGCACACATTTTTTTATCAAATGATTTTTGCCTATATAATAATATGTATTAATTATCCAATGCTGTAATAACCTTTATTTTAGTAAAACAATTTAGGCTAAAAAACATGTATTTTGGTATAGTTTCATTCCAATTTCTAGAAATTCATACCAAAAAGAAATAAAAAGTGTGATTTATTTTTATACTTAATGAGGAGCATTCAACACCTTAATAAATTTTTTAATCACACAGGAAAGTTCTTACGAAGTAACTAAAACAAAACAATACACATGGGGAACAAATAAATATAATTGGTAGTTTAAAAAACTGCTGTTTTAACATCTATTGTCAAATAACATCCCTAAACAATATATGGAATCACCGACTCAATCACAGACAGTAAAAGTAAATTATTAGCATAATACCATTATATTTCAATATAATGCATCTCAGATACATATCAGTGAATAATCTGTAAGTAGTCACATACTGATTTAGAACTTCAAAATTAGCATAAAAATAAACATATTCACAATAGCTAAAAAATTAAAAATTAAAATTAAGATTTAATTTACATTTTTTAAAGTTTTTTAAAAAGCACAATATGATAAAATGTGAAACCAAACTGGAAGAAATATCACTTTGATTAGTTATTTATTATGTTTCCAAGCATGACTTTCTTTCTGTCAAGGCCACCTCACTACTGTCTCTACAAATATGAATTCCAAACACCGATGCTACTAGTGCCATGCCCTCAATATCCTCCTCTGCAATGCTGTAGCTAAACAAGTGTTCTCCCCTGAGCTGTCTCCCTGGGTCCCAGAACACTGAATCATAGGCCTTAATGAAGCTGTTTTCTGCTTGAATTTAAAGAGCCAAGAGCCTCCTCGTCTTCTTTTATTTCAGCTACAAGGCAAAACAAATCAAAAGAGTCATTTAGCATACACACAAAAAAATTCCTTTCACCAAATGGCAACTAGGAAAGTTATTCAAACTCTGTTACATGAAGCTTGACAAATGAGTCACACTGAAAATGAGTCTTGAGGCTCAACACACAAAGCAAGACCAAAAAAGACAGAATACATCCATCCTTGTGGGGTAGAACAGTGATTAACTGCTATGAAGTGGCAAACTGGGGGGTCCTAGAGTACTCTGTGGAGGAAGGGTGTGCTGGCTTTTAGCGGACGTCCAATTTCTAGAAGCTTTACATTTTTAGAATACACAGTTTGGCTCAGGATGATGAAAAGAGAAACCATGCATAACTCTGCACTGTCCTGTAATAACTATTCATTTCACCCCCAGAATAATCATTTTCCTTGGAATGTAATTACAACTGGAGTGCTTCATCCCACAGATTATTAGAACAACTCACTAGAACATGAATTCTCTGGGTCTTACCACACATATGAGCATCTAACTCCTAGTCCCTTTCAATTCTACCCAATATCCACCCACAAATGCTCTTCAGGAATACCTGTTTTGTTTTGTTTTGTTTTGTTTTGTTTTGTTTTTTGTTCTGTTTTGTCTTATGCAGCCCAGGCTAGCCTCAAACTTGGTACGCAGATTAACTCCTGTTCCTTCCTCACCCTTCAAGTGCTTGAGATTATAGGCATGCACTACCATACTCAGCTTTTAAATCAATGTTTTCTCATCAGTCAGAACAATCCTTTCACTATATCTTTATTATCACACACACATACACACACACACACACACAACACACAAGCTTGCACACACTCAGCCACCTCCTATTCCCCACCCCCAAACCTCCATCTTAAGATAAAGTCAAGACCTCTTGCAAGCTAGACAATGACTCCCACTTACCAATCTGCTACATTCCCCAGGGAAACTACCTTTCTAAATGCCCATAGAATGATATTGGTTTTGATTTTTGTTTCTGCTCTGTCCAATTTACTCTAGAGCAAAGTCTAAGTAAAATCTCAAATCCATTTTATTGCAAACTTCAAGGAATGCTAGGTAGGTATGCATTTTGATGAGTCTTATGTTTGAAAGTGTCATTTTTTTCTTATTTTATAATTCACACTGATTGAGGAACAAAGACTCTTTATCAGAGCAATTACTAAATGTACATCTGAAACATTGCAGGTGAACTTGATTCCATTTCTTCCTGCTGTTTTACTATGATTCCAGAATACCAAGGCCATGTTTATACAAAACAAACAAAAAACCCCACCATGTTACAGGCAAATTCATGCTTATTGAAAAGGCACTCAGTCAGTTTTTCAAAAGAAACGCCCAAATACTTATCTAGACCATTTGGAGCAGACAAAGGAGAAACCGGTGCTCAACAGAACTGTAGAGAAAGTAACCACTGGTCACTGATTCTCAACAGCAACTTAACAGCCAAAAGGCCACATCCTAATGCCACATACTGGGTCTTATGATAAATCTGAAAAAAATGGATGATTTTGAAATAAGGTTTCCTATGAGATGAAAAACAAAAACATGTATCTCCTTGTGCTGACAACTGCCTTGTCTATCTTGTCTTCCAAGGGCTTAACACAGCATTTGTCATGTTCAGTCAACCCTTCTTGCAGTGGACCAGAGAGAAAACATCACTGTAATCCTCCTCCTGCCCCTCTGAAAGCTTACTGCCCCATCACAGGCTTCCCTTCCTCTGCTTTTCCCATAAATGCAGTTAGTAAAGGGTTCCATGGAAAGTCAGTTGGACGGTGTTTGCTGGGGCAAACACATTTTGTTAAAGCGGTCACAGGTGTGAAAAGCTAAGGCCGACTCATGAAGGAATGTTTGCTGAAGCAGACATAGGAGAGAGGATGTTCTGCTAAAGCAAGCACGTAAAAGGACATGTGAAGAAGGATTCTTTGCTAATGACACTTGGCCCACCTTACATTGTGTAGAGTACTGCAGTTTCTTGCCACTTCCATGAACTGATGACATACATGTGCCTCAGCACATGCAGAGGCCAGGCCTGTGGAGGACACGTGATGACTGGAGGCATGAATAGGACTCCACAGTGACAAGAGAGCTTGTTTGCTGGCACAGCTAGCTGTACAACCCGCGTGGGTCTCGGGTCTTCACTGATCTTTACTTCCCTGAGAGAGGCACAGCTGAGAACTTCTCCTGGTGTTCCTGTTGGTCCCTCCTGCTGACTCGAGCCTAGGCTGAGGCCTGGCTGTCTCTGCTAGGTCTGTGGCTAACCTGACTCTATTCAACTGGACTGCTGGTATCTGCAAGTGGATCGAGCTACCACTGCTGAATTTCCAGACAACACAGGCAGGAGTTGCTCCAAAGAACCTTTCTAAGCAGGCCCACTTCCCCCTCCCCCTACCCCGTATCCTTTCTTTTCCACTACCTCTGGTGGGTGATGGGCTACAAAGAAAGTTAAAGCATTTAAGAACCATCATTAAAAACAAGTTTTGAAAAATTAAAGTTACAGTAAAGTTGCTCAATTACTTTTCTTCTTAAACTTCTAACTACTTCAATTTTCTCCATCATTATTTCAATTCAATTACTTTTATTTAAAGGCCTTAATACTACTTTTCTTAGTCATAAAATCAGTTACTCAGTCTATCATTAACAGTCTACAACATATTCTTTTCTGAAACATCCCTTCCTGTCTTCCCTCTTCTTGATCCTCATTCTTTTCTTCCTCTTCTCCAGCCAGACAGCACTGCCCAAGAGCCATCCTCAGTCTTTTGCACCTCAGTCTTCTCTGATGTCAGCTGCTCCATTTTACTTTCCTACAAATGATTTCCAAGCTACATGCATAGCTTTAGTTTGTAGATTTCCCATTTACAAACAATTGATGGGTTTTGGTTATTTTGAAAATAATGTTGCCCTTCCCTATAAGACGTTGAATACGTTTTCCCATTCATCTTTCCTGTCTATTACCACATCATATATTCCTAGTTCATACACTCAGCCCTGATGTCAGTTGGTTTAATCACTCTAGTCTACTGAAGACCATCCTAAACTTTATTAGTTTAAGCCCCTGTACTTCATAAAGTAATTCACCCTGATAATTTTGGTGCTTTTTCATGATAATTAAAAATACTTTCTTTGAAAATAAGAAAAAGATCTCCTTACTTGTTGGTGGAAAGTCCATATGTCTTCATACAGACCAGGAGAACTTGAGGAAGGGTAACAAAGGAGAGAAGAAATAGGCAGAAGCAGGAGAAGAACAAGGGCAGAAGCCCAGAGATCTCCCTCAGCTACCTCCAGAACTCAGCCATATTTCCTACTATGACACATGTGAGTCACTCATACAAAATGTTCTAGGTATTCACCAATTTTGCATCCATGGAAAAAAGATTCACTGTACTAGGGAAGCTCTGCAATAACCCAGTGACCAGCACGTGACTGTGGTGCTGCTGCGGTGCTATTTCCAGCTCAGTCTCATCACTCACTTCTGTAAACTTGTTCATCTCAAGTGAATAAATGTGTAGACGTGTATTCCGGTCACCATACAGCATGCTACTAAGCACAAGCACTGAGGACAGAGGCCAACATGAAAAACCACAACAGTCAATTTGCACAAATACCAGCCTACATCACAGATAGACACGGCTTCAGACGAGCCAATTCCTAAGACCAAGCTGAGAACAGTCATGTCATCTCTCTCTCTCTCTCTCCACCAAGGAAGTCTGAGAAGAAGCTAGAACATGATACACACACCAAGACACACATTCCATCTTGAGCACTCTAGTTCACTTACAGACCACAGCTCATGATACTGAAGACGTTTTAAAAACAGACTATCACTATGGCACTAACATCAACACTGTGAAGGCCAGTGTTCCGACAAGCTGTCCTCATAGCACTCAATATAACCCAACCTATGCCGTCGGAGAGGTTTCAGTTATTCCTTCTATATCGAGTGCCACAACTCTACACCTGACATCTGGACTACCTGTCAGAGTTGCTCCATCTGATGTCAGAGAAAATTCAAGACATCCTTCAAGTCCCATCACCAAAAGGACTTCACGAAATTAAAAATAAATAAATGAATAAATAATTAAATAATAAAAGAACTTCACTGATCAATCAGTAGCTTTTTAACCCACAAATCTTAAATCACTCTACTTTCCTGTATTTGTCAGACTATGTGTAAATAGCAACATTACACAACTGTATTTCTTTTATGTCCAGAAACATCAATATAACATTTTATACATAAGAAAGCAGTGCTTAATTAATTCTAATATCAAACTTATATAATCACACATCTCTAGGAAGCAATATAAAAACCTTACCTGAATCAATTAAGTACAAACAAATCACTTCTAGTGGGTACTGTATGGTAGGATAGATAGTTATCATTCCTTCACAGGCCTTCTTCAACCTAGTTGTCTCATGAGGAAACTTGAAAATATAAAACCATAATAAAGTGAATCCCATTAGCAGAAAAGCATATGGACGAACATCTGCATAACTAGAAATGCATGAATGTCACTTACTTTAGACAAACACTGAATGAAATTCCTGTAAAGAACTTGGTGATCTTCATTGGGAATGTTATCTGCTAAGTCCAGTGCATTCTCAAATGCAGTTAAAAGCTGAAACAAACCAAGAAGCTATTAGGTAGCATACTTAAAGAAAAATGTGGGATGCACTAAGCTGAACTAAAACTCCTTTATCAGAACTAAACCTTCAGCTGTCTGGACCTCATAATTCGTCTGTTTGGTTGGTTGGTCAGTTTTATAAGGCAGAGGGTCTGTCATTCTAGCAAACCTTGAACTTATGGAAATCCTCTTGCCTCAGCCTCCCAACCACAGTGGTTACAAGAGGAGCCACCACTATCTGATTGGTCCTGACAGTGCCACTCACCTGGGTAGGTGTCTCCAACCCAAGCACCCCCAAGTCACTCTTTATAAAAGCACTTGTAGTCACATCCATAATGTTTCTTAATCCAATCAAATTGATAAAATTGGTCATCACAATCAAGCCCTACTATCTCATTACCTCAAAATTTCATTTTCGGCAGTTATAAATATATAGGGTATAAAAATAAGTAAAATTTAACTGTTCAAATAAGAGTAAATAAGAGTAATGATCTCACAATAAAGGAAATTCAACCTAAAATTATTTATCATAATTAGATTTTTCAAATAACAAAGCAAGTATTCCAAATAGAAAAATACATGACAATTTTTCATCCCTTATCTTTTTAACGATTTATCTGTTTAATACCTAGAAATAAATTCTTAAGTCTATTACTAAGGACAGAGAAAAAGGAGCTCTAGAGAGAATAGCAATATGCAGGTGACATGAGGGGAAACGGAAAAAACAGACAGGGCAGGGGCTTTGGTTAGGGAGGGAGAGAGAAAATGAGGAGGAGGAAGGAAACATTAAGAAACCAAATTATTTTTTATTTATCTAAAATTACATATAGTACATATAAATGTATATACATATATAGTTTAAATGAAGCTAAGCTGACAATGCTCCCCTCAAGAGCCATACACTAAATAAAATCCTAATAACAGGTATGATAAAGTCCCTTTCAGTGTGGTACTACAGGACATTGCTATTGTCCTTGGCTGCTGCTCAGAGGTTAAAGGTGAAGTCCCTGCTGTTGAAGACATCATGCACTTTGGACACAAGACTTGGAAGATGAGAGCTTGATCTGACTTGAAATTATCTTCCCTGAATGCTAACTTTCATAGTCCTGGTAGTTGCCAAAGGGAGCAAGTCAACCAATAGTCCTACTCAACTATTGAAGCCTAGGACCCCCAACAACGACAAGCCTGGCAAGATATCCTAAAGATGCAATGGTGGCATCGTAACCATTAAGTCCAATTAGGCAGATGCTGATAACCAACATCTGCCTGATTGGACTTAAGGGCTGCTCAACAGGAGTGAAACCACACCTAGTACTGGAAGCCTAGCAGACTACTCAAGGCTAGTGGAATATGGATCTTAGAAAAGAACTAGCACAGCTCACTACCTACAAAATACATGTAGTGTAACCCTCACTTGAGAAGCTTCTCTTTGTAATAGAGACCACAATTAGAGAGAACCACGATTGGTCAAAATGCAGAGAATAGCTGACCTTGGGGTGCCCAGCCTAAAGAGATACATCTCTTAACACAACTTCTGCATCTGAGGCTCAGAGAAACTTGCTGAATGGAGGACAGAAAGATTTAAGAGCCAGAGAACTAGGAAATCTGCTGTGAAACTGTGTTTTATAGACATTACAGGGAAGTACACCTATGACACCTCAACGATATGGCTGCTGAGACAAGACTCAAGCAAGGAAAACACCATGTTAACAAGGAAGGGGGAAGTCTCATGGGCCCCCATCCCTAGTCAAACAACTACAGGTGACTAATTACTGAGAGCAGGAGTAGGCTTCCCCAGGGAGGTGTCCCCAATTAACCAACTAACCAATTCAACACCAAGTGGTCAGTCCTTGAAATCATATACATGCATGCAACACTGAACAACTTAGGTATAAATGTGTGTATGTGTGTATGTGTGTATGTACCCTGTAAGAATTAACATCTATGCGCATGCATACACACACACACACACACACACACACACACAAAGCCAGGAATTTCAGAGAAGTTTGGGGGGTAGCATGGAGGGGTTGGAGTAAAGAAAGAAAAAAAAATGTTGCAGTTGTTTGTTTTTTAAAAAGGACTATGAAAAGTATAGGAGGTAAGGAGAAAGAATAAAAGATGGTTGGGTATGAGCAATGAATGTTTTTATGTATGAATGCCATAAATATGCTTGATTATGCATGTTTATTAAAAATTGTTAGATATTATAATATACTTCTGTAACCCTTAGCATACAGCAGACTGAGGCAGAAGGAGCAAGAATTCCAAGCTACCTAGGCTGCAATGACGAGACACTGTCTCAAAATCAAAAACAAAATAAAGAAGCAAACAACAAAAATGGGGTGTGTGTGTATATGTGCATACATGTGTGTGTGTGTGTATGTGTGTGTGGTTTGTATGTGTGTTGTGTGGGTGAGTGTGTGTATTTGTATGTATCTGTGTGTGCATGTGTGTATATGTGCATGAGTTTATGAGTGTATGAGAGTGTGTCTGTTTGTGTGTATGTGTTTATATGTGTGCATTTGTGTTTGTGTGGTTTGTCTCTCTCTCTCTCTCTCTCTCTGTCTCTCTCTCTCTCTCTCTGTGTGTGTGTGTGTGTGTGTGTGTGTGTGTGTGTGTGTTAACTGGAGACAGAATAGCTCAGTGCTCAGCATGGCCCTAGAATGTGCAGGACCCTAGTTCAATTGCCAGCACAGAAAGAAAAAAAGGAGGGGGAAATAACAAGAGGCAAAAGGGAAGAAGAAATGAAAAAGGAAGAGAAGCAAGAAGGAAGAAGAATGAAATGGGGAAAGAAGAGGGGAAGGGAATGGTAAGAGCGGAGATAGGGACAAAAAAAAAAAAAGACACAGAGGAATACATAAACTCATGAGTTTAGGGCCAGTCTAGACAACATAGTAAGATACTACTTTTTTTAAAATATATTATCTTCCACAAAGTATAAATAAATCAAAAATATACTTAAATGATCTTGGTATATTTGATACTCTGTTAACTTATAGTATTTTAATAAATATAATAACACTACATTATGTAGATAGAGTTTAAGAGAAATTGATAAGCTACCCAATTTGTCACTACTAAATTTCTTCCACAACTGCTTGCACAGACAAGTCATTACTATTGTGTGTTATAATTTGGACCTAAACATCTTTAAAAGCCATGAGTTGAGGGTTTTTTCACCAGCCTGTAATGTTCTTGGTAGGTGGCAGAAGCTTCAGAAAGTGAGGCCCAGTGAACAGAAGGCAGCAGGTCTCCCTGGAGGAGGTACTAAACCCAGCCCTTCCTTTAGCTCTTTCTATCCTAGCCAGCACATGTGAACAGCTCTGATTTGCATGGACTCCTGACCCTGCTGCAGCTCTGATCTGCATGGACTCCT
>JANHMN010000014.1:1379674-1396521 GCA_030674055.1 Rhabdomys pumilio | reverse complement strand
GCAGCTCTGATCTGCATGGACTCCTGACCTTGCTGCAGCTCTGATCTGCATGGACTCCTGACCTTGCTGGCCTGCCATGCTGTACACACAAAGCAGCAGGCAGACGGTCAGTACACTTTCAATCTCTGAAGCTGTGAGCCGCAATACTTTTCCTCCTTTTAAGTGAGTTTCCTACACACACATTTAATCTTGGGCCCTTTGGGGACTGCCTGGCATAGAGTACATTCTCAACATTATTTTCTGAACAACAGAACAAATTACCAAATAGACAAGTAAACACATAAAACAAGTTTTCATTGTGTACAGTTTGTAACTATGATTTTAACCTCACTCAATTTAACAAGCATACACTGAGTAGCTACTTACTACAATAAGAAATTCAGTTCTACTAAACTTACTAATAAAATATGTAAGAGATATTCCCAACTATAGTTTAAAACTAATGTTTTATGTTTTAAAAATCCTTTCAATGACTTGGAAATCAATACACTAAAAAAGAACATTATCTGATATAATCTGACTATATGTATAAATATTCCAATTGAATTATTAAGTAATTATTAAGTAATTCGGCACCCTTAGTTAACAAGTATAAGGAGTAATAGCAACAAAGTACAACTCTGTAGGAGTTACGGCAGTCCTGTGAAAGTCAGTTTTTGCATCTTTTCCTTTCTACAGTGACTAAGTTAATGATCTATTGTGGATTCTTAGGAAAACAAGGGCCTGAAACTCTAATATTCTAAGACCCAAGTCTATCCCTTCACACTACATGGGACAGTAAGCAAAGGTTTCTGATTTTATCATCAACAAGAACCTCTAGGAATCGCAAGCCGAGCACGCACAGAGCTCACTCTGCCAAGACACAGGACTTTCCTTTGTCACTTCACTGTGCTTCCACTTTCTAACTTGAATTAGGTTGTGAACTTTCATGACATAGACCCTGAGAATCAAACCAGCCAATACCATCTGCTGGGTCTCATTATCCTGATCTTCTATATTCTCAGCCAGCAACTGACTCAATTTTCTCCACAGTTCATAAAGCTCTTGTCTGTCTGCTCCATCTTCCTGCCGTGTCTTTATCAATCTACACCATGTCCGAGCCACCTGGTGAGAAGGAGATTGAAATGGTTATGTCACCATAAACTGAAAATGTCAAACCTATCAACCAAAATTATTTCGTCCATTAACATGTAAAAACAGCAAAAGTATTACACCCCATCCTGTATGAACTCTTACCAAAAAGAGAAAAACAAAAGTTGACTAGGCAAATTTCTAGAAGCCCTCTATCAGAAATATCACTAAGACATAAGACAGATGACCACATCCCCAACCCCCACAACTTAGAAGGTAACAATATGGCTCACTAAGCTCCACAGGTACACTACTTAGGAAACTTAAACTAGTCTTAAAGTTTAGAAGTTAGGATATCCTAAATTTGAATTGTAATTCAGTTTCCAAAGCATTGTAATCTATTTCTCAAACTTTTGATATCATACTGTATCTTAATTTTTAACTTTCGTTAAAGCTACATGAAAGCTTTCTTCTAACATTTTACAGGCAGTAGCTCAGAAGTCACTAGCCCACCTCTAGGTGTTTCTGCTCCTGGTGATACAGATCCACGAGTTTCTTACACACGTCACACCACTTCTGTCTGTCAACACTTAGGTTCAGAGAAAAGGAAAAAGAAATTTTAATTTGATAGCAGAAACCAAAGACTTAAAAGCCTGAAACAACTGATACTTCAGTATTATTTTATACAACAAGCCTAAAGATCATCTTTCATTATCTTGACCATAAATTTTAAAATTCCAAATTGAGTCAATCATCTTAATAGTCTTCAGTCTACTTCAATCACAAAAAAAAATGTGTGACAAACTTCAGAAAGAAAATTGTTTCTGAATTCTCAGTAAATGTTTATAGTCCTTCTACCTCTGTGGTGGTTATTTCTGGTTGTCAAGTGAACTACATCTGGAATTAACTAAAGCCCAAGTCACTAGGTACAGCTGGGAGGGATTTTTCTTGACTGAGTCATTTGAAGTGGGAAGACCCATCTTAAAATCTGGACCACATCTTCCGGTGGCAGTCAACATAAAGGACTTAGAAGAAGGAAGCTGCTTTTGTCTCCTTTCCCTCTGGCAAGTCCTTTCCTGCACTGGCAGTACAGCCTTCTTCTTTGAAATTCCTGAGTTTGCAAAAGACCATTTGAGACATCCAGCCTCAAAAACCAAACTATTATTGGATTCATGGACTTTCCACTGTTGGACCACAGCCTGTCAGCCACTCTACTAAATCTATTTAAATATGTAGATTCTTTCTATCAGTTTTCTTACTCTAGAGAGGCCTAACACACTTCAATGAATAGAGCTATTCTAATCCAAACTTGTAAAGAAACTAGCCTTTCCCCACATATTCCTACCTTTCATAGAGATCCAACAGCTTTTGGTAAACACCAGGTAAATCATCCTTGGCATTTATGTGATTACACTTCTCATACAAACTTGCTAGCCCCTAAAACAGGAAGTGGTAATGAGCATTCTTAGCAAAATCTCATACGTCATGAAATTCACTTATTATGTGAAATAATGTACTAACATCTACAAATTAGCATAGTTTACAGATGAAATGTGTGTGGAATTATCCTCCAAGTAAACTAAAGGTGGTAGGGAGACTTTATAGTATATTTAAAAATAATCTACTAGGTAGGAAGTTAAATAGTGACAAACAGTATCTTTGTCACCTAAACCTCTAACTTATAATTTAGAAAATTTGATTTTGTTCACGAGACAGGTTTAAGTACTTCTTTTAACACTGGAAGCTACATTTTGAAAACTGTAAAACAAGCGCTTGCCCTGTAGTACAAGAAAGAAAGCATGTCTCCATACCTGCCAAGCGAGTATCTGCTCTGGCTCCAGCTCAGCAGCTTTCTTATAGGCTCCCTGGGCCTGCTCGGGCTGGTCTAGCTCAGCTGCAGCAACGCCAATAAAAACCCAGGCATTATAGTTATTTTTCTCTTGTTTTAACACTGTCTGATTAAAAAAATTAAGAGTAAGTCATTACATTTTGGAAACTAGTTAACAAACAACAAAACAATAGTCTGTTATGAATTGGGACACTAGATCAGCCACCAACAGGGCAACCTGAGAACAGTAGCTAGCCAGGTACTATAAATGAAAAACTATAAAGGGTTTGGAAAACGAGGTGTTTTTATGTAAAGTGCCCAAGAGATCTTGATATATACATCCCAAATGCCTCACCCACCCACGATGCCCAGCCCCATTCCTGTCTCCACAGCACCTCATCCTACACCAATATCTTCTTTTCCATAATAATATTTTCCCATATTAAAGATGAATTCTTCATGGCACTTATAAGTCAGTTCACCCTAATGTCAATAGACCAAGCATGTTCAAATACACAATGGAGTAAGTGATTAAATAACACCAGCTGTCTAGAACAAAGGTCTATAGAGATGATGCTTTCAGAAATAAAAGCACCTGCTAAAGTGAAGTAAACAGTTTAAGTCAACAATTAATACGTTCTAGAGAGGAAAAAAAAAAAAAAAAAAAAAAAAAAAAAACAGGAGTCTTTCAAGATTTTTCATATTCTAGGGAAAATCACCTTTCTATGAGCCGAACCTCTCCAGTTGGGCTTCTGTGCCGTTACAGGACTGCACTGCAGCAGTCTGTCACCAGTGTACAAGCTGCACTCTATCCAACAAGGCTCCTCCTACAAAGTGAAACCTAACACTAGGGCTTGTGTCGCTCATGTTCTGAACACTAAGTACGACTGGTGGCATGTGACCGCTTGTCAGCCGACACAGCTCCATGTCAACCTCCAACCACTAATTACTGTCTGACTAGAACCATCAGAACTTCATTCAGTACCGGAGATACATTTTAAAGGAAATAATCGCATACAAAAGAAATGTGGTGAAAACAGAAAAGTCTGAGAGAACACAGAGAGAAAAGTACCTAACTGTATGTACGCAACCAGGAGCCAGCTTCTCCAAAGGAATGCTTATGCCATGCTGCAAAGCTCTGTGAGACAGAACAACCGCAAATACACTCTTGGGTAGTTTTTCTTTAGTGTCAACCAATTCTGGGTTACCACTGATAAGGGAAATCTGCCATTGCTTTGTACTCCACTATAAATTATAAGCTACCTGATGAAATTCATGTCAAACTTTTACAAATACCTACAGAAAGATACCCATGCTAAGTAAGGCAACAGGAACATGAGCCAGCCAAATGGCTTGGTGGGCCACCCAGGCTTACGGAATTAAGTTCAGTCCCTGAAACTGAACACAAAGGTATTGTCTCCACAAAGTTGTTCTCTGATCTCCACATGTGTATGCCCCATACCACGCACACATACATCACACACACTAATAAGAGTAACAGTAATAACTATGTGGACACACAAGCATATGAGCATTATCAGACAAGCTCCATGCTGAAGGAAATGGTTCCTCTTATCTCACTCCACACAGACTGTATTCTCCATCTGAACAAACTGTTCATCTTTTTTATCAGATTACTGCCATCATGGCTTCATATGTCTACTAATCTCAGTCATGAATATATTTTTATGAATAGATCTCTTACATTCAGAGAGGCTGGTACCTTGGCTGAACATCACAGCCAAGTAAATAATAAACCCTGAGGCCACTAAAGAATTAAAATCAAATCAGGTGTAGTGACACACACTTAGTATCTCAGCACTCTGTTGGCAGAGGCAGGCGGATCTCTGTGAGTTCAGTGCCAGTCTGGTCTACAAAGAGAGTTCCAAGGGCAGACAGGCCTACACAGAGAGACCCTGTCTCAAAAAAACAAAACTAAACAAAGCAAAACAAAACAAAACTCCTGCTGTGTACTTAGCCTGTTTAGCCTGCCTTTAAGAGTACAATGTAACAAACAACCTTACCATGTTACACAGCTTAATTTTAAATAGCATTTTCTTTCACACTCCTGATTCAAAGAGTAATGAATGTTTGTCTATATGTGCGTTATGATAAACATTTGCTGAAAACAGCAGACAAGTCAAAAGTATCCTTAAACAAATACCAGCCATAAACACTGAAAATAACGTGGACATAAGTAGTAAGTCTGTTGAGGCTTCACTGCCACGTTTGCTTTCCTGAGTGCTCTGGACCAGTGAAGTTCAGTCCCTTGCAAAACTCTGTTAAGGAATGCCTTCCCTTTGTGATGCTTTCTATGCTGATCAATAAGGCTTAGCAAAAGCCCTTTGTGAGGAACAAACTCATGAGACAGCATTCAGGCAGGCACAGACTGAGACTCATACATCAGACAACTCTGGAACTATAGACAGATGGGTCACAGCGAGAGAAGAAGGGAGTAAAAATTGGGCTCGTTCTTGGCCAAAGTACTCCACGGGGAAATGCTTTGATTTCTTCCTGTTAAGTGCACCAGTGTACTCTGGTGCCTCTGAGGAAATCTCTAATTTGTTATTGTAATGATCTCATTGTAACAGCTCTGGACCTCAGACCCTCTCCTTCCTACTCCTGTGGCTTCATTCTTTTTTACCATCCATCACTGCCACACCTCCTCTAGCCTCTCACTCCTGCCTCCTCTGCTGTTCTCCCCATCACTCTTACCATTCATAACTGAACTCCATCAGTCACAGATTTCACTTAGCACAAATATTCAAATCTTCAAATGAGCCCTTATGCCACCAAAAAATAGAAGCCATCAGAGAAAAAGGTTCTTATTTTCCCATCGCCAAATCGAGCCTTATATGTATCTGTACCTATCTTTTTCCTGCTAAAACAGAAAAGGAACTAAAGGCCTCCTCTAATGATCTGGGCTGCATCCTGTTATGTCCCTAAGGACTTCTTGTCTACTGTCATCCTCTCTCTAGCAGAGTCAATGTCTCTTTAACAGGAACATTCCCATCAGCACACAAGAAAGCTTTAGAATCTTGGTTCTTCTATCCATTGGTCAGATAGAATTTAGTATGTCAAATACCTTAAAATAATGAAAAAGTTGAGTAGGCAAGGTGGCCCAAAGGTTAAGGTGCCTGCTCTCAAATCTAATGATTTTGAGTTCAAGCCCCAGCACCCACAGGATAGAAGGAGAAAAGTGATTCCTACATCTTGTCCTCTGACCTCCACAAGCATAATCCACATAACAGACACATTTTAAAATATAGTACAAGCATAATAATAATAACAATAACAATAATAATAACAATGCTCAAGTATAGTGGCATTTTATAATGCAAGGCACTTATGATACTTCTGCCTTTGAAAACAGTGCTTTGATAATTTATCAATCAAGAATATTATGTGCAGCAATAAAAGCCCACCCCACTGATATGGAGAGATGAGTTCAACTGCTCTACAGGTTCTACCACTTGACTGAATGTGGACAATAAAAGACGTACACCTACAAATAACCCATAAATTGGTAATGTATTTGACTGTCCAAGAAAGAACTACCCTTTACCTTGCAGTGTTTCAAAGCTTCTTTGTACTCTTTGTTTCTGATTGCATCTCTTGCACTTTTTAGAGCAGTCTTCACTTCTTTGTTGGACATTCTATCAAGACAAGAAGCTGTAATGAATCTACAAGACTATTTCCCTAATGATAAGAGTCTCGGTAAACTTAAGCATCTGAAAAAGAAAACTCTTATTCCTTCTCTCTGGAGTATGCTTTCCCTTCTGCTACACACACAGTTCATTCCCTTGATTCTTCAGATTTCTATTCAAATGTCTCCTCACATGGGACCACTCGCTGGGCAAGCGTCCTAAGATTTTAATCCTTCCCTCTCCTACTCAAAATCACTAATATCCCTGTATGTTCTTCCCTTGCTTTATTTTACTTCCAAGTACTAACACTGCTCCTGTGCCATATATTCTACATCTCTACTCTACTGCGTGTTTCCTCAACCCAGCAGAATCTAAGTTCTGTGTAAATAGGGTTTTGTCTGCTTTTGTTTTTCTATCTCTAGGACTTAGCCTGACACATGCAGGTGACCAATAAATACATGTTAAATGCGGCTGTTTTGGAATTATACTCACTCTCCACACATTTAGCTAAAATACAGATGATCTTATAAACCAAGACCTAGAATATATAGTAATCCCAAGCCAATTTAAAAAGTAAGATACAATAAAATTCAAGGAGTTCAAGGTCGACCCTTGCTACATAGCAAGTTCAAAGCCAGCCTTCCCTACATGAAACTTTACACAGTAATTTAAATTTTAAAAATTATTTTAAAACTTTTAAAGATATTTTACTTTATAGGCAAAGTATTTCATTTAATATTAAAGTACATTAATTTAATTTTTTCTATTTAATTTAATTTGCCCATGTTAATATTTTATGTTACCAACTTACCCAAACCAAATGCAATCACAATTGTTTTAATCATACAATTCTTAAAAGAAAGAAACATTTGCATTTTCTGATGACTTGACTCCTTTCTAATCTCATCATAAAGATAAAACAAAGGTAAATACTAAGCAGCTGCAGACTTCAGACATTCAGAGTAACAAATCCCACAGTATACTACCATAGTATTTAAATACAGTAAAGGAACAGAGTGACTATTCTCCCACAATAAGTACACTAAAATATTTCACAAGCATAATACATGGACACAATCCATTAACATAGGACATGAACACAGTAGATTAATGTTACACTACTATAGTACACAAAACTGTATATGAACACAGTACATTGACACTTTATGCAAACACAATACACTAACACTGTACATACAATACATTAACACAATACACCAACACAAACATTAACACGATACACTAACACAGTACTCTTAACAATGTATACCAACAAAGCATACTCATGGAGCATACTAATGTCATACACTGACACACTCATGTAGTATATTGACACTATACACAAACAGTACATTAATGCAGAATAATACTATACACAAACACAGTATAGTAATAGTATACTAACACTTTACACAAACACGGTACACAAACATTTTACACTAACATAATACACTCATGCAATACGCAAACAGTATACACAAATACAGTACATTATTACAATACACTAACAGAGTACACTAATTTAATACACTAATACAACACACTAACATGTATCACTAATACAGAACACTAACATATTACACTAATATAATACACTAACATAGTACTCTAATGCACTACATTAACACAGTATACACTAACATGCTACACTGATGCAGTGCACTAACATGGTATACTAACATAGTATACTAAAACAATACACTAACAGAATATTACCAGTACATTCTATCCAAACTGAAATGCACAAGAATGAAACAAAAGGCCGGGCGGTGGTGGTGCAAGCCTTTAATCCCAGCACTTGGGAGGCAAAGGCAGGCGGATTTCTGAGTTCGAGGCCAGCCTGGTCTACAGAGTGAGTTCCAGGACAGCTAGGACTACATAGAGAAACCCTGTCTTGAAAAACCAAAAAAAAAAAAAAAAAAAAAAAAAAAAGAATGAAACAAAAGAAATCTATGAAGTTAGAGACTTGAAGATAAGGTTGTTTTAACTTAAGAAAGCTAACATTCAGTATAACATAAAAATTATGACACTGTAAAATTGGTTTATTTATGATATATTCAGATTTCCCAAATATAATGTAACATCTTGTTGCAATAATTACTTAATTACACATCACATTATATCATCTTTGAATGACTAGCTTACCTGAAAGTATATTAGAGGTGAACTAGAGAAAAAATGCTTTTGGTTTATGAGTCTTGATGACAGCAGTTAACAAAGTTTAGCACTGATTTCACACTTTTCTTAAGCCACGTCCCTTCTGCAAGGTAACCTGTAGACAATAAATAAATGAATAAATAAATAAATAAATATAAAATTAGGATAACTGACCCAGATAAACAGAAAGATCCAAGTAAAAATTAAAATATAGGCCTTAGGTGGAAGCATAAACAAGAAAGAAACAACAGACAATCTCCACATGGGCTCTAAGCTCTCCAGTGCGAGACAAAACACAAAAGGCCCTGTTTCTGAAGAATACAATCTAAATCAGGAGAAACATCTACAACTTCACATGAACCCTGAGAGAACCAAATGCCAGACTAACGGCGAAACAGGCAGGTACAGTAGGAGTTTAGAGAAGATACACTATGTGAAGTAATAAATAACTACTAAGACAGGCCGCAGCAATGGAGAAGAAAGAGCATCAATCAAGTCAGAGACATTGCACAAGGAGAGAAGAGAGAACAGGAGACTAAGAAAAGGAAGCAAGACAGAATGAGAAAATCACACTTAATAGACCACAGTAGATACACCAAATATCAGAAGCAAATTAGGGTTAAGTAGAGCAGCTGACAGTTACAGATTTGAAGAGTCGGGTAGACAAGCTTGGACTAAGGACAGCTAGAAAGCATCAGAGACTACATTACATTTGGAGCCCACTAGAAATGCACACTTTCTCATGATAAGAGCTGCTGTATTCAGTACCTTCCATATCTACCTACTTCCAAATGTAATTCTTTACACTGAAATGGAATCATCTATTCTCTTTCCATTTCTTCTTTACTCAGCCATAGATGCTGCAGGCTCTCAGGTACTCCCTTCTTCTAACACATATGTACATGAATGCATACATGTGCATGCATGTAAGTTTTAAACACAAAGTAATTTGTTCCTGAAAGCAACTATTTTTAAATAGGACAGGAAGAGGCCCATTAACTATTGTTTTAGACTAAACATTAGAAAACTGACTGCCTGTGACTGAGCACACTGCTCCCCTCCTACCTGTTACCAGGCCTGTATCCTCCTCCTGAGCT
The DNA here is from genome assembly GCA_030674055.1 of Rhabdomys pumilio. Lineage (NCBI taxonomy): Eukaryota > Metazoa > Chordata > Mammalia > Rodentia > Muridae > Rhabdomys > Rhabdomys pumilio. Next base: position 1,386,721 of record JANHMN010000014.1, on the reverse strand, counting down.
GAATGTCAAGTTCTTCCTTACCCATTTTCACCTGAATTAAGTAAACACAAGCATGAGATACTGACATCCAACACACAAATCCTTCCACAGTTTTTTAAAATTAAATTCACCATGACCATCATTTAAAACATGAAAAATCAATCTTTATGATTTTCAGTCTTTCATCTTTCAGAGAGCCACTAATCTTCACCTACAAATTTCTGAGCTGGTTTAAATCAGGACTTAAGCTGTTCCAATCACGCCTCCTTTTCAGCTGCAAAATGTTACGCAACCCTGAGTACAGGGGCCTAGAAACAAAGGTATACAAACAATATGACAGCAAATCATAAAGAAATTTATTCTAAAACAATTATTTGGTATACATATAATTAAAGAACAAAGAAATGTGTATTAACAGTAAAATGAATAAAGAAATCCTCTCTTGCAGTTTTTTTCCTTTATAAACCCCCTTCACATAGAGCTGGGGATCACTCTCCTTCCTGTCCCATCAGGAAGGTTTGTAGGCCAAGCTCAAACTTAAATAAAGACTCTCATGTGCTTACATCGGAATTGTGGTCCCTGGTGGTCTCTTGGGGGTCTTGTGAGCTGGGCATAACATCGTAGGAGCTTGTCTGGGATTCCCCAGCAGATCCCCAGGAACCCCAACCCAGAGAGTCTAGTGCAGGCTGGTGAGTATTCAATATTTCTGTATTGTCTTTGTGTCTCTGTTCTCACTTTTGTTTCTTGAAAATACCTTGAGGTGTCTGTGTAAGCAGCAAAGAGTGGCTAAGAGCGGACAAGCTGGAGGGTCGGAGCAGCAGGGATCAGGAAGACATTCCTGACTCCAAAGGTGAATCAGTCACCCGTTGGGCATGGGGAGGAGGGTAGGAGTTTTTGGTAGAAGAAGAGGATCTTCACCACCAGTTACTTTCCTCCTCGTGCTGCCTTCAATTTGCCTTCGATTTCCAAGGCATGAGTCTGTGAGTCCGAGTGTTTGGATTCACTTCTGAGTTCAGTCACTAAGCGGCTACCTCATGCGTGTTTGTCTGTCTACTGTGTTCCTTGTGGTATTTGGTTTCTATCTGTACTGACTTCGACGGATGCTATGGAACAGACTGATCTCACCCTCTCAGTATCGCTTTAGCTCATTTTAAGGACGTTAGAGCCAGAGCTCACAACCTCTCGGTATATGTGAGAAAAGGGAAAATGACCACTTACTGCAGCTTGAGGTGGCTAACTTCTGATGTTGGATGGCCACCAGACAGGGCTTTTTCATCTCCCACTATGTCAGCAGTGGCATCAGCTTTTGGGTTGGGAGGGGGACTCGTACAAGGCATAAGAAGTAGATGCACTGTGTTCCTTTACATTAGGCTGAAGAGATGGCTCAGAGGTTAAAAGCACTGACTTGTCTTCCAGAGGTACTGAGTTCAATTCCCAGAAATCACTTGGTGACTCTCTTTCTTTCTCAGGACAGACTCTGTGTTTTATGGCTCACACAGGCTTATCTACCTTCCCCTCCCCCTCTGCTGAGCGCAGCCACAGTGCACACTGGCATCCAGGGTCCTTAGAAGGTCTAAGGCTGGGGCCTCCTGCAGCCCTAGCCAGGCTTGCCCTGAGTTGGGAGGTGAGTTGCCAGAGAGCAACAACGACTCCCTTCCATGTGCCTTGGGGCACTCAGTGCAGTCAGCTATCCAAAGCTCTTAAAAGTTCTCTTCACCACAGACAGAAGCCAAGGAACTGGCTCCTGGTCCCATGGGAAACCCACTCAGACTGGGACTTCAACATAATGGAAGATAGAAAGCGTCTCCGGATTCACCACCAGGCCCTTTCAGCAGGTCTCAACAACAATTTGGCCAAGGCTTAGATATGATATTAAACAAGAAACTAATAAAAGTCCAATGGCATTTCTTAAATGGGTCATGAAGGCTATATGTGTAAGGCTATGTGAGGCTATACACACGTGGACCCTGAGAAAACAGGAAGTTCTACCTGGCTTTCACTAATCAGTGCTGCACATTAAGAAGTTACAGAAGCCGGCAGTGGTGGCGCACGCCTTTAATCCCAGCACTTGGGAGGCAGAGGCAGGCAGATTTCTGAGTTCGAGGCCAGCCTGGTCTACAGAGTGAGTGCCAGGACAGCCAAAGCTATACAGAGAAACCCTGTCTCGAAAAACCAAAAAAAAAAAAAAAAAAAAAAAAAAAAAAAAAAAAAAAAAAAAAAAAGAAGAAGAAGTTACAGAGACATAAAAGATTTTAAAAAAAAAAGTCATTGAGGGATTCTAATGGAAATTACAGAGAGATACAAAGAGAGAAAGAGAGAGAGAGGGAGAGGAGGAGAGAGAAAGAGGGAGAGGAGGAGAGAGAAAGAGGGAGAGAGAGGGAGGGAGAGAGAAACAAAAAGTACAGACTAAGACAGGAAAGATAGTAAATAGAGGTTTGGCTAGAGTCCTTCTAACCAGCAAAGCCTCAGATCCAAGAGAAGAGAAATGCCAATCTTCAACAGATTGCTGGAGGAAGAGTAGCTAAAGGGCCCTTGACTCAACCTCCAGGACCATGGAAACAGCCGGAGACTTATTTACCAAAGAAACCGGACCCAATGACAACAGGATGGCCACCTTGCCTACATATTCTTGTAGCCACAAGACTGTTGGTCAAAGATGCAGATAAATTGACTTTGGAATAGAACTGGATCATGACTACCCCCCATGCAATTGAAGGGGTACTCAAGCAGCCTTCTGATTCAGGGCTCAGGAGTGTTCACATGATTCATTATCAGACTTTATCAATCAACCCAGTTATTTTCCAGCCGCCTGTTTCTCTGAACCCTGAGACTCTCCTACCCCATTCTGACTTAGACTGTCCACTCCATCAATGTAGTGAGGTTCTGGTCCAGGTACACAGTACCCAACCTGACTTGAGGGACTCTCCTCTGTTGAAGGCAGAACAGACCTGGCTTTCAAACAGAACGGCTTCATCCATGAGGGTCAGAGGAGAGCAGGGCGGTAGTGACTACAGAAATGGAAGTGATCTGGATTCAGTCTCTGCCTCCAGGCATGTCAGCTCAAAGGGCCAAGCTAGTGACATTAACACAGGCCCTTGTCATGGGGAAAAAACTGGTTGTTAACAGCTATACAGCCAGCCAGCCAGCCAGCCAGATATGTATTTTCAACTGCTTATGTACATGGAGCCATTTACCAAAAACAAGAGCTCCTAACAGCAGAACTGTCAAAAATAACAAGGAAATTGTACAGTGTCTTAAAGCCCTCTGGCTGTCAAAAAAAAAAAAAAAAAAAAAAAAAAGATAATTATTCATTGCCGAAGGCACCAAAAAGGAACAGTACTAATGACAAGGCTAGAGGTAACAACACAAATAATCCTCAAGGAGCCCAAGATTGGCCTCCAGAGCAACTAGTAGATGGGGAAATGAAGGAGCTGAAGTAGCAGAATAAACGCCATTTTGTTTTCAAGACTCCATTCTAAGTTAACTTGCTGTTAGAGAGGCATGGCCAATGAAGAGGCAAAAAACCAACAAGACAGATTCCATTTGTCCTCCAAACTCTTTTGTCAACTCAAAGCTGTTGTCTTTGGAGAAAGCTACTGTCTAGAAAGCTACTGTCTGCTGTCTTTGAAATGATATGGCCCTTACCCTTGGACTCTGGGAAAGAGACCAGCATTCTTTTACCCTCTCATGTAATGCCAAGGCTTAGAAACCCCCGCTTGCGGGTTTTTTCCTTTATAAACTCCCTTCACCTAGAGCTGGGGGTCACTTTCCTTCCTGTTCTATCAGGAAGGTTTGCAGCCCAAGCTCTAGCTTAAATAAAGACTTTCGTGTGCTTATATCAGAGTTGTGGTTATATCTTACTTCTGCCTAGTCTCATGTTACTCATAACAAGGCCAAGTTGAAGTGTTTCTTGCTCTCTAAAGAGGTGATCTTCTTACCTGTTTAACTCACAACTATCATCAAACTTGAGTATGTCCTCTTCAAATCAGCTATTACACAAGTACTAATAATAAAGCTTGAGGTACTCCTGGGCTACTCAACAAAAACATATGAGGATTTTTAATTGTCCTATGGAGATGTGTGCTCCTTCCCAACTAAGTACCCAAAAACAAGGCTCATATTATTTGTAGCCCCTTATGTAAGCAATCTGTTGGCTAGTTTTATGACAACTTGACTGAAGCTAAAGTCATCTGAGAGGCAATCTCAAATGCCTCTATAAGACTAGGTTGCAGGCAAGCTTGTTGAGTATTTTCTTAATTAGTGATTGATGGGGGAAAGCCCAATCCATAGGTGGGACAACACCTGGGCTGGTGGTACTAGGTTTTGTAGAAAGCAGGCTGAGCAAGCCATGGGGAGCAAGCCAGTAAGCAGCACTCCTCCAAGACCTCTGCATCAGCTCCTGCCTCCAGGTTCTAGCCTTGTTTGAGTTCCAGTCCTGACTTCTTTTGATGATGAAATGTGCTGTGGAAGTGTAAGCCAAATAAACCCTTTCCTGCCCAGGTTGCTTTGGTCATGGTGTTTCATCACAGTACTAGTGACTCTAACTATGACACAATCCTGTTGAGTAGTACACATAAAATACATGACTAACCATCGAGCTTCCAAAGTCTAGATCAGAAAGACATGTGTCAATACTCACATTGCTCTTTTGGAGAGCCCTCCAGTGTTCTAACTGTGTATCCTTGCTTCTCCCAACTATTCAGTCTGCTTGCTCTTACTTCTGCCTAGTCTCATGTTACTCATAACAAGGCCAAGTTGAAGTGTTAAGCATACAACCTGCGCCATACCAAATTCACACCAGTCCTGTCCTGTAACATTTCTGACCTATATCAGCATTTCCAAAAACATATTCCAAGGAACATGCTTAAAGGCATTTACTACATGGTGCAGGAAATCTGTGGCTACCATACAGATCTCAGTGTCCCATCACAATGTATACTGGAATCTTAAAGCCTCTGGAAAATCCAAATACCCCAAAACAGCTGAATGCAGAAACTCTAAACTCTGTCATCCATCACAGAACACTCAGCTCAGTGAAAGTGAGCTGACACTTTGAAAACACTAGCATGCTCCAGAAAATAGATTGGGATATTACTGCTTTTGGGAGGGGAGGGGACTGTAGGGTATTATTATTATTATTATTATTATTATTATTATTATTATTATTCAACTATTACCCATACTTGTTAATGCCTTTTCTAGTCTTAGACTTTTACAAATATGTATATCTATGTTTCCCAAAACTGACTGGAAGTTCTTTGGGAAATTCTGTTACTTTGGATATTAACAGCCCTGCAGAGGACCATAAGCTAGATCCAGACTGTTCAACTGAACACTTCTCTAACTTCTTAAGAATAGAATATTTTTTCTAAAGCAACTTGTTCCTAACACAGAAATCACTAGTTGATGATATAAACCTAGACATACAGAGATCTGAGATTGTTGTGGGATAATTGTGACTTGTGTTATATAGAAATTTCTTTCAAATTAAAACATCCCATCCTGGTGACAGGCTGCTTAAGACTCAAAAAATAAAGTTTATAAGGCTCAAGAAATAAACAACTCACAAGTCTCAAAAAGCACCTGAAACTGACATGTCCTCTGGGTTCCTTTCCCAAGGTAAAATAAGCAGTAACAAAATGAAGAGCAGGATATTCTGCAAGTAGCTGAGCTATTAGCAGGTTATACAGGAAGCTTCAAGAACACAGCCTTCATGAATCATCACCCATGTTACAATGGCTTTTCAGTGATGCAGCTACCTTTGAGTCATCCATATTCCCCTAAGTAGCCCCACACCCATGCTCCATAAGTAAGTCCAAGAAACTCATTAGTTCAGCTTGCTTGTTCATGTTTCCACAAGAAAAGTAAAAAACACCCCAAAATTCATATATCATACATCAAGAACTTCAGAATACAACAGTATCTGCAAAGCACAAAGGCAATGAAGACTAACTGAGGTTACATAGGAAGAGCCCAATCCAATCTGTCACACTTAATAGAAGAGATCTGAACATACCAAGATGCAAAACTACAAAGGACAGATCAGGTGGCATACAGTGGAAGTCGACCATCTACAAGCCAATAACACTGGCCTCAGAAGAAACCATACTTAACAATTCTTTGATTTTGGACTTCTAAACTCCAGAATTATGAGAAAATAGATTTCTTTGTGGTATTTTATTATATCAGCCCTTGTGAACTAAACCACAGCCCCTAACCTGAATACTTCTTAACCACATGAGCACATGCACACATAAAAAGATCCTTTGCTCACAGAGTAACTCAGCGATTAACAAAAATGTCTATGTTCAGAATGCATAAAACAATGAAGAGACACTGCTGGGGCCTGGCAGCCTATGCCTTGAATCCCAGCACCTGGGAGGCAGAAGCAGGTAGATTCTTTGTGAGTTCAAGGCCAGTCTGATCTACAAAGTGAGTTCCAGGACAACCAGGGTTTGTTACATAGAGAAACTCTTGTCTCAAAAAACCAAAAAAGGAAAAAGAAAAATTAAGATGTACAACATTTTCTTTATCCATTCTTTAGTTGAGGGACATCTGGGTTGTTTCCAGTGTTGGGCTATTATAAATAAAGCTGCTATGACCATAGTAAAGCATGCATTCTTGTGGGATGGGGGGACCACTCTTTGATTATATACCCAGGAGTGATATAGCTAGGTCTTGAGGTAGAACTATGCACAATTTTCTGAGACAATACCAAATTGATTTCCAAAGTGATTGCACAAGTTTGTACTCCCATCAGCAACCACATCCCTTGTTCCACATTCTCACCAGCATGTGCTGTCACTCGAGTTTTTGATCTTAGCCATTCTGATGGGTTGTTTTGATTTGGATTTCTTGAAAACTAAGGATGTTGAACATATCTTTAAGTATTCCTCAGCCATTAGAAATTCCTCTGTTGAGACCCACAGTTTGTCCTGCCTCACAATGTGTCCTGCCTACTAGATGTGCAGGAGTAAAGATACAGCAGAAATTGTGGGAATGACCACAAAATGACTGATCCATATACACCATGAGAGAGCTCACCCCTGACACTATTAATGACTGATC
>JANHMN010000014.1:1351068-1373774 GCA_030674055.1 Rhabdomys pumilio | reverse complement strand
CACAGTGCACCTCCCCACTGACCCCTGCTTCCACACACAGTGCACCTCCCCACTGACCCCTGCTTCCACACACAGTGCACCTCCCCACTGTTACACCCCTGCTTCCACACACAGTGTACTCCTCACTGTTGCAGCCACACAGGTTCTCATTTGATGAGGTTTCAGAAGGAAATAGTGGGACAGAAATGTAGACTGCAGAATCTCTCAAGAATATAACTTGGTGTGGAAGATAAGTCTAAAAGGTACACAATATGCTAAGGCCTCGCCATAGCAGATAAGTCATTTTTTGACTCTTTAATAGGATAATGCTTTTTCTAGTTAGCTTTAATTGTCAATTTGACATTGCCTAAAGTTATCCAAGAGGAAAGCTTCAGTTGAGATATTGCCTAGATCACTAGATCACACTGACCTATGAGCATGTGTGGGAAATCTTCATTAGTATTTCTGTTCTTGTGGTAAAGCATTGTAACTGAACACATGCTGGGGAGAAGGGTTTGTTTCATCTTTGAAGTGTCAGGTCACACTCCATCCAGTCAGGCCTGGAACTTAAGGCAGGAACTGAAACAGAAGTCACGAAGGAAGACTGCTTACTGGCTTTGCTCCTTGTGGCTTCCTTAGTTGGCTTTCTTATACAACCCAGGATCACCTGCCCAGGAGTAGCACTGCCCACAATTAGGTGAACCTTCCCACACCAATCATTAATTAATCAAGAAAATGTCCCACAGACTTGCCCACAGGCAATCTGATAGAAGCGTTTTCTCAGCTGAGGTTCTACTTCCCAAATAGCTCCAGCTGTGTCAAAAAGGAAGAAGAGGGAAATTGTCTTGATATTCATTGATACAGGAGAGCAGGGAATGTTGTGGGCATCACTGTCTCACGGCTTGTCTAAGTGGTTCTGGGCTATATAAGAACACTAACTGAGCATAAGACTGTGAGTGACCTAACCAGAAACCAAGCCAGCAAACTGTTTCTCCATGTTCTACTCCTTAAGATCTGACTTAATTCCTGCCCCAACTTCTCTCAGTGATGGACTGTAGTCAGAACTAATAAATCTTTCTTCTGAAAGTTGCTCTGAGTCATGGTTAAGTTTGTGACAACAACAGAATCAAACTAGAACAATGCCTGTTATCTAAGCTTTTCCTTTGATCCTCCTTGGCCCAGAATGAAAAGGAACTAAATACCATGTCATAATTCAGAAACAGCAATTAGAATTTACTGAAATTTATAGCTATATGTGGGATGCAGCTCACATATGAGACTTGTCTCACATGTATAAAGCCCTGGGTTCAATTCCCAGCACCACACAAAGAGGGTGTAGTAATGGATGCCTGTGATCCCAACACTCAGGAAGTGGAGTCTGGGAATCAGAAGTTCAAGGTCATGATGGCAAGTTGGAGGTTACCTGAGATAATGAGACCCTGTTTCAAAGGAAAAGGTATATATGCATACATATACACAAATACACACATATAATTCATATAAGTAATAAAATATAGAGGTTTGAACAGGTATGGCCCCCATAGACTCATGTGTTTGAAAGTTTGGTCCATGGGAAATGACACTATTAGGAGATATGGCCTTGTTGGAGTAGATGTGGCCATGTTAGAGGAAGTCTGTCACTGTGGGTATGAGCTTTGAGGTCTACTGTGCTCAAGCTACACCCAGTGTAGAATCCAGTCTCTTCCTGGCAACCTTCAGATCAAGGTGTAGAAGTCTCAGCTCCATCTCCAACACCATGCTGGCCTGTATTCTGCCACGCTTCCTACCATGACAATAATGGACTAAATCTCTGAAACTGTCAGCCAATCCCAATTAACTGTTGTTTTTTTGTTTTTTGTTTTTTTTGTTTTTTTTTTTAAGAGTTGCCTTGGTCATGGTGTCTCTTCACAGTAATGAAACCCTGAGACATCAAAGTTAATTTGCTACTGTTCTTTTTTTTTTTTTTTTTTAATCTCTGCTACAGGGTGTAAGTTTCATGGATATGAAACTCTATTTTAACTCACCATTGTATTCTTAGATCTTGCAAGGTGCCTGATACATAAACACACAAGTCAGGTATTTAATGTTTATTAATATAATTTTTAAATTATTTCTTCATTCTCCAAAAGAACTTTCCAAGAAGCTCTTTAACTTAATATATGTAAATGGATTTGAGCATAATACTTTCAATTTTTATTTGAACACTGGAACCTTACTAACATACCTCTGTAGTTGCTTTTTATTCTTTTTGAGATTTTGAATAAACATGCTGAAGTCTTTTGGGTTGTGAATTTTGTGTTTAAAATTAAAGGGAATAGTTTTTTTGTAACATAATCAGCAGTGGTTGAGTTTCTTTATTTCAGGATGGAAGACTAACGTTTCAACCAGGAAGTCAGGTAGTAAAACTTCCCTTCATTAACTTCATGAGAGCACATGGCACCACCTTCTTAAATGCCTACACTAACTCTCCCATCTGCTGTCCATCGCGTGCAGGTATGAATGTGCCTTTAATTTGCCTAATGTTAGTGGAAAGAATCAGACCCCTAAAAGTACATTCATGTTCAAAATATCATATGCAAAAACCTATCATAAAATATTTCATGCCTAATAAAAATACATTGGTGTAACTGGTGTATTCTAAGATAAATGTTGAATGTTGGGCTCATTTGAGTTTCTAACTTGTTTTTCTGAAGAAAGACTTTTTCTTGCCTGGGATGCTGTCTAGTTCCGTTTCATTTTCTCGTAGACTATCAAAGCAGATGAATAGACACTCACAAGTCAGAGCGCTCTGTTTCCAAGGGAGTCTTTCAGTGAGGGTCTCAGAAGGACTGGAACTCATACCACCAAGGAGTCAGCAGTCTCTCTGGAAGATCCTTCACAGGAAGAACCTCTATTTGTGTTTATCTACAGTTTTCAAATTATTTTATATTGTATACTTCATCTCTTTCTCTTCTGTTCCAATTTACATCTATCACCAAACTGAGTGCTAACCTTATCAACAAATAGGCATAGTTTTAGTGGTAAGCATGTCAATGACCATAAGCCGTAAGTTTAGAAAATGAACATTTGCTTTTAAGACTATTGTCTGAAAGTTTCTCTCCTATGCCTCTGTCCATGTGGTCTGTGGTTTTCTGTCAGGAAGAGTTTGGTTTCTCTAGGAGCCATAGAGATCATGAGTAAAAATATGTTTGCTAATTTCTGTACTGTGCTGAATAGAATGAACCCTGAGCTAGGGTAAGGTGATTCTGATCCTCAGTGAAGCCTGCAAAGGAGCTAACCCAGTTTCCCCAACTACAGAATGCTAAATGTGCTACACTCCCCGCAGCAAACATGGTTGTCAATTGGAATAGTAAATAAGAAAGTGGTTAATGAACTCTCAAGTTCTCACAAAAATAGTTTTCCTAGAAAAAGCATATGACAAGGAATGATAGTGATACAAATGATTATTTTATTCTTGCTGTAGTTGATAATAGTCTTTTATTTATAAGTAATCCTCCTAATTCCGTGAGCATGGTTATTATTAATAGCCCAATTGCAGAAGAAAACTAAAACTAAAAGGTTGAATAACATCAGAGAACATACCGGAACTATGGTTACTGGGATTCATACCCAACCTCTCAGACAGTATTTTTTTTAGATCAGAAAAGAGGAGCTTGGAGTATGGCTCACTTTCTAAAGTGCTTCCCCCATGGTCATGAGACCTGAGCTTGAGTACCCAGCACCCATGTATTTAAAACAACAGTAATAAGCTGGGTGTGACAGTGCATGCATGTAATGCCACCACTCACAGGCAGAGACAGTTCCTGGGGCTTGTGGCCAGCCAAGCCAAACTGCAAGATTTAGTGAGCTGGTGGAAGAGGAAGGGAGCAAGGAAGGGAGAGAGGGAGGGAGGGGGGGAAGGAGAGATACTTTTTCTCAGAGACTATTTAGGAAGACACCTAGACATGCACATGCATACACACAGAAAAGAAGGCCTATCCAGTCTACTGTGTCTGAACCACAGAATGAGAAAAGGAAAAGAAACATTTATTAAACATTTAGAAAATGAAAGGGAACATATAGTATCCTTTTTTCTTTCCTTTTCTCAGAAAAACCTAGCAAAAAGATACGTACTAGGAAAGCCCCTGAGGATACAAGGGAATCAAGGTCTATAATGGTCAGTGCACTAACTTACGGTTTAAAAAATTAGAAAAAAATACTTACAGATACCTTTTATGACTGAAAAAGTACTAACAATGTTCAAGCCCTAAATACAACAAATACCTTAATCAACCTAATCTCTAGGTCTTGGTGGGTCTATATGAGGAGTAGATATGCTAACTCCTAGCAGGCTTTAAGTGAAGTAGCAATGAGGACTGTCTGTGAACAGCCAGCTGGTGGGGTTTCTTATTCCCAATCACAGACTCTAAGACAGCCAGCCACACTGTCTGAGTAGCTCCTTTAAAACTTGAATTGTTAAATTTTACCGTCATCAGTCTTTTCTGTTATTTTTACATTTTTTATTTTTTATTCTTTTTCAGTTTTTTATCTTTATTTTATTTTTATTCTTTTATTTCTCTTTTTTAACCCCCAGCAATGTGGAGTGGCCTCTTCACTCACTTAACAGAATCTTGGAATAATTTTAAGGGTCTGGATCCAAATTATACAACATGGATGGACGTCATGGAGATGCATGGCTATCAGACACAGAAGTTTGGAAAACTAGACTATACTTCAGGACATCATTCCATTAGGTAAAAATTAAATTAACCCCACGCCATCCTCTGTCGCACAGTCACGAGGTTTTTTTGTTTTTTGTTTTTTTTTTTTTTACTACTTACTTTACTACAAGGCTGAAATTAAATCTCTTAATCCCTCAATTATGCCAATTTGACTAAAACTTAACTTTCTTTAATCTTCTTAAAATATTAAAGTTGCTAATATTCTGTTGGGTTTTTCTTTTGTAAAACGTTGACGGTGAGATTCAATCATCCTCCCTTGGGCCCTCCTTATTTCTTTGGATTTGTGGGTTATAGCGTGGCTATCCTGTACATTATACCTAATGTCCACTTATAAGTGAGTACATATCGTATGTGTCTTTCTAGATCTCGGTTGCCTCATTCAGGATGATACTTTCTAGTTCTGTCCGTTTGCCTGCAGATTCATGATGTTCTTCTCTTTAATAGCTGAATAGTATTTCGTGGTACGGATGTACCACATTTTCTTTATCTGTTCTCCACTTGAGGCACATCTAGGTTATACCCTGTTTCTGGCTATTATGAATAAAGCTGCTATGAACATAGTTGAGCAAGTGTCCTTGTAGTTTAGTGTGGCATCTTTTGGGTTTATGCCCAGGGTACAGCTGAGTCTTGGGGTAGAACTATTCCCAGTTATCTGAGAAACAACCAAATTGATTTCCAGCATAGTTGTACAAGTTTGTACTCCCACCAGCAGTGGAGGAGTGCTCCCTTTGCACATCTTTAGGAGTATTCTCTTTGCATGATATCCTTGCATCTGGTGTTTTGATCTTAGCCATTCTGACAAGTGTAAGATGGAATCTCAGAGTCTTTTTCATTTGCAATTCCCTGATGACTAAGAACACTGTAATTTTCTTTAAGTGCTTCTTGACCAATAGTAAGAGATTCCTCTGTTGATAATTCTCTGTTTAGTTCTTTATTCCATTTTTAGTTGGGTTATTTGGTTTGTTGATGTCTTATTTCTTGAATTCTTTATTTATTTTGGACATTAATCCCTCTGTTGGATGTACAGTTGGTAAGATCTTTTTCCATTCTGCATTTCGTCCTATTAATGGTGTCCTTAGCCTTACTCTGCAGTTTCACGAGGTCCCGCTTATTAATTGTTGATCTTAGTGCCTGACTATTGGCCAGTGTGTTCAAGGCAGTTCTTTACTCTCTCCTCTGTTAGATTTAGTGTGTCCAACTTTATGTTGAGGTGTTTGATCCACTTGGACTTGAGGGGTTTTTTCTTTTTTTTCCCCTTTTTTTATTGGATATTTTATTTATTTACAGTACAAATATCATCCCCTTTCCCCTCCCTAGAACCCCCTATCCTATACCCCCTTCCTTTATGCTTTTATACCATTTTTATTGCATGCATGTAATAAGGTCAGTTCTAGGTTGAGGGTCTAGCAAGACAATAGATGCAAATTAGTCGAGGAACATTCAATGCAATAAACACAAATAGTCAAAGAAAAAGCAAGGCATTAAACCCAGTTAAGTGAACACTCCGGTGATCACTGTTTCTAAAGTATCTGAGATGACCGAAGTATCTGAGCCTGCTTCCTTATCCTAGCCCAAGGTCATTTTCATGTTGGGCTTGAGTTTTATGCAGGGTAGTAGATATGGAAATATTTGCATTCTTCTATAAGTAGACATCCAGTTAGACCACCATCATTTGTTGAAGATGCTTTTATTTTTCTCTTGTATTGTCTTTTTGTCAAATATCAAGTGTCCATTAAGTATGCTGGTTTATTTCTGGGTTTTCAGTTCTATTCCATTGATTGACCTGTCTGTGTCTGTCTGTCATAAATTGCTCTGTAGTACAACTTAAAATCAGGAATGGTTATAACTCGAGAAGTTCTTTTATTGCAGAATTGTTTTAGCTATTCTGGATTTTCATTTTTCTATATGAACTTGAGAATTTCTCTCCCAAGGTCTGTAAAGAATTGTGTTGGAATTGTGATGGGGATTGCATTGAATCTGTAGACTGCTTTTGGTAAGATGACAGTTTTCATTATGTTAATCCTGCCAATCCATGAGCACAGGAAATCTTTCCGTCTTCTGAGGTCTTCTTCAGTTTTTCTCTTCAGAGACTTGACGTTCTTTTCATATAGGTCTTTCACTTACTTGGTTAGAGTTACACCAAGATATTTTATATTATTTGTGGCTATTGGGAAGGGTATTTTTCCCTTATTTCTTTCTCAGCCTGGTTAGTATTAATATAAAGGAGGTCTACTGATTTATTTTTGTAATTAGTTGTATCCAGCCACTTCAAAGAAGGTATTTATCAGCTGTAGAAGTTCTCTGGTATGATTTGGGGGAACATTTATACACTCATATCATCTGTAAATTGTCATACTTTGACTTCTACCATTCCAGTTTGTATCCCTTGATCTCCTTTAGTTGTCTTATTGCTCTAACTAGATCTTCAGGTACTATGTTGAGTAGATAGGGAGAGAGTGGGCAGCCTTGTCTTGCCCCTGAATTTAGTAGAATTGATTTGAGTTTCTCTCCATTTAATTTAATGTTGGTTATTGGCTTGCTGTATATTGCTTTTATTATATTTAGATATGGATGTTGTATCCGTGATATCTCCAACACTTTTAAGATAAAGGGGTACTGGATTTTGTCAAAGGGTTTTCAGCATCTAATGAGATGATCATGTGATTTTCTTTCAGTTTGTTTATATGGTGGATTACACTGATGGATTTTCATATATTGAACCATCCTTGCATCCCTGGGTTGAAGCCTATCTGATCCAGGCTGATGATGTTGTAGATGTGTTCCTGGACTCAGTTTGCAACTATGTTACTATGTATTTTAGCATCAGTGTTCATAAGTAAAATCAGTCTGAAGTTCTCTTTCTTCGTTAAGTCTTTGTGTGGTTTAGTTACCAGGGTGACCATGGCCTCATAGAATGATTTTGGCAGTGTTTCTTCTGTTTCTGTTTCTGTTTTGTGGAATAATAGTTTGAGGCATATTGGTTTTAGATCTTCTTTGAAAATCTGGTAGAATTCTGCACTAAAACTGTAAGACCCCCCCCCACCCTTGGCCAGTGGTACTTACTTCACAAGATGCCCCCAGTGAGATACCAAGATGCATATTGATGCAAAAGCAAGGGGTTTATTTACCAGCACACTGAGTTAACCTTCAATTAGTCCCTTAAGGCAAGTTACTAGAATGCAACCCCGAATGGCTATTACAAGCAGTTTTTTACTTTTTAGGGGCATAGATTATATCAGCAAGGTTACAGTTCAAACTTATTGGCTAAGCATATTGACCTCTAAATCTATTGGCTAGCAAGCATGGCACACATTGAACTCTACCTGGGACTTTCCAGGTGACCATTAGTACATTCTTAGAATTTTTTACTCAAGAATGTTCTTGTGGGTGGAAAAAGGAACTCAGCCTAGCTTTGAGCCTAGGGGGAGAGGGGAGCTGTAAGGAGGGTGTGGAATTAGAAAAAGCCCTTGGGGTCCCTCAAAGCCAGTTGGTTTGGGGCTTTTTTGTTTGTTTGTTTGTTTGTTTGTTTGGAAGGTATTTAATGACTGCTTGGATTTCCAAAGGGGTTATAGGACTATTTATCTAGTGTTCCAGCTCTTGATTTAACTTTGGTAAGAGGCATCTGACTAGAGAATTATCCATTTCCTTTAGATTTTTGTCCTTTCCAATTTTGTGGAGTAAAGGCTTTTGAAGTAAGACCTAATGATTCTTTTATTTTCCTTAGTGTCTGTTGTTATGTCTTCTTTTGCATTTCTAGTTTTGTTGATCTGGATACTGTCTCTGTCTTGTAGTTAGTTTGGCTAAGGGTTTGTCTATCTTACTGATTTTCTCTAAGAACTATCTCTTGGTTTCATTAATTTATTTTTTTTTTATTGTTCTCATTGTTTCTGATTGATTTCAGCCCTGAGTTTGATTATTTACTGCCGTTTACTCTTCTTGAATATGTTGACATTTTTTTCTAGAGCTTGTAGAGTGAAAATTATAAAAATCATTTTATAAAATATTTACATATAAATTCTTTCTTAAGTTCTTTGAAGGGCATGGAAATTTTCTCTGAAGCAAGCTAAAAAATGTAGACTGGCCAGTTTCAGAAAGTGGAAGAGAGGAATGCAAGTCATCTATATGGGGATGGGAAACTAGTAACCAGATGACAGAGCAAGTAACAGGGTAACAACTGAGAAATAGTTGGGCAAGTGACAGGGCAACAACTGAGAAATAGTTGGGCAAGTGACATGGCAAGACCACTTTTTTGAGAGGAATGGGTGTTCAGAGTGCTTTTCACATGACCCTGAATCATTTGGGTTGGGTTCCTCTGGAATGTTCTGCTATTTTATGTTATGTATCCTTGACAACCCCTCACCCCCTTCCCACTCCCCTGGTTTGTGGTTTTCCCTTTTTAAAAAAGCCCCTCAGCTTGCTGGTCTTTTGTCAAATTCAGCTCCTGCATGAGCAAGCAATTTGACCATTGACTGGTCAACTCTCCCTAATAAACATCTGCTGATTGCATCCAGGTGCGGTGTCTTGCGATTTTGGGATGGCTGTGACTTCCCGAGACTTGAGTAAGGATCTCCCGAGTTTGGGGGTCTTCAAGCTTTCAGATGTACTTTTAAATTGCTAGTGTGAAAAATCTCCAATATGTTTATAAAGGCACTTAGTGCTATGTACTTTTCTCTTAGCACTGCTTTCATTGTGTCCTATAAGTTTGGATATATTATGCCTTCATTTTCATTGAATTCTAGAAAGCCTTTAATTTCTTTGCTTATTTCTTCCCTGACCCAGTGATCATTAAGTAAAGAGTTGTTCAGTTTGCAAGAGTTTGTAGGCTTTCTGTTGTTGTTGAAGTCCAGTTTTAATCTATGGTGATCTGACAAGATACAAGGAGTTATTTCAATTTTCTTGTATCTGTTTAAGGCTTGCTTGTGACTGGCTATATGCTCAATTTGTAGAAGGTTTTTTGTGCTGCTAAGAGGAAGGAAGGTATATTCTTTTGTGTTGGTGAAATGTTCTGTCAATATCTGTTAGGTCCATTTGATTTATAATGCCAGTTAATTTTATTATTTCTCTGTTTAGTTTCTGTCTCAGTTACCTCTCCATTGGTGAGACTGGGTGTTGAAGTCTCCCACTATTAATGTATGAGGTTCAATGTGTGATTTAAGCTTTAGTAATGTTTCTTTTATGAATGTGGGTACCCTTGCATTTGGAACATAGATGTTTAGAATTGAGAAGTCATCTTGGTGAATTTTTCATTTGGTAAGTATGAAGTGTCCTTCCCCATCTCTCCTGATTAATTTTTGCTGAAAGTCTTTTTTATAAAATATTGGCATGTTTACTCTAGCTTGTTTCTTGGGTCCATTTGCTTGGGAATGGCCCTTTATTCTGAGGTAATGTATTATCTTTGCTGTTGAGGTGTTGTGGATAGCCCTGGTGCTGTTTGTATTTTGATGCTAATTCAGCTTCCCCTGGAGAGGCTGCCTGGGGTGAGGTGCGAATCAAGCATCTGGACTTCATATGACCCTTCTAATGAATAAAGAAACTAGTCACTGAGTGAATAGGCAGGACTTCCGGGTGAGAGAGAAGAGGCAGGAGAGAGATAAGGGGTTTTTGGACTGGGACAGTGAGAGGTGACAATGTAGATAGTGGAGACCCCATTTCAGGTGGCTGATCCGTCTGGATCTGCTACCGGAGGATTTAACTTAGTATGTCCTATAATTTGGATGTTGATATGCCCGGCGATTGCATTACCATTGATTCTGAACTAAGTTTGTGTGATGTTTTCCTTCATGCAGTGATGCAAAGCATGGGTTTGGCCATGGGAATTTTGAAGCATGGAGCTGGCAAGATAGCAACCCGCCAGTGGGAACTTAGGGAGTTGGGTGGAGAAATTTCAGAGCTCTGAGTAAGAGAGTCTCCATGAAATAACAACAGGCCAACCAGCCCTCCAAGGCTTGCTGGTGTAGTGTGAACACCATTTTTTAATATTTAGGCAGCAGAATGATGGACCTGTTTTTGCATTTATTCTGTTAGCCTATGTCTTTTTATTGGGTAATTTGAGTCCACTGATGTTGAGAGATATGAATAACCGATGATTGTTAACTCCTGTTATTTTGATGTTGGTGGTGTTAGAGTGTGTGTTTGTGTGTGTGTGTGTTTGTGCGCGCACGCGCTTGTGTGTTTCCCTTATATTGCCTTTGCTGGTATGGAATTATTTATGTCCTGTGTTTTCTTGAATGTAGTTAACCTCCTTGGGTTGAAGTTTTCCTTTTGGTATTTTTTGTAGGGCTGGACTTGTGAATAGATTTTGTTTAAATTTGGTTTTGTCTTTGAATATCTATGATGACTGAGAGAGAGTTTTGTTGCAGTTTCTGAGAAGCTGTAAGACATCTCTACCTTCTAGTTTTAGAGTCTCTGTTGAGAAGTTGAGTTTAATTCTGTTAAGTCTGCCTTTGTATGTTATTTGTCCTTTTTCCCTTGTAGCTTTTAATATTCTTTCTTTGTTTTTTGATTTTGTGTTTTAATTATTACATGGCAGGAGTATTTTCTTCTCTGGTCCAGTCTAATTGGTGTTCTATAAGCTTCTTGTATGTTTATGGACATCTCTTCCTTTAGGTTTGGAAATTTTCCATGATTTGGTTGAAAATATTTTCTGGTCTTTGAAGCTCTGTCTCTTCACCTTCTTCTATTCCTACTATTCATAGTATCCCAGGTTTTCTGGATGTTTTGTTTTGGGAACTTCTGATTAAACATTTTCTTTGGCTGATTTATCAATTTCTTTTATCATATCTTCTATGCTTAAGATTTTCTCTGTCATCTCCTGTGTTCTGTTGGTCTTGTGTCAGTTTTTCCTGTTCTCTTCCTTAAGTTTCCCATCTCCAGAATTCCCTCAGTTTGTGTTTTCTTTATTGCTTCTGTTTCCATTTTCGGGTATTAAACAATTTTATTCATTTCCTTAACTTGTTTAATTGTTTTTCCTGTGTTTCTTTAAAGGATTTATTCATTTCCTCTTTAAAGGTCTCTATCATCTTTATAAGATTATATTTAAGGTCATTTTCTTGTGTTAGAATATCCTGGGCTTGCTACAGTAAGATAGTTGTGCTCTGAAGGTACCATATTGCTCTCCTTTTGTTGATTGTGTTCTTATGCTGGCCTTTAGCCATCTTGTTGTTCCTGGATGTTCCTGAAGCAGCAGGCCTCCAGTGGGCAGCCTTGGACTGGAAAATGGAACTCAGGAAGCAGTGCAAGTCTCAGAGCAGCTGGGCATGGCCTAGAGGACTTGATGGGCAGGGAAATGTCGGGAGTGGACGTTGATACATGCCACTCAGGGGACTCAGGTTCCAGACCGAATAAAAGGAGACAAAGAGTTGAACATAAACATGTCTCTCTCTGCTTCCTGACACCAGATGTAATATGACCAGCTGCCATGGTATGCATGACTTCCCTGCTGTGGTAGATATGCTAAAACTACAAGTCAGAATAAACCTTTTTTCCCCAAAGTTGCCTTTCTTAGGATATTTTATCACAGCAACTAGACAACTATTATACCATCTAATATTATCAGAAAACAAATCAAACAGACTGCTATGTTGTTTGACTAGTAAAAACTATAAATCAAGTCATCTGTCATTGTATCTTATAAATATGTATTTTCTCTGCTTATGAAGACACATTTCTTTTAAATCTGTTCAGGAGAAACATTTTCTTAATCCTTCCAAACAAACTAGAGGGCTACTTCCCAATGAAAAAACAGATACATACAGAACTCTTGAAACTTTGGAAAACAGCATAGGAAGCACAGTGCCTGTTTTACCCATCCAGACAACACAAAAAGCTGTCCACAGAGAACCTGACAGGTACAAAGCAGGGACCACAAAACTCAGAACACTGACCACTCTCTGCCACCCTGCAATTCCAGTGCCTAATGAATAACTCTGTTTATCTCATCTCTACCTATTATGATTTTGTTATCTGACATGATATTTGTTATATTTTTAGATGGCTTCTCCACAATAAGGTTATTCTGAAGAAGAATAGGCATCTTAGTAGTTTCCTTTAGGACTCCCCATTTTACTGTTTTTAAATTTTAGTATTCAGACGAATGGTACATTGTCCTGGGTATACTCTGAGCATCGTCTTTACAATAGTGAAAGATGTTTTGGACTTTCGTTTGGTTGGTTTTTTGTTGGTTGGTTGGTTGGTTGGTTGGTTGATTGGTTGGTTGGTTGGTTGGTTTTGGTCTGGTTGGTTTTGGTTGGTTTGGTCTGGTCTAGCTATTAGAATCCTTCTGATAGCTAGAACATGTACAGCTCAAGAGGCTCAAGAAATTCAGGGGTTTCGCCTTCCCATGACTCAGGTTGTTGCTTTGCTTTATTTGTGGTATTGAAACCCAGTGCTCGCCAGGCAGTGGTGGCGCAAACCTTTAATCCCACCACTTGGGAAGCAGAGGCAGGTGGATTTCTGAGTTCGAGGCCAGCCTGGCTTACAATTGAGTTCCAGGGCAGCCAGGGCTACACAGAGAAACTCTGTCTTGAAAAACAAAAACAAAAACAAAAACAACAAAGAAAGAAAGAAGGGAGGGAGGGAGGGAGAGAAGAGAAGAGAAGAGAAGAGAAGAGAAGAGAAGAGAAGAGAAGAGAAGAGAAGAGAAGAGACCAGACCCAGGCCTCACACATGCTAAGCAAACTCAGCTAAATCGCAGCCTACCCACAATTCCTACCTTCAGTCTCATAAAACACAGAAGTAATATTTCTGAGCCTTTAAACAAGTCTTAGGGGGTTAAATTTTTATTCCTAAGGTGATATAATGAGCTTGGCTATATATGATAAACTTTGCCTCCTGCTTTAGGAACTTCAAGTTCATTTAAAACCTGTTATGTCGTCTTCACTATTTCCTTGATGACATGTGTATTTATGCCCTATAATGCCATTTTGAATTTGATAAACTCCAAAGAAGTATACCATCAGTAGGAACAAATAAAGAACAGGAAGGAGTAATTTCTTAACAAAGACACCAGCTAGGCACAAACAAACCATTTAGAGGGCATAAGAGGAACCAGAATTCCTGTAAAACTAAACAGAGAAGTGAGGCTCTAAAGTGACATTAAAGGACTTGACTAATAGGCCAAAGCAGCTGTCAGAAAATAAAGTCTATGGCTCATCAGATAAGTTGGATTTGAGAATCTCTGGAAATATTTCGTTCTCTAAAAGTAATAATAACCTTTGAATCATTCCTTTGTATTCTTCATATTAAAACCTACTTTTTGTTTGTTTGTTTGTTTGTTTTTTGGTAGTTTCAAGACAGGGTTTCTCTGTGTAGCTCTGGCTGTCCTGGAACTCACTCTGTAGACCAGGCTGGCCTCGAACTCAGAGATCCACCTGCCTCTGCCTCTGCCTCTGCCTCCCAAGTGGTGGAATTAAAGGCGTGTGCCACCACCGCCCGGCTAGAACCTACTTTTTATTCTCTATTAGAGTCCCATAATGATTTCTAGTAATTGTTTTGTTTTGTTTTGTTAGTTTGGTTTTGCAAGACAGCAAAACCTGGCTCTCCTGGAACTCAATCTGTAGGTGAGGCTAGACTCAGACTCAGAGACCCACCTGCCTCTGCCTCCCGAATGCTGGAAATAAAGGTGTGCACCACTATGCCTGTAAGGCTAGTTCTTGAGAGTCTATTTAATTTTTTTACTTCTGCATGTTCATAAGGTCAAGACATACACATACTCACATGCCACGGCACGTGTTGGGTCAGAAGACAACTTTCAAGATTCAGTTCTCATCTATCATGTACGTTCTGAAGAATGAACTTGGATCCTTGAGCCTGTGCAGCACACACTTTTGTCTGCTGAGCCATCTGCCCCCCATGCCATTTATTGGTTGGATCTAATTTGTTCTCCCTTTAGGGTGCCCTGATTTATTCTTTGCATGTTTCATTTGTCAACTTTTTTAAACTGCATTGCACGGTAGTTACCATGAATAATAGTATTCTTTTAGTACCTCTTTCCAAAAAAAAGCTAGAAATGTTAAAATTTCAAAAATAAGGTGTATACAGAATATGAGAATTCTCAGGCTTTTACAATTTCAAAGCAAGGTTAAAATATGTCAAGGTATATATGTAAACTAGCATTCCTAGTAACAAATGTAGTAGCAGACACATTCTTCAATCTTATCAACCTCCCAGCATCATTTTGTGCCTTTTAGAAATCTTTTTGAAAATCGAATGGGCTTAACAGTTTTTATAATTTCACACACACACACACACACACACACACACACACACACACACCAATGGTATTAGTTGGCAGTGTGTTAGTTCTCTGAATATGATAATTATTTTTCACTAAGTTCCTTGCTTTACTTTGATTTTTGTAAGTATTGGGGAGCCAACACAAAACCTCATACATGCTAGAAAAGTGTTTTCTATACAGACCATTCATGAATTCTTTAAGTTGGGAGAATATTCACTTGAACCCACCTACACAATATTGGGTTTAGAGGCATTGAAGAATCAGATTATCAGTCTATCATCAGGCCTGTCATGCACTTCTCTCAAGTCATGGAACTAGGAAATAATTCTGAATCCAGCGCAGATTTAATGGCCTCAGTGTCAAGCACTGATGGTACTAAATCTTCAACAACATTCATCAGCACGTGATTTTCTGGTCTTCTCTGGGCCTTGGTTTTTGTTTTGCTTTATAACTGTGTCACTTTCAGCCATGACCCCACTTGGTTCTGGCTCCATGTCCTGTGTGACCCTCTCCATAAAGAGTTGCTTTATGGACATAGTTGGATTTGTTTTTTCTTGCACAATTAAAGTTCTGTAAAGTATTATAAGTCCAACTCAAACTTCATGCCAGAATTTTCATAATTGGTGACCAGGTTAAGAACATAGAGATTTAGTGTCTGATATAAAAATATTAAACTAAGATCAAATGTAAAGTTTAGACATAATAAGAGAAGAGTGTTCAGTATGGAATGGTACATTTTTTTCTAATATAAAATTTATAAGATTGGTTAAAAAATTTGCAAGGGCATTTGAAGAACTATCATTTTTCTATGCAAAAGAAGCTTCGACAGATTTAACCAGACAGTATGAAGGAGGGAAGCCAGCAGAACTATGGAAGTCTAAGCCAAGAGGCTTCCTGGGTGACTTAGGAAGCCACATTGTTACTTCATATTGAATGAAAATTCATTTCTCATAATCAATCTTAATGTGTGATTTTTTTTCTCAGAAGTACTTGTTACTATGTAAATTAATTCTTGGTACCTGTGAACCGTACCTAGTGTTAACAGCAGGAGAGTTGGCACAGAAGACACAACCAGCAATGGCACACAGGCAAATTCATACAGTGATTAGTTGGCAGCGTGTTAGCTAATTTTATTTTCCATTTGTGTTAGCAAGGAGTAAATCACAGTTTAGTAAAAGATAAGAATAAAGTCAAATTTTAGAGCTGTCTATGATGATAAAGCTGGGCTAAAATTAAATTAATTTGAACACTTTTACCATTAAGAGGGAGCTTTACCATGTTAGTGGGATTTCCATTGCTATTCCTGAGAGAGATCAACTTTTAACATGGGAAGATTTGACTTGAGCGTTCAGAAGCATAAGTCCATGGTTCAATGGCTCTGCTGTCTTGGGTCTATGATGAAGCAGAGGATCATGGCAGGAGTGTGCAGAAGGGAACACACATTCACATCACAGAGGCCAGGAACAAAAAAGAGAGGAAAGAGACAAGGTCTCAGGGTTTCATGAGCATGGCCCCTGTGGCCTTCACATGCGCTCTCTAGGGTCTGCTTCAGAAAGGGGAAAGATACAGCCAGCTAGGCTTAACCGTTTTTATAATTTCACCAAAAGAAAAATGGTATTAATAAAGTTAATCAACAAAAAGGCTAATGATCTTCCTTGGCTCTAGATTCATTCCTGACTATGTTAAAACTTGGGGTTGACTATCGTAAGGACTCAGCACGCTGCAAATGCTTGCCCACACCTGCGCCATTCCAAAGATGAGCAGCTAGTTCCGTTGCATTACCAGTTTGTCTTTGCTTCCTCATATCCACACACAGTGCGCATATTCCCTTGAGCTGCTCGGGCTCGACTCTACACCAGTGACATTACACATCTAATGTAGGAGCGGTGCTTAGCATGGCGTCAACAAAAGACTGGGAAGCTAATGCCATATGCTTTAGAGTATGGTGGATTTTTCCCAGAAAATCCAATTTTGGAGTCTCACATCTGTTAGAGTTAGAATCTTTTAGGTGTGATTCTGCTAAAATTCAACTGTTTGATATTTTAATTAAAGTATATTAACTATGTACTATCAAATACTTTTACTGTCGCTGCTTCAATTTCTTTGTTTACCTTCAATGATCAAGTGGTGGGAGGCGGAAAACTTTATTTGTTTTCATTATCCATGGGCCATTGGTCATTTTCTGGTCTGAGATTTCTTCTGAGTATTACGTTTTAACATGAAATATAATTTTGCTGGAGTTATTATCTAGATTCTTGAAAAATATTTCTCATCTGATAGAGCACTTTAAAGGCAGTTATTAATGGACACTATAAAAACCAGCTTCCTGGCTGTGCTGGCTGTGCTGGCTGTGCTCCACCAGCTTCTCAGACTGGACAGTTCTCACAAATAACTCTAGCTTCTGTCACATTGACTAAGACTGGCCAGCACAACTAAACATCTTTCTCTTTTAAAAATAAATTGACTATTCTACGTAATTTGTCTTAATCTTAGCACAAATGAATATTCATTTGTTTTCCATAGCTCTTAAATTTGTAATACTCAACAACTTTTTAACTGAGATGTGATACAGTTATCTAAACACTTCCACAAGGGACTCTTAAAACCATTTCCCCTGTTGCTTTTCGGCATTTGTTCAGCCAGTTTCTAAGGTTGCATGAATGTTTTCTGACACACTTGTCTTCTTACACCCTCAGTAACCGTGTAGAAGCATGGACAAGAGAAGTTGCGTTCTTGCTCCGACAAGAAGGCAGGCCCATCGTTAATCTTATCCCTGATAAGTATAGAAGGAGAGTGATGGCCAAGGACTGGCAGAATACAGACAAAGCTGTCAATTGGCTAAGACAGGTTAACTACACCAAACCATTTGTTCTTTACTTGGGATTGAATTTGCCACACCCTTACCCTTCACCATCTTCAGGAGAAAATTTTGGCGCTTCTACATTTCACACTTCTCTTTACTGGCTTGAAAAGGTAAGTATTCCATGTATGTCCATTCTTACTTTTATTATTTTTATGGAAAAATTAGGAACTTATATTTTTAAACTAAGCCAGTAATAAATTAGTTCAAAGGATAATATTTTTGAGATAAAATGTTAGAGCTTGCTAACTGTAGAGATGCACATGTGATATGTCTATAAAAAGGAACTAAAAGACATTATCTTTGGAGTACAGGCAGACCTCACTTCCCCCAGTTCAGGATGGTAAAAATAACCATGTAGAATGAAACTACAAAAAAATCAATCTTAATTGTCAAAGAAAAAGATTATCATTTTTTTTCTAGAAATGTTAAAAACATCTGTCAAAATATTTAAAATTTTGCTTTGGGTTGTCAATAAAAATAGAAATAGAAAAATGTATTACATAGTATAGTGTGCGGAAAACAGACACGCTTAGGCTGGGTGTTGTAAAAAGCACATTAGGTACAGTGTGAGCAGGGCCAGCCTTCCCCTGTGCAGCTGATCTGATCTGCAGCAAGCATCTTCTCTTGGTTTGGCAAATTGTCATATTTCTCTCTATATTTGGATCACCTTTCTGTATTTTACTTTTTGGCTTTCAATGTAGATATATCTGCAATAGTTCTTTTAAAGTGAACATTTTTACCAGTGCCTCTTCTGTCTTAATCTCGATTCTTTTCAAACTGGTTTACCTGCTTAAATAGGAGTCCCATCCCTACGTTCTTCTGAATGTGAATCTGGATTCTTTGGAATGGCAGCACTGTCAGCATACAAGACCAGCCTTTTCTTCTATAATTTCATATGTGTGTGATCTGAATGGTGTGTTTCCTTTCTTTGGTGAATAGTCATCCTTATTGAGTCTTCTTTCATTCCACTTTTGTGAAATGTCTCATGGAGTTATCACTGGGAGACACATCTATTCTCCTATTAATCTCTGAGGAAAGCCAAGGAAAATCCCAAATACCCCTGCTCCAGATAGTGTAAATAAGTTTTACTCAGCCCATTCCTAACTCAGAGGATTGTCAGGCTGCATAGCCATTCTTTTCAACCTTTCTATGTATGAAACATTTTCAAGTTCACCACAGATACTCATTGGAAGAAAGGGATATTCTGACTTTTCTTCTTCCTTTTCAGGTAGCTTATGATGCAATCAAAATCCCAAAGTGGTTGGCTTTGTCACAAATGCACCCTGTGGATTATTATTCCTCCTATACAAAAAACTGCACTGGAAAGTTTACTGAAAATGAAATTAAGAACATTAGAGCATTTTATTATGCTATGTGTGCTGAGACAGATGCCATGCTTGGTAGGTGGTATAAACAATAAGCAATTTCATGAAGAAATATTTTTTCAACAAATTGTGATTGTGCTAGTTGGGGCTTGCAGGAACTTCCTCAGATATTTCTTAGAGCAGTTGCTTAGATACCTAAGACTTAGAACTTTGAGACTCTTGACTTAACAAAAATACTTTAATAAGAGAATAAAGGACCCTTCCTATTTTAATTATTCATAACTTCCCAGATTTGTTCATACATAAAGAGGAGTCATAGAAAGCTGTTTTCTTTAAAAAAAAAAACACTTTATTTATCAATATTTGTATAAACATATACTTATACATGTATACATATATACATACATATATAAACAATAATTAAATAATAAAATGTATTTAAAAAGTATGGGGGGTTGAGAAGAGTGGGAGGAAGGAGAGAAAGGGGAAAATTATGTAAATACAGTGTTCATATATGAAATTCTCAGAAAGGAATCCAGTTTTTTAAAATGTTCAACAGATTAACTAGCATTTTACAATGTGAAAATAAATATGACCTATAATTATGTTGAAGGACATTTTAACTCACTACAAACTTTGAAGTTTAAAATGACATGAATAAAAATTATCTTACCCAGTATACTAATAAAAACCACAATAACGTTTTATAATTCACAGTATTTCTGAGAACAAGAAAATAGATTGTCAGGAGCTAAGTCAGCAGAACCAGAAGTACACTGTGTGTTATTTTTTTTTTCTTATCAAATCATAATTTTTACTTTTTAGCACAGGGGTTATAAACACAAAAATGCAGGATGTGAGGGAGGGGATGATACAGGAGCATAGGTGTTCAGGGGGAGTACAGATATCTTTCAGAACAGGGTATCAGCTGGGTGAAGGTTCAGGGATCAGGTCACTATGACTCTTCCTATGATTCACTTGTCCTTATCTAATTTGGTACTATCTACCAAAGGCTGCCTATTTACAAGGTTTATGACTACTCAGGCTGGTAGATTTCAACAAAAGCTGCCTGTTTACAATAGTTTATAGCCCTCTGTTTCAGTGTTTTTCCATAGAGACCCAAGACTTCGTGTTAGCAGGCATGTAAGTCAGGCCTATTGCTGATTTTAGGCTTATGGCTGATTTTAGGCCTTCAGTGTAGAAGCAGGGCTGCCCCTGACATCTTCTCCCTTCTCTAAGTATAGAACAGCTGTGGCGATTCTAATCTTGCCAAGACGGGGATAGAGGCCTGACCTCCAGTAATTAAAGGGGACATTGTAATGGCTCCAGTCCTCCTGTCGTCGTCCAGTGAGGCATGAGGGCCATACCCGTCCCGATGCCTTTTGCCTGGAGAGGGGATACTTTTGACATCAACCCCTATTCAGTCAGGCTTGTCCCTCAGGGAACCCAGAAACATATTTTTAACTTTTATTTATATTCCCTTGCAGTGCTTAGCCTCGCAGCCTCAGCAAGAATTCAGATCACCAGACAGAGGGGGTTCTGGGTTGCCCCTCTCTGCTTGGTCTAGGGGTGGAAGTCCCCTCTTTTAGGATGGGTGGAGATGGGACTTGGGAACACCCTGGATAGAGTAACAACCTCATCTAGAGTCTCGTGGTCCTCCATAGCTAACATATGATACTGTATCCGAATAGATTTTGCTATCAGATTATCTATCTGTTGTTTCACAAAGTTAGTCAGCCTATTTAAGGCCCAGGGACCAAAGGAAATAAGCAAAAATAACCCAATTAATGATCCCAAGATGGAAGGAAGTAGGGTTAACAATCATGGAGAGGCTGAAGACCAATTCTTGTACAAGCTCTCCTTTTTCTCTTTTTCTCTCTGTCTTTTCTCAAGACCTTCTCTGGCCTTTTTCATGTTCTCTTTAATCATCCCTGTTTTGTCTATGTAAAAAGCAGCATTCTTCTTTAAGGGCTGTACACAGTCTAGAGCTGTACACAGTCTTTTCTATTATAAAAGAGAAAATCAGGTCCAATAAAGTCCTTTGTAATTTTGGGGGATCGCATCAGACATCGAAACAAGGGATTTCATCAGATTAGTGATGTCATTCTATAGCTGTTTGATGTCCTTGTCAAAGGCCCATTGGAGGTCTGAGTAGTATAAGTCCAGAGGCCAACATCAGGATTAGAACTCCTAATAGCAGACATCATGGGTGATTAATTTTTACCTGGAAGAGAAAAAAGAAAGGAATTCTCAGGGAAAATTCTCTTCCCTGGATGTCAATTGTTATTCATCTTATTTATAATTGGGCCTGGTTAGAAAGCTGTTTTCTACTTGAAGCAAAATACAATTGGCCTTAACAGGGCTGTACTTTGCTGAACACAGGCATGCGGCAGGTATTTTCAAGAGATGAAGAGTTTGACATTCCAAACACTGATGGAGAGGAATCAATTCGGTGATTTGTGACCACGAACTCCTTCTGTGGAACCTGAGGATTTGCTGAATGGTCCTCAGAAGCCCAGCGTATAGACACATAGAGGAATTTAGAGTAGAAAATCTCTTTAACTTTTTTCAAGCATGTTAATTTCTTACACATGCTTTGTATCATTAGGCATCAAGTAATGATTTTATGTAAAGTTAGAAAAAATCACCAGCTGATAAAAGTTGTATATGAAATTATTTTTATAAAATCAGTCATATGTATTAAAGTGAGAAAATTCCAATATAAATCTTATGATTACTGGGAATGTCAATCTTGGGAGTGAGGCAGATGGTAGGTTGAGGTGTTGTGGAGAGAGCTTACCACTAATGTTTGCTTCACCATATCATTTTAAACATGTTTAAAATGCATTCTAGAAGCTGGCGGTATAGTGTAGTGGTTGAGAGTAGCTGCTGCTCTTGTAGAAGACCCATGGGTCAATCTACAGTTCCAGTAACATTCTGTTTTTAATGCTAAGCCAGTGTAAACAGAGGTCCGTGTCTGTTTCCTGTATTCTTCTCACTCAGAAAGATAACAGATGTCCAATCAGCATGTACATAGTATCCTAGAAGAAAACATTAATACTTACAAACAAATTCCTTACCCCTTGTCCATTCAGAGTCAGGCTTTCCCACAGCTCAGAGCTATTTCCTCTGATGACTATAGTCACTGGGTTTCCTGACACGCAGGCTCAAAGGCGTCTCTGACAAGCCTGCCTCAGTAAGATGATTGTGGAAGGGTTCTCGCTGTGGCAGGAGCGCTGTTTCCAGTTCCTACTGAAGAAACCTTGTGTTTAAAAATAACGGCTTTGAAGATAAATTATTTTCACAATATTGTTTCACTTCCTTTGCTATATTTTGGGATAAAGCACAACTACATTGGGGAAGTGTGGGCAGCATCTCTTTCTGCACACCAAACACTTTGAGAATGACCATTACCCCGTGTTGTGAGAAGTACTCACTGAGCAAATAGTATGTGGCAGAAGGAAAAAAGGAAGGAATATGGATAGATTATTTACATAATCAATGTAAATATGAAAAAGTAACAAGGACCTTCCACGTTCTCTCTCTCTCTCTCTCTCTCTCTCTCTCTCTCTCTCTCTCTCTCT
>JANHMN010000014.1:1313005-1341115 GCA_030674055.1 Rhabdomys pumilio | reverse complement strand
AGTCCACCAGTGGCTCACAGCCCACTCCTCTCTAGTCCACCAGTGGCTCACAGCCCACTCCTCTCCAGTAACAGTAAACAATAGTAATCTCATGCTATATATGAATGTGTTGGTAAGTATTAAACTGAAAGTCTTAGCAATTGCCAATTTTACTTACTTTCAAAATATTTACTATATCTTAAGTGCCAATGACTACAGAACTCATATTTTCAAAACTAGTTGTACTAAGTCCTTTTTTGCAGACCTCTGACAGTTTAACATCAGTTTTCAAGAATAGAAGCAAGCATTCTTGTTGTTTCCCTGCATAATACAGAATATGAGATATTTTAACAACTGTAGAGTGAAAAATTATAAAGACCATTTTATGAGATATATATAGGCTTTTTCTTTACCCTAGACCTGAGCACAAGAATGCAGGTTCCAGAAGGCGGAACTGAATGTAAGATTTCAGGCCCTCAAGCCTCAGGGAAAAGAACCCACCTGTGGGTGGGGAAAGCCCAAAGCAGGAAGACACATTCCTGACCAAAAAAGATGCAAGTCATCTAGGTGGGGCTATGGCCGGAGCAAGTGAGAAATAGTTAACCTGAAATAGTTGGTAATGACAGGGTAGGGCACAGTGACATGGTAAAACTACATTCTTGAGAAGAATGAGTGTGCAGAGTGATTTTTACATGACTCTAAATCATTTGGATTTGGGCTCCTCTGGAATGTTCCACTATTTTTATGTTATATATCCTTGACAACCCCTCACCCCCCTTCCTACTCCCCTGGTTTGTGGTTTCCCCCTTAAAAACCCTTCTCAGACTGGCTGGCGGGGTCAAACTCTACTCCTGAGCAAGTATGCAGTTTGACCGTTGGCTGCCAGCTCTCTTTCCCTAATAAACCTCTGCTGATTGCATCCAGGTACGGTGGCTTGCTATTTTTGGGTGGCCGTGATTTCTCAAGACTTGAGTAAGGGTCTCCCGAGTTTGGGGGTCTTCACAACCATCAGTTATTATTTATAAATCATGATGTTTCATGACTTACTAGGTTTTTGATGAAACTCTTTGGATGTATTTGATGTGTTAGAACTATTTAATGGGACATAGACTCTTGTGCCCTTCCCCCAGGCCTGAGCAGGCCTGTCATTTACCACAATAGACCAAACAACAGTAGGACCTAGAAGGAGGCATTGCCTTGCCAGTCTTAGCGCTGCCCTGTGGTCTGCTACCAAGCTAAGAAGAATGGACTGCCTGCTGAGCTAGCCTTGACACCTTCCAGACTGCTATCTCCTTACCCAGCCCCTGGGCTGAACCGAGAAGAGACTCTGGGGGATGGGGCTTACCCTTTATATGTGAAAGCAAATTATTAAACTTCAGGCTTTGATCAGAATACTTTGTCTTGGCCCCACGTTTCTCTCGCCCTCCTTCCCGTTAATTCCCAGGCTTTGTCTCAGGAGAACCCAGTACCCGTGGCCGCAGGCGGCTACAGACTCTGGATATAGTTGATTTTATTTTTTGTTGTTGTTGTTTAGAAAAAGAAAAGAAAAGAAAGAATATGAAGCTCACTTCCTTTCTTGGTCAGCTCCCTCCAGAGGGCAACCACAATGACCTTGCTTGTATTCTTTTGTGGGTAAGCTATACATTAGTCACCAACCAAATGAATATATTCTTTACATATACACACAGGCATACTCACAGCTGATCATGTGCTATGTAGTGTTTCTTCTGGCATATCGTGTTCTGGCTGTTATTTCCTAGTTCCAATTAACAATAGATGCTGAGAAGTAAAACTGCTGAGCCAGAATCTATAAAAATTCCTGTCGATTTTCCCAAGCTGCTTCTAGCAGTTGGCATTCCCACCAACAGGTAGCAAATGTTTTATTTTTGTTTATTGTGAGTACTGACATTTTTTCGTAGGTCTAATAAGCACTAGAATTTGCATCAGAATGACCTTTCCTATGTCTACTGGCCATTTTCTCTACAGGTTGTCAGCATTGTCTTTCTGTTGCACGCATGCTTTTAGAGATTAGCCTTTTGAAAAGCAAAACAGAGAAAAAGACTAGAAAGATTGTTCTGTGGTTCAGAGTACTTGCTTCATCAGAGGACTAAGATCCAATTATTGGCACCCACGCAGTAGCTCACAACTTACGTATAGCCCTAATTCAGGGGAGCCAATGCTCTTTTCTGGCCTCCAACAGAGCCAGGCAAACATGTAGTACACAGACTAAATTAAGGCAAGATACTCATTCACACAAAATTTTAAAAATAGTAAACAATTTTTTTTTTTTAAAAATGCTGAAGCCGGGCGGTGGTGGCGCACGCCTTTAATCCCAGCACTTGGGAGGCAGAGGCAGGTGGATTTCTGAGTTCGAGGCCAGCCTGGTCTACAGAGTGAGTTCCAGGACAGGCAGAGCTACACAGAGAAACCCTGTCTCGAAAAACCAAAAAAAAAAAAAAAAAAAAAAAAAAAAAACTGGAAATAATATTTTTTTCTAGTTTGTCTTTTGATATCGACCTGGAGGAAATTTGTATTTTCTTATAACATATTCATAAATCTTTGTACCAAATAAATATCATGTTTTTTTAATTAAAATATTCTTTAACATGTTTTTAAATCTTTATTTTGTGGCTTTTAGAATTTGTATCTGATTTAGAATGTTCTTCACTCTGATGTTCGTAAAGTTTTGATTTTAGCCCTTAGATCTTTGATCCATGTAGACTCTTTTACTTATTAAAGATCTAACTTCAGTTTTCAGTGTTGCTGTTTTCCTTAGTTTTGTTTAACTGCTAAGAGACTGGCCGTCGCAAGCACTTATTCCCAGACTGCCAGTTGATTCTGGCAGGAAGTGACCCAGGATTACTACACACAGGCGAGAGTCATTGTCTGGTCTTTCAATTGCTTTAATCTCTAATTCAGATTCATATATTACGGTTATGGAACACATGCTAAACCAAATAAGAGCAATACACACTAATGCAATTACAGCTACAGTCCACATATCTTAGCCATATATACGATCTGTTCTCGGCTCAGGTTCGGGCTCGGACTTCTCGGTCACCTCTATCGGTCTCCAGAGGTGGTCTCAGCGAGTCTTGCTCCGCTGGCAATACCCGGTGCGGTGGGGGTATACCCGGCATGGTGGGTATTGGATGATCTCGTCAGGCGGTGGCTGTGCTCAAGTCGGTTCTCGTTGGAGTCCAGACTAGCGTGAATTCGGGAGGCTAGTCATGCTGGACTGGCAAGTGGACTTTTTGCTGGGGTTTTTATACTCTCAACTTAGGTTGGGGCGTTTCCTATCTTTCACAGCACACTTTATCACTCTAAGTCACATAGCACATCTGGCTTTACTCTTTTTATCTACTGCCTATGCTAGGTCCATCTGGACCTTCACAAATGCTCCTTACACCGGCCTTTTATTGGGTTGGCTGTGCCTTCTCCTACTGTACTCCATTATATAATGTCTTCGGTTGACCATCGTCTTTTTCTCCTCTCATCGGATTGATCACATCAAGGTCCACCCATGAGCATGTCCTTTCTGAGTCTTCTGCCTCAGACACGTAGACGGCCTGTTACTCTGGGGCCCAGTGCCGCATGAAGTATTCTCTTTAGTCCCAGCTACTCTTGTTTAATTTTTCCATACAAATTTGGACTAATTATCAAATGAATAATTATTTTTTTTCTTTTCATTCTTTGTTGTTTGTTTGGTTTGGTTTGGTTTGGTTCTTGAGACAGGGTTTCTGTATATGGATGTGGCTGTCCTGGAACCTGACTTTTAGATTAGAATGGCTTTGAACTCAAGAGATCTGTCTGCCGCTGCCTTAAGGTCTGCTTAAAAATTCTTTTAAATAAGGTAATTAAATTTATAGCCTACTTTAGAGAGAATGAAGTTTTTAAGGACAGTCATTCAGAACATAGTCTACTTTTTCTCTTTGTTTACCCCTTGGCATAGAGGCTAGCCTGGGCTACTAAGACCTTGTCTAAAAAGGAAAAACTAGCCCCCATTCACAAGGACGCCTGAGCACTGTCTCACTACTATGTCTGTAAAGCCCTCCTGTCAGTGATTCCAATGTGAAGCTAATGTCAATTTATTCCTAGTTGTTACATTATTCTGTTTTGTTGTGAAGCATTCATCAGAGAAGACTGATTAGACATGGTTTAAGTCAATATCAGGCAGGCACCTACACTGGGTGTTCAAAATCCCAATATACCTCCAAGCTTCAGGGTGAGCTTTTAAGTGCCAAAAATCACGTCCTAGGTTGGCATACTTCAGTTAACAAGAACAGAGCTACAGAAGCTGAAAAGCAAGGTGAAAACATTTGAGACTTTCTGAGAACTATGGACTTTAATGGATTCGCCTTAGTTTTAGCTTTGGAAGATGGTGCTGGTGAGTGTTACAGCCTAAATGGTTCTACCGTCACGGAAGTTGTGCTAAGGTCTCCAGGCCTGCTAAGCCTGGGCCTGTTCAGCTTCTACTTCAACAGACCATCCTTTATCTCATTCTTTTTTATTGTCTATGCAAACTCTGTATATTCCTTTTATACTTCACCTTCCTACTGTTTACATTCACTTTTCCTTTTTTAATTTAAATTTTATTGTTATTTATTATTTTTTGAATGTGTGTATAATATTTGTGAGTATTTGTGTGGAGGCCAGAATGTCTTCTGGGACCTATCTCAAGGGGAAGACACTTACTGGTGCTATGATGTACTTACAGACAGGAGCCTAGCATGGTTTTCCTCCAAGAGGCTCAACAAGCAGCTGACTGAGACAGAAGCAGATACTTACACCCAGTCAGTCTGAAGTCAGGGACCCCTGTGGTTAAATTAGGGAAAGGCTGGGAGAAACTAAGAAGGAGGGTGAGCCCATAAGAAGACCAGCAGTCTCAACTAACCCGGACCCCTGAGATTTCTCAGACACTGAGCACCAAGCAAACAGCATACACTAGGTGGTCCAAGGCCCTCTGACATACACACAACAGAGAACTGCCTGGTCTGGCCTCAGTGAGAGAAGATGCACCTAACCCTTGAGAGACTTGAAGCCACAGGGAATGGGGAGGACTGGTGGGGTATGTGGGGGTGTGGGGACATCCTCTTGGAGACAGGGGATGAGGAACTTTCAAAGGGCAGAACAAGAGGGGGATAACGCCTGGGCTGAAAAAAAAAGATTAATGATAATATTTTTTTTTAAATAGAAGGAGGAGGAAAATGTGGGGAGAAGGCCAGGGCCAGCTCACCCTGTTGGTTCTGCATGACCACAACTGACTCTGGCAACCCGAGCAGCAGTAGTCGCCATTTTCCCTGGAAAAATCCATATTTTACCAATTCCTTCTAAAATTCAATGGAATAAACTTTCAGTGGTAGAATCTTGCTATATAGTTTATGAGAACATTCCAACAAACTGCAGAATTACTTTGAGAAATAATTGAACTGACATTCGGTAAGACAGTCATGGGCTGCCAAGTACTGCTCAGAAATGAAAGACTGGAGTGCATGGTACCCAGAAACTCTCCATTGTAGCCATCGTTCCTCTTCATGTTCTAGCAAAGAGAGACATCAGCACCCACACACCCCAGACCTGACTGGGCTCTTCTATATGATAGTGGCACCAAAGGCATGAAAGCATCTGATGTGATACATTTATACTCAAGACCAGAACTTTGCTCAAAAGTTCTGATATGCGTTATATAGGCACTGATTCATCAACTGGACGCACAGTGACAGATGGAATCTGCCACATATTAGGACCATTATGAGGCACTGGATGCATAATGAAAATGATAAATGTCTTCAGCCAACATGATAGACCTTAGAAAACGAGATTCCTACAGCAATCAGAATGATATGTATCCTATCAAGTCCTCCTAACTCATGCATCTGTAGGTTTCAAACATTACCACAGCCTGGGAAGCGACAGACACCCACACCTCCCTGGCCCAAGACCAGGAAGTACAGGAAATTCTACTTTCACCATGATTAATGTGATGGGTGCACAAAGA
Organism: Rhabdomys pumilio; assembly: GCA_030674055.1. Taxonomy (NCBI): domain Eukaryota; kingdom Metazoa; phylum Chordata; class Mammalia; order Rodentia; family Muridae; genus Rhabdomys; species Rhabdomys pumilio. The sequence goes on along the minus strand of JANHMN010000014.1, from coordinate 1,335,138 downwards.
CAAATTGAAACTTCCAACGGGAAAACTGAAATTTGTTTGTGAAGTGAGGCTAAAAGTGGCAGCATCAAATCTAAACCATTTCCTGTGAGCTGGATTTCTTTTTTAAAAATTGGCCGCCGTATCGTTTTCTTAGTCACCTTTTCTCTGGGCTTATTGGAGGCGTAGTCCCTCCTAGCAACCTTCCATCTGCTGGAAAACAGAATCAGGAGAACGAGGAGCCCGCGTGACATATTCCTCGCTGGAAGAAAATACTAGGAGACTCAATACATGAACCACCGTTTATATAAAAACCAGTTAGTGCCCTCTTCAGACTGACAAAGTGAGTTTTGCATCACTGAGAGGAGAGAGCAGCTGCCATCCCCTGATTCTAGTAAAGAGAGTACTGGAAAGCATCTGCAGACCTCTCTGTTCCTAATTGCCAGGCAACTGGAAGGCTCTTAGTTCTCTCCAATTAAACCGCTCTCGCTGCAGGCAGAGGAAGGTGAGCCCTATCAAAGGCTCACCTAATGACTGCTCAAAAAACTGTTAGTATTGTTAGGGTTGGGTGTAGTTCTGTGGTAGACTGCTTGTCCAGCGGGGTCGGAAGTGGAAGAAATAGAGAACCCTGCTTGGTTTCTTGTGTCCTTGTATTTCTCAAGCTAGTGCAGACATGTGGCATTACAAAATGTGTTTTGTTTTTCTTTTTTTAACCAAAGGTAGTATTTGCATTTTCCCCCCTGTTAGCAATCACACAATTAATTGTTGGGAGAGGGGCTACTATCTCAGTCGGGAACTTTCTATCTCTTAACTGGTTCTGGGTTAACATTAATCAGCCTTTGCAGTGGTCACATACACAACTTTCTGTCTGGCTATATGCCACAGGGTAAGATTTCCAGAGCCTAAAGGTTCACAGATTCGGCTGAGGGAGGCGGCTGCATGGATTACAAGATGCTCTGCTGGGATTGGGGGAGGGGGCGAAAAGCGGAGAAGGTGGAGAAGAGGGATCATGTGTGTTCCTCGAATGTACAACCCACATTTGAGTGACAAATACCGAGGACAACCTATAAAAACAACTAAGCGCAAATCCACCCACATCCATCTCGCCCTGGATGTGTGCTTTTTCAACTAACTTTGGGAAGTCACAGAGACCCAGCGGTGTGGCCCGCGCCACCTCTCCTACACTTTGGCATTTTAAGCGTTATCTCTCAGCGGTATCTCTCTTTCTTCCAGATTAAGGATGGAAGATCCCTTCAGCTCCTCAACTCTGGCTCCGGCGTCCAACCTCTCCGTACCCATTCGGCCGAGTTGGGATCTCAACCTGACTTCTGGGCAGGGAGCCTCTGTCCCGGGACCACAGCCACCTCCACGCGAGCCACCCAGCCACCGAATCCATCTGGTCTTCTTGGGGATCATCCTGATGGCCGCGGTAGCTGGCAACACCACGGTGCTCTACCGCCTGTGCGGCGGTAGCAGCAGACCCTGGCCGGGTCCCAAGCGTCGCAAGATGGACTTCCTGCTTGTGCAGCTAGCAGCGGCTGACCTGTATGCGAGTGGAGGCACCGCGCTGTCCCAGCTGGCTTGGGAGCTGCTGGGCGACCCGCGACCGGCTCTGGGCGACCTGGCTTGCCGACTTTCCCATCTGCTGCAAGCATCTGGGCGGGGCGCCTCCGCCCACCTGGTGGCGCTCATTGCCATGGAGCGCCAGCTCTCAGTGCGCCGTCCTCAGGGCCCGCAGCTGCCCGCACGCGCCCTGGCTGCACTGAGCTGGCTGTTGGCTCTGCTGCTGGCGCTGCCGCCGACCTTCGTGGTGCGCTGGTACGTTCCTTCATCTTCAACCGCCAGCGCCTGGCCGGGGGAGCATCGCTGCGGGGGCATCTTCGCGCCCCTACCGCGTTGGCACCTGCAGGTCTACACGCTCTATGAGGCTATCGTGGGCTTCGCGGCGCCAGTCGCTATCTTGGGTGTCTCTTGCGGCCACCTGCTGTGTGTCTGGTGGCAGCGCGGGTCTCAGGCTCCTGTGGCTGGGATGCCCTGGTCGCCCAAGATGACCCGTGCCTCGTTGCCCAGTGCGCTGCCCCGAGCCAAGGTGCAAAGCTTGAAAATGAGCCTGGCGCTGGCACTGCTCTTCGTGGGCTGTGACCTGCCCTACTTCGCCGCTCGCTTGGCAGCCGCCTGGTCATCAGGGCCCGCGGGTGACTGGGAGGGAGAGAGCCTGGTGGCAGCGATGCGTGTCGTAGAGGTGGCCAACAGCGCTGTCAACCCTTTGGTCTACCTTTTCTTCCAGGCGGGCGACTGCGGTCTCTGGCGGCGGCTACGGAGGCGCCCAGGAGTTCTGTGCTGCCTGCGGGAGGAAGAAGCGGATATCGGCGAAGGGGCTAGGGACCACCAGGCACTCCACCGCCATCGCTGGCCCCACCCTCATTATCACCATGCTCGGCGAGACGAACGGAACCAGGGCTTCCTGCGCCCTCCCCCGCCACGCCCCAGACCGCTGGCCTGCTCCTGTGAAAGTGCCTTCTAGGAGCTGCTGCACAGACAGGTCGTTTGTCACTGTGGCACAACCTTCAGACAACACAGGGTATAAGTGGTCTGCCTAAATCACCAAGAGTGGAACTGTCTGCAGGAACCACTGAAGTCGCCCGCATCCTGTATGCGAGTTATTTCCTTCTAATAAGGACATGGTTTTCACTTCCGGTTAGATTCCTTCCCTCTGGTTCCTATCATGCTGCCCATTCTGAGGGGACCAAACTCTTGGAAAGTTGTAAACAACAACAGCTGAGTTCCAGAGTTAGTATTTTTGCAATTCTCTTTTGTATTCCCACTGTGTTCTAGATAAGACCATTCATTTTAACTAAATTGCCAAATTTCCATTCGCTGCTATTATGTTTTCAGCGATTTTGAATTGTGCTTAAATCAAGTGCATCTTTAGGGAACAGCAAATTTGCTGTTCCTTCCAAGAGGAAAATCTCCATAATGCTCTTCCTGGGGAGATTTGGAGTCTTGCTAGCCACCCTGTGGGAAAGAAATCACGCTGTCACTTTAGCGAAAGAGCATTTGAAAAATAAAAGCATTTCTCACCTAGCTGCGAGAAATCTTTTTTAACATGGTAATGTGTTTTCTGGGAAGAAAATGGGTGTGGCTTTTATTTCCAGTCTAACTTCCACATCAATAAAAACTGAGAGTACACGAGAACATAAGCTTCTCTTAGTCCTTTCCAAGCATGCCTGTATTCTGTTAGACATAGAGCTACTGTGCCCCGCTATTGTGCCTAGCTTCTAAGTCTGTCCACATTAAACTCCTAAGGGCAGTCTTGAGGGAAAGCATCAAGTCGATGTGCCAGGGTGGGACTCACTTTTCCAGTGCTCCGAGATCTGTAGGAGAAAGCTGAGTCCAGCCTGTGTTAAACAGTTTTTAAAACTGTCTAAAAACAAACCCAAACAGGTGTAGTAGAGCATGGGTTCTGTGAATAGTCGTCCTGCCAGCGATCCCAGCACCCAGGCAGGAGCATTGTTTTGAATTTGAGGCCAGTATCGACTAAGTACTGAATTCTAGAATAACTTGGACTACACTGTTAGACTCTGTCTTAAACAAACAAAACAATGTCTAGGTATTCAAGTGAGTGGAAGAGGATTAAATCAGGGAACAGTTGATGCATGACCTCCTCCTCTTAACTGTTCTTGCTTCTGGGGGAAGTCACCGCATTTCTGAGCACTATACCATGTGCCCAGCAACGTCCTGACCTGAGAACTCACAACTTTCACACAGTAAGTGTGCTACTAAGAGGCAGAAGGTAAGGGACTGCCTAAAGCAATTACACAAGTAATAATCTCTGAGAACTGTGTTTTGTTCGTGGTTATATCTATATACTTCTACAACATGTGATACATAGGAGCCACTCAATGCAGAGTTGTGGCATAATTTAGCAAGAGTAGGCATAGGTAGGATACATAAAAGATAAGCTAAAGGAAATCTACATTCCGCCAGAATACTTCTTCTTAGTGGATACACCAGTTCAGCCCATAGTAGGTCCTAACAGAAGAAACCCAGGTCTCTCCTCCTTTGTACCACTTGGATGTTAGGAGGCTGGAGGTTGGCATCCTCTTCCCCTGAGAGGCTAGCTTATCTAGCTGAGAGCTACCAAGAAATGGCAGGTGTGAAACAACAGCTACTCAAGGTACACGTATCCTGCTTGCTCAACCCAGCGACAACCCAGAGGTGTTCTGTGAGAACAAGTAAGGGCTTCACTTCACCTAGCAAGATTGTGTCCTTGCATCAGCTCTCTATAAACTCAGCATCATGTCCCCTACTCTCTTACCCCTGGAAGGGACCTTGCTATAACAGAAAGGAGTCTGTCCGAGGAAGGCCCGGAACACACTGATAACTCAGAAAACTGTCTCTAAGCACCTTCAGGGTCAGCTAGGTGGACCTGTTGATGGAAGCCAGACAGACAGCCTTGTCTTACATGAGGGCATGGATTCATTTATCTAAACTTGAGGTGAATTTGGCTCTGAGTGTTTGATTCGTAATCTTTTCCACTGAAGGTCAGCTATGCAAAGCATGTGACAGTTTGGTCAAAAGGAGCCTCTAGTATATTTCTCAAACTCCCTCTGCACCTTACTGCTCTGTTCAAAATGCCAAAAGTAAGAATGTTTCTATGATCTTGCTCTGTCCTTCACCAGCCTTTTAGCATTTTGATCCATGCAAAGTGAGGCACACTCAGAGCAGAGTAGACGATAGACAGAATCTATTACAAGGTAAAGTGAGCTGTTCTCGAGATCTGAAAGTGGCCAGTGGCCAGCGAGACCTCTGTGGAAAAAAACACTCAACAGATAAGAGCAAACAAGGGCCTGAGAGACGATCAAGAAGGGAAATACTGTCAAAATATGAGAGTGGACAGTGAACAGAGATAATTGTGGAGGAAAGCACTCTCAAGGGAACAGAGTGGACAGTGAACAGAAAGACCACAGTTCCATCCTACATTTTAAGACAGGCTTTATACCATGTCTGAAATAGAATACTTCCTAAAGGGCATTTTCTTGTCCAGTTGATTGATAGGACCTTTGAACTAACTCTTAAGGGAGAGGACAATGATCAGCTATCAAGAAAAGGGACCATGTCATCCCTGTTTTTTCTTTTACCAGAAATCCTTCTTCTAGATAGTAACCTTATAATCTTCCTAGCGGTTTAGAATGCCATTTCTCCACCAAAGACTAGAGATAAAACTCAGATCTCATTATTTCGATCAATAATCAAAACCTTATAGTTCCTGTTCCTGTTTTTACAAGCTGCTGACTAAAAAGGAAGGATCAATCCTAAAGAGCTTTCAAGACTGTTAATATCTGGCTAACAATGTCACATGACACAGGGAACACAGGTCATTCTCCAGCACACAGATCATTACAGCCGTTTCCTGACCACAGGAGCAGCCTCCCCCACTGGTAGAGTGGAGATTCAGAAGACAGTTGTGCCCCTGGTTAAGGCCAAAGGACCCCTGGAGGAACTTTCTCGTCCTTCAGAATTTGGACAATAAATGATACTGAGCTGCAGATGGTCCTTGCTCTCATTGGTCCTCCCACCTCTGATGAGTGTGTTATAGTCTGAAAAACAGAATAGATCTCTAGGAGGAGCTAAGGTGGGAGGAGTAAGAAGAAGAAGAGGAAAAGGAAGAGGAGGAGGAAGGCCAGGGGGAGAGAAGAGATGTAGGAGGATGAAGAGCCATGCAGGTGTGGAGAGCAGTTCTGGGTAACAACTCATATTTAGGTTAGCTAATTGGGAAACACCTCTAATTGTATGGCCATATTGTTATTGAGCATTACCAAACATATAAAGCCTTTGGATAATCTAACATTAGAGAGTCTTATTTCTTACTGGGCCCACGTGGATAGTGGGATGGTCTGGGCACAGCCCAGCCTTTCAGAGACAGCATTGAAGATTGGCAGAGCCATAACCCACACTGGCGTCTCGTGGGTGTTAGGGCCATTGTCTCTGGCCACCTGAGCCTGCAGTCTGAGCAGAGCAGTGGCAAAAATACACCACCCACAGGCCTTGCCTAGTCAGGAACATGGAGGCCCAATTCGAAAGATAGATTGGGTGCAACTGTTTTAAAATATCTCTCACAACAAGTGGCAACCAATGTCTGGCACAAATTCACGAGAAATTTAAATCTATTTCACTTGAGAGTAAAAGTTGTATTAAAAGAAGAAAGAAAGAAAGAAAGAAAGAAAGAAAGAAAGAAAGAAAAGAAAGAAAGGAGGGAAGAAAGGAGGGAAGAAAGGAAGGAAGAAAGAGAGTAAGCACTGAGATAAGTCACATGACTCCTAGCTTGGGAACACTGAACAACAACAACAAAAAACCTGCAGCTGAGCTCCCCTGCTGTGAGAAAAAGCAGGTTGCTTTTTGTTAAGAAGAAAGTACCTTACATTTAGAGCAGAGAGATTTGAACTGTGAATTAAAATTGAGATTATTTGTTTATAAAACAGATTTAGATAAAGTTTTCTTTGATTCATGTGCAGAATCTCACCTGCGGTTCGGACAGGTATACTTGTTAGCCTGGAGAGCTAAATGAATAAGCCTCTGTTGTGGAGGGGTTACTACATTAAGTATAAAGTTACTGTATAGGGGTTATTTGCTTTTAGGAAAGATTTACAAACAGATTTGTCCAAATCACGAGGGGGTTATTGCCCATGGTTTGGAACTTAGATACAGAAAATTGTCACTGGCTCTAGAGTAAAGAGTACAGTGTATAATTGGAGGCTGCTCTGGAGTACAGAGCCAAACAGATAGATTGTATAAATAAAAAAACTGTTCTGGCAGAGGGCCAAACAGAAAGAGAGTGTAATTGGGTGTATTCAGATGATATAAAGTAATATTGCCTCACAGGAGACTCGAGTTCTGTCTAACGTGGGCCTCACAGGAATTCTGGGTTCATTTCCTGCTTGGCAAAACAGGGAAGGCCTAAAGAATAGACATAAACAGTATATTAGTTATTAACTTGATTTTATTTTCAAGATGGGTGTGATTTTCAGTTTTCTGGTTATATTTTTCCTCTGGGAAAGAGGTTAAGATAAAGGTTTTTCTGGTTATTGGTTCAAGGATATGTTGTTTTGTCTGTGTGTTTTCAGAAGAGACAATTAAGATATTTCTACCTCCCAGAATTATATGGATTGAACATGACAAAGGCAGGATGCCAGAAGACTAGATTCCAGAATTCAAACAAAAAATTATCTTGATACTAAAATTTGTTTTGAGAATTATATATTACATAATACATAGCCTTGGTGTATCTACTCATCAAACAGGCTGAGCAGACCTGCTCAAACCTCTGATGTCCTGGAATTTCAGCTGGATGCAATGAAGACACAGACATCAGAGGCTTATCAATTTACCCTTCCCCCACCTCTCTTCTAATATCTCAACACCCATAATCAGCTTGAAGAAGTTAATTAAGAGTCAGTGCCCCCAATTCTCTGGGCTTGGGGACTGAGGTGGTTAATATTAGGCTGTCCGCCAAGGGAAAACTAATGGCTTTATAGGAACAGGGGGAATAGCTAAAATTGATTACATAGCCATAACCTATTGATAGAAATCTGTATAATTGTTATTAAGCTGAAGTTATAATTTCTTAAATAGTACAAAATTTATTTTGATTTCAAATTCAAGGGTTTAATTGGTATAATTTCTTCTATTAAGTCAAAATTGGTGGGTACAAGGCTGAGACCCAGTCATTCTTTAATTTTTTTAAAATGATTTGAGATGGTTAGCCTGTGAGTTAAGGGCCTATAGCAAATTCATGGCTCTAGGTTTATTGTTAGGGTGTTTTCTAGATTTTAATTAGCAATAGCTGAGAAGATTTAACAGACGACAGTCCAGATTGCTTTACATAGATTGTTGGTTTTCAAAGACGTCAGAAGTCCACAAAATTGACATTACAAACATTCCTATATTAATGTTCATTTTGATTAGAGACTTGTCTGCTCCTGACAGCTTCCTGTTTTAGATTCTAAGAAGAAATTGAGCATCTTTGAAGTTACTCCAGTTGTGTTGAGACAGCCACTAGGCAAGAATTGCCTCTTTTAATCTACAGACAAATTACTGTCCAGAAAAGGACACATTTGCAGAATAGTCGACTGATTATATCTGCTAAGACAGAGTAATCAGCCCTTAATACTTCTGCATTACTAGATCTGTCAGATGAACCTGGGCCAGAAGGCTGAAGATCAGATTGTCCAAAGTTTTGTAGTATAGGGACTGTCTAGATGTTCAGCAGTCTCTATAAATTGGCTAAGTTTTAGAAGCTATGCTTTGTGCTTCCCATAATTTCAATTAATTCAGTCATTCTGGATTTCTGACTGGGTTGAAAATTTACAGTCTCATAGCCAACCCAGGCTATTTACTTTGAGAGAACAGATTTGAGAGGATGGTTTTCAGCTGACATTCATTCTAAAAGCCAGGACAAAAGCCAGGTTCAGAACTAAGGGTTTTAGTTAGGAGAGATGACAGAGGTTCTGGTTATTCAACAAAATTATGGACTGGTTATTAGGTCTGTCTTGTATCTTACTGGTTCTGGTGGGGCACTGCCTAGAGATGACCAGAGATCCAACATGTATCCCTGCAAGGGACATCATACATTTTGCCATGCTCCCAGACTCCAGATTCCTGACACCAATACAAAGATTTCCATTGATCCGCGCCTTTCAGTCACATAGGGCAATGCCCCTACCAGCCCCTCCACAGGTAGAGAGCATGACCACAGGCTGCAGAGCCTCAAGAGATCTCCATATTAATGAGATATCTAAAGGCCAGAGGACATAGCCAATTAAGCATTCCTTCCCAAACCCTCCTCTCTGCAAAATGTATTTAACCTCAGGCCCACCCAGAGAGCAGGGAGGTACAGCTTCATTCACTTTCCGCCATGACAATAAACCTTTTAAGATCATGAACTTCCTCTTGTCTTTGGGGCCCACTGTAGAGAACTGTGGAGGGGACCTTTGACTACCAAGCCGCCATCTAATCTCCCGCTGAGGACCTCTCTACATTCCAGCCACAGAGCCCACCAACTCAAGCAAGCTAGCCGAGCCAGCCATGACCCAGCCAAGTGAGTTGCCACCACCAAGATTCTCACTATCCCACGGGGTACTCCTGGAACTTCTCTCCCCATCGGCTGTGGGCCAGTCCAGCCCGTAAGCCCCCAGTCTCAACTCTTCCATTGCTCTCAAGGGCACCTGGAGTCCCAGGAGTCTGAGACAAGTCAATCCCCCCACACTTTCTTGCCCGAGTGTCCTCACCCAAGAGCTCTGCCCCCGTGGGGTCTCAGAATGAAATCTCCTCACACCCGAGTGGAGCCCAGTGGCTTCTCATAGCCCAGCATCCGCCTGGTGCCACGTGGGGTGAATTCTGTCAAATTCTCACACTTCTGCCTCCCTGAGCCATAACAGACACACAGGATCCACAACTCAGCCCAACAAAACCCACTCCCACACATGAACCACAGCCCTGCAGGGAGTGAGAAGAGGGTGTGTGCATGTAGGGAGAAAGAAAATGCAGAGAGAGAGGGGGAGGGGAGGGGAGGGGAGGGAAGGGGAGGGGAGGGGAGGGGAAGGAAAGGGAGGGGAGGGAAGAGGAGAGGAGAGGAGAGGAGAGGAGAGGAGAGGAGAGGAGAGGAGAGGAGAGGAGAGGAGAGGCGAAGTGAAGCAAAGAGAAGAGAAGAGAAGAGATCAAAATGTCTGGATTATGTAGGAAAGAGCTTCTGGGGGAGGGGAAGCCCAGCTCCTGGGCTAGAAAGTTTAGAGTAGAGGGTAGGGTTTGCCAGGTAGGGACTGAGGGATGCTGAAAGAACTTGGAGGCCAGGTCCACTTTGGTATGTTAAATATGTACCTCAGTTGTTTGTCCCAGATTTGAATCCTTGTATGTTCCACAGCAGTGGGAATTCACAGTAGGAGGATGACTTATTTATATCAAGAAGTAAGCAGTTCCATGAAGAACCAAAAGCAGATAATGAAAGGCTAAAAGACCCCCCAGAAGGGGACCCCACTACAGTCTCAGGACGGCGCACACCCAAGGACTCACAAGAGACCCGCTTGCTGCAAACACATGAGGTAGTTTAATGACGGAGCACTCTGGGCCACCCAACACATGTCTCATGCAAGAGACAGAGGGGACAACCTCCAGGCTCCAAGGTTTAGGGTTTATATAGACACGGGGTGGGGAAAGGGAGGAAACTTTCGCGTGGTTACACATGATTGGTTGTTTTATAATTTTTGAACATCAGCAGGCTGTACCAGTCAGTGAGGGCAGAGTGCAGTTCCTGCAGGCAGATGCTTATCTAGGTTAGCAGAGCTTTGCATATCTTTCTTATCAGCCAGTTCCTGAGATGACTTAACAGGCCTCTCCTTTGTCCTGTAACTCTGCATTCCTTGGTAACTGATTAACTGGGTCTCTGAGTTTACCTGGAAAATAAAAATTCCTAAATGCAAGTATTACAGAATATTGTCTGGGAGCTACCCAAATTAGGGGATTAATATAGATCAGTTGGCTGCCCTAGTATTGAAGTGAAGCTTGAAAATAAATCATGTTCTTTCTATGTTGCTATTGGAGAACTAGCTAGGATAAATTCATACAGCTGCTGTATTAATTTACTGTATACACTTATATTAAAGTTATACTTTACACACCACCTTAACAGTAGTTTAGGAGAGGCTCAGCTGTGATGGCTAACTTGGCAGTGGGTTGACCCATGGACTAGGCACTCATGTCACTCAAAGGAGGGAGAGGAATGTTGGTTGGTTTCAGCGTGCAATGTCTCTCGCTGGTTTGGGTGTTTGAAAAACCAGTGTTGATAATTATCATCCAGTCTACTAAGGACCTATTTGAGTAAAGCAAAAAACAAAACAAAACAAAACAAAACAAAACAAAACAAAAAAAACAAAAGCAAAACAAAACAAAAAAACCATAAAGAATTGGCATATTAATCTATAGTCTTTTCTTGAATTGAGCTATTAGAGCCTGCAAATCCTAGAATTTGCTCCCCTCCCCCAACACATCTGGTTCTCATGCATTTCCACTTTGAATTGATACATACCACAGGCTTTCTTGCTTCTCTGGTTTTTACACACATACTATGGAATTGTCAGCCTCAGTAGATCAGGCCAATTCCTTTTGAGGAGAGTAAATGCTTATATCACATTCAAATATACAGCCCTCTGGCTGTTCTTAGACAACTTTCTTTACTTTTCATAAGAGATATTCCTTAAAAGCAGCATTCTTTTAGATAGTTCATTAGAACTGTGTCATGTGTGTTGGGCTTTCTAAAAACTGCCAAAAGTCCTTTGTCCAAATTCTAGAACCAAGTTACTCAGTTCCCCATGCCCCATCTGTTAACTGTCTGTCTATGCTGCATCCCACAGTTACCTGGCAACAGCAAGGTATGCCTTACCCACTATAAATGGGGTTGTTTGCCCCCTCCTCTCTCTTACTCTTGCTCTTGTCTTCTTGCTCCCTCTCTGTCCTCTCACCCCTTTCCCCTCCCTTTCTCCCATTCCCTTTTCACTCTCTCTCCATGTGCTCATGGTCGGCCTCTGCTTCTCTCTTTTTTTGAAGGAGGGGGATATTTTGAACATTTCCTTTACTTATATTTCAATTGTTTTCCTCTTTCCAGGTCTCCCTTTCAGAAACCCCCTATCCCATCCCTCCTTCCCCTGCCGCTACGAGGGTGACTCCCCCACCCACCCATTCACTCCAGTTTTCTAGCCTAGGCATTCCCCTACACTGGGAGATTGAAAACCCTCAGGGCCAAGGGTTGTTCCTCCCACTGATGTCCAACAAGGCCATCCTCTGCCACATATACAGTCAGAGTCATGGGTCCCTCTATGTGTATTCTTTGGTTGGTGGTCCAGTCCCCAGGAGCTCCAGGGGGGTTAGCCAGTTGACACCGTTGCTTTCCCCATAAGGCATCAAAACCCCTCAGCTCCTTCAGTCCCTTCTCCAACTCCTCCATCTGGAACCCCACACTCAGTCCAGTGGTTGACTGCTAGCATCCACCTCTGTATTTATCAGGTTCTTGCAGAGCCTCTCAATAGACAGCCATGTCAGGCTCCTGTAGCAAGCACTTCCCAGCACCCACAATAGGGTTTGGTGGTTCTATATAAGATGGATCCCCAGGTGGAGCAGTGTAGGAGGATCTAAGGTGGGAGGAGTAAGGACAGAAAGAGGAGGAGAAAGGAGAGGAAAAGGAAGAGGAGGAGCTAGGGAGAGCAGAGTTGTAGGAGCAATGGAGAACCACGCAGGTATGGAGAACAGTCCTGGGTAACAACTTTTAGTTAGAGTTAGCTAATTGGGAAACAACTCTCCTTGTATGGGCATATTGTTATTGAGCATTACCAAACATATTAAGACTTTGATTAATCTTTAAGCATTAGAGTCTCATTTTCTTACTGGGCCTGCATGGATGGCAGGATAGTCTGGGCAACTCCCAGCCTTGCAGAGACAGTGTGGAAGATTGGCAGAGCCATCACCCACGCTGGCAACTTGTGGGTGGTAGTGCAGGTGTTTCTGGCTGGCCATTTCTACCTGCAGTGCACATGTGGCCTCTGGTCACGGAACATGGTGGCTGAGCTAGGCAGAGCCACTGCAGCTTAGACAGTCGGCTTGACCAGCGGTCGTTTTTAAATAATTATGACAACAGGGCAGTCTCTGGATGATCTTTCCTTCAGTCTCCACTCCACACTTTGTCTCCATATTTCCTCCTGTGTGTATTTTGTTCCTCCTTCTAAGAAGCACTGAAGCATCCACACTTTGGTCTTTCTTCTTCTTGGGGTTCACATGGTCTGTGAATTGAATCTTGGCTATTCTTAACTTTTGGGCTAATATCCGCTTATCAGAGAGTGCATACTGTGTGTTCTTTTGTGACTGAATTACCTCACTCAGGATATTTTCAAATTCCACCCATTTGCCTGCGAATTTCATGGAGTCATTGTTTTTAACAGCTGAGTAGTACTCCATTGTGCAAATGTACCACATTTTCTGTATCCATTCCTTTGTTGAGGAACATGTGGGTTCTTTCCAGGTTCTGGCTATTATAAATAAGGGTTCAATGAACATAGTAGAGCATCTTCTGGTTATATGCCCAAGAGTGGTATAGCTGTGTCCTCGGGTAGTACTATGTCCAATTTTCTGAGGAACTGCCAGACTGATTTCCAGTGTGGTTGTACCAACTTGCAATCCCACCAGCAATGGAGTAGTGACCAAACCAGCTTAGTCAGTCAACAGATTCTCCAGAGCAGGAGTGAGGATTAAAAAGAAAAAAAGACAATTAGACAACATTGTAGCATGACCACAGCCAGTTCTGAGGCTGAAGCCAGTTTAGTTTTTCCCAATCTGCTTTTATACATTTTAATTATATGCAAGTAATAAGGTCAGTTCTAGGTTGAAGAACAAGCAATACTGTCCAGGCTAGCTGGACAATCAAGTAGGACCCTTAGACCCCGTGGAAAGGACTGAGATGCGTGAGAAAATAAGGAGGCACAGCAAGCCAAAAAGTCTGATCAAGCTGACAAAGATTTTATTGTTCACACAGGTTATATATTCTGAAAACAGGATAAGGGGAGGGATAGAAAAGGAAAGAGGGCTTTGCAGGTGGAGGAAGCTAGCTGCAGCTGTGGGGTCTAACTGAATTATTCTTACAAAGCCTTGCCATTACCAGGGGTTCTAAAAACATCTATCTAGGAGGATGTTGACTAAATCCAAAGATCAGGAGGAAGGGTTACTAAGGTGGGTTGCTAGGAGGCCTTGTTTGAAGTTCTGAGAACTGACAAGTGAATCATGGAAGGTAAGCAGAAAGAATAGTAGGTAGGAGAGCCAAGGGTGAGTGTTTGCCAAGAGTAAGGCCTTGCCATGGCTTCCCAAACAATACAATAGAGACAAATAGTCAAGGAATAAGCAAGGCAATAAACAAATTCCTGTGATCACTCCTGTGATCACTATTTCTAAGGTGCTAATCAGGATGATCAAGATATCTGAGCCTACTTCCCTGTCCTAGGAAGTCAAATTCATGCCTGAAGCCTACTTCTTTGTTGTAGCCTAAGATTTAGATTCCTGCCTGAAATTACTTTCTTGTCATGGCCCAATGTCAGATTCCTGCCTGAAGTCACATTTCCTTGTGTTGAGAAAGATATTTTAAAATTGACTGCCGGTCAAGCCAACTAAGCTGCAGCGGCTCTGCCTAGCTCAACCACCATGTTCCATAGCCAGAGGCCATGCGTGCTCCACAGCTAGAGACAGCCAGCCAGAAACACCAGCCCTGCCACCCACAAGACACCAGCGTGGATCTCCCATGCTGTCTCCACAGACTGGGTATTGTGCAGACAATCCCGCCAACCACGCCGGCTCAGTACAAATGAGACTCTAATGCTTAGATTGTTCAAAGGCTTATATATTTGATAATGATCAATAACAAGATGCCCACTCAATCAGAGGTGTAACCCAATACCCAACCTAGATATACCAACTACCTTTGACTGTGGAAGACACATGAGCATCTACCTCTGTGTTCTCCTCTCATAGTTCCTCCTCTTTCTTCTCCTCTTCTTCTCCTTATTCCTCCTCTTCCTCTTCTTACTCCTCCTACCTTACCTCCTCCTACATCTTTGTCCTTGGCCAATGTCACATTCTTGCCAAGGGGCCACAAAACTCTCCACAATGGAGTGTTCCCTTTTCTCCACATCTTCGCCAGCATCTGCTGTCAACTGAGTTTTTGATCTTAGCCATTCTGTTGTGAGGTAGAATCTCAGAATTGTTCTGATTTGCATTCCCCTGATGACTAAGGATGTTGAACATTTCCTTAGGTGCTTCTCAGCCATTCAAGTTTCCTCAGTTGAGAATTCTCTGTTTAGGTCTGTACCTCTCAGTTTTTAATAGGTTTATTTGGTTCTCTGGAGTCTAACTTCTAGAGTTCTTTGTATATATTGGATATATACAGAGAACACTACCAGATGTTGGTAAACATGTTTTCCCAACCTTTTGGTTGCCATTTTGTCCTATTGACAGTGTCCTTTGCCTTACAAAACTTTTGCAATTTTATGAGATTCCATAAAATTGTTGATTCTTGATCTTAGGGCACAAACTACTGCTGTTCTGTTTAAGAACTTTTCCCCTGTGCCCATGTGTTCGAGCCTTTCCCCACTTTCTCTTCTATTAGATTCAGTGTATCTGGTTTTATGTGAAGGTACTTTATCCACTCGAACTTGAGCTTTGTACAGGGAAATAAAACTGTATCAATTTGCATTTTTCTACATACTGACCTCCAGTTGAAACAGCACCATTTGTTGAAAATGCTGTCCTTTTTCCACTGGATGGTTTTAGCTCCTTTGTCAAAGATCAAGTGACCATAGGTGTGTGGGTTCATTTATGGATCTTCAATTCTATTCCATTGATCTACCTGCCTGTCTCTGTTCCAATACCATGTAGTTTTTATCACTATTGCTCTGTAGTACAGTTTGAGGTCAAGGATGGTGATTCCCCCAGAAGTTCTTTTATTGTTGAGAATAGTTCTCGATATCCTGGGTTTTTTGTTATTCTAAATAAATTTGAGAATATCTCTTTCTAACTCTATGAAGAATTGATTTAGAATTTTGATGGGGATAGCATTGAATCTGTAGATTGCTTTCTGCAAGATGGCAATTTTTACTATATTAATACTGCCAATTCAGGAGCATGGGAGATCTTTGCATCTTCTGAGATCTTCTTTCATTTCTTCCTTCAGAGGCTTGAAGTTCTTGTCATACAGATCACTTTCTTGGTTATAGTCACTCCAAGATATTTTATATTATTTGTGACTACTGTGAAGGGTGTCATTTCCCTAATTTCTTTCTCAGCCTGTTTATCCTTTGAGTAGAGGGAGTCTACTGATTTGTTTGAGTTAATTTTATATCCAGCCACTTTGCTGAAGTTGTTTATCAGGTTTAGGAGTTCTCTGGTGGAAATTTTAGGGTCACTTAAGTATACTATCATATCATCTGCAAATACTGAAATTTTACTTCTTCCATTTCTATTTATATTCCTTTGACCTCCTTTTGTTGCCTAATTGCTTTAGCTAGAACTTCAAGTACTATATTGAATAGATAAGGAGAGAGTGGGCAGCCTTGTCTAGTCTCTGATTTTAGTGAGATTGCTTTAGGTTTCTCTCCATTTAGTTTGATGTTGGCTACTGACTTGCTGTATATTTCTTTTGCTATGTTTAGGTATGGGCCATGAATTCCTGATCTTTCCAAGACTTTTACCATGAAGGAATGTGGAATTTTGTCAAATGCTTTTTCAGCATCTAATGAAATGACCATGTGGATTTTTTTCCTTTGAGTTTGTTTATGTAGTGGATTACATTGATAGATTTCCATATATTGAACTATCCCTGCATCCCTGGGATGAAGCCTATTTGATAGTAGTGTTTTGACATGTTCTTGGATTTGGTTTGTATGAATTTTATTGACTATTTTTGCATCGATGTTCATAAGGGAAATTGGTCTGAATTTCTCTTTCTTTGTTGGGTCTTTGTGTGGTTTTGGTATCAATTTTAACTGTGGCTTCATAGAATGAATTGATAGTGTTCCTTCTGTTTCTATTTTGTGGAATAGTTTGAAGAGTATTGGTGTTAAGTCTTCTTGGAAGGTCTGATAGAATTCTGCACTAAAACCATCTGGTCCCAGACTTTTTTTGGTGGGGAGACTTTTAATGACTGCTTCTATTTCTTTAGGGGTCATGGGACTGTTTAGATGGTTTTTCTGATCCTAACTTAACTTTGGTACCTGGTATCTACCTAGAAATTTGTCTATTTAATCCAGATTTTCCAGTTTTGTTGAGTATAGACTTTTGGAGTAGGATCTGTTGATTTTTTTTAATTTCCTCGGTTTCTGTTGTTATGTTTTCATTTTCAGTTCTGATTTTGTTAATTTGGTTACTGTCTTTGTGCCCTCTGGTTAGTCTGGCTAAGGGTTTATCTATCTTGTTGATTTTCTCAAAGAACCAGCTCCTGGTTTTGTTGATATTTTGTATAGTTCTTTTTGTTCCTACTCAGTTGACTCCAGCCCTGAGTTTGATTATTTCCTGCCATCTACTCCTCTTGCATATATTTACTTCTTTTTGTTCTAGAGCTTTCAGGTGTGCAGTTATGCTGCTAGTGTATGCTCTCTTCACTTTCTTTTTGGAGGCACTCAGAGCTATGAGTTTTCCTCTTAGCACTGCTTTCATTGTTTCCCATTACTTTTGGCATGATGTGCCTTCATTTTCATTAAATTCTAAAAAGTCTCTAATTCTTTTTTTACTTCTTCCTTGACCAGGTTACCATTGAGTAGTGTGTTGTTCATCTTCCTTGTGTATGTGAGCTTTCTGGGTTTTTTTTGTTTGTTTGTTTTGTTTATTTGTTTTGGTTTTTTTTCTTTGTTTGTTTGTTATTGAAGACCAGCCTTAGTCCATGGTAATCTGAAAGGATGCATGAAATTATTTCAATCTTTTTGTAACTGTTGAGGCCTGTTTTATGACCGATTATATGGTCAATGTTGGAGAAGGTATCAAGAGATGCAGAGAAGAAGGTATATTCTTTTGTTTTAGGATGAAATGTTCTATAGATGTCTGTTAAAACCATTTGATCTATTAATAGACTTCTGTTAGTTTCACTGTTTCTCTGTTTAGTTTGTGTTTCCATGATCTATCCATTGATGAAAGTGGGCTATAGAAGTCTCCCACTATTATTGTGTGAGATGCAATGTATGCTTTGAGCTTTAATAAAGTCTCTTTTATGAATGTGGATGCCTTTGCATTTGGAGCATAGATATTCAGAAGTGAGAGTTCACCTTGGTAGATTTTTTTTTCCTTTGGTGAGTACAAATTTTCTTTCCTTATCTTTTTTGATTACTTTTGGTTCAAAGTCTATTTTATTGAATATTAGAATGGCTACTCCAGCTTGTGTTTCTTGGGACTATTTGCTGAAAAATTGTTTTCCAGCCCTTTACTCTTAGGTAGTCTCTGAGTACACACTGAAGTGTGTTTCCTGTATGTAGCAAAATGCTGGGTCCTGTTTATGTATTCAGTCTGTTAGTATATTTCTTTTTATTGGGGAATTGAGCTCATTGATATTAAGAGATATTAAGGAGTAGTGATTGTTGCTTCCTGTTATTTTTGGTGTTATTTTTATGTTTGTGTGACTATCTTCTTTTGGGTTTGTTGAAAGAGGATTACTTTCTTGCTTTTTCTAGGATGTAGTTTCCCTCCTTGTGTTGGCATTTTCCATCTATTATCCTTTGTAGAACTGGATTTGTGGGAATTTGGTTTTGTCATGCAATATCCTGGTTTCTTCGCTTATGGTAATTTAGAGTTTTGCTGTCTATATTAGCCTGGGCTGGCATTTGTGTTCCCTTGGTGTCTGTATGACATCTGCCAAGGATCTTCTAGCTTTTATAGTACCTGATGAGAAGTCTGGTGTAATTCTGACAGGTCTGCCTTTATATGTTACTTGGCCTTTCCCTCTTACTGCTTTTAATATTCTTTTATTGTTTTGTGCATTTGGCATTTTGACTATTATGTGATGGAAGGAATTTCTTTTCTGGTCCAATCTATTTGGAGTTCTGTAGGCTTCTTGTATGTTCATAGGCATCTCTTTCTTTAGGTTAGGGAAGTTTTTTCTATAATACTGGCTCTTTAAGTTGAGACTCTTCCCTTTCTTCTATGCCTATTATCTTTAGGTTTGATCTTCTCATTGTGTCCTGGATTTCCTGGATGTTTGGCATTAGGAGCTTTTTGCATTTTGCATTTTCTTTGACAGTTGTGTCAATATTTTCTATGGTGTTGTCTGCACATGAGATTCTCTCTTCTATCTCTTTTATTCTGTTGGTGATGCTTGTGTCTATGACTCCTGATCTCTTAGGTTTTCTATCTTCATGGTTGTCTCTTTTTGTGATTTCTTTATTGTTTCTATTTCCATTTTTAGACACTGGATGATTGTGTTCAATTCCTTCACCTGTTTGGCTGTGTTTTACTGTGATTCTTTAAGGGATTTTTGTGTTTTCTTTTTGTGATCTTCTACCCATTTGCCTGTGTTCTCCTGTATTTCTTTAAGGGAGTTATTTATGTCCTTCTTAAAGTCCTCTGTCATCATCATGAGAAGTGATTTTAAATCTGAGTCTTGCTTTTCTGGTGTGTTGTGGTAACCAGGGCTCACTTTGGTGGGAGAACTAGGTTCTGATGATGCCAAACAGTCTTGGTTTATGTTGCTTATGTTTTTGCTCTTGCCTCTTGCCATCTGGTTATCTCTGGTGTTAGCTGGTGTTGCTGTCTCTGACTGTGGCTTGTCCCTCCTGTAAGCCTGTGTGTCAGCAATCCTGGGAGACCTGTTGTTTCTGGGAGGAATTTGGGTATGAAGAGCTTTGGCACAGAATTAGCTCAGGGGTGCAGATGAAAACAGGAAGGATCTTGTCCCCCTCTGTTCCTTGGTTCCTGTGTCCTGAGGTCTCCAGGTGGTCCTTCTGGGCAGAAGTAGTGGTCTTATCTGTGCTCACAGGTGTGCCAGCACTCCTAGGAGACCACCATTCTCTCTTGGTGGTATTTGGGTATGATGCACTGTGGCACAGAATCACCTCCAGATACAGATGGAAACAGGAAGCCCTCTACTTTTCTTCTCCTCTCCTCTCCTCTCCTCTCCTCTCCTCTCCTCTCCTTTCTTCTTCTTCTTCTTCTTCTTGTTCTTCTTCTTGTTGTTGTTGTTCTTCTTCTTGTTCTTGTTCTTGTTCTTCTTCTTCTTCTTCTTCTTCTTCTTCTTCTTCTTCTTCTTCCTCTTCCTCCTCTTCCTCTTCCTCTCTCTGTCTCTGTCTCTGTCTCTGTCTCTCTCTCTCTCTCTCTCTCTCTCTCTCTCTCTCCGTGTGTGTGTGTGTGTGTGTGTGTGTGTGTGTAAGTCTGCCATTCTCTGCCTCTACTACCTTCTCATCTCCCCTCCCCATGCCCCAAATAAACTTTATTCTATACTATACCATCATGTGGCTGGTTCCTCAGAAGGAAGGGATTCCTCAGCATGGGCCCACTGAGGCACCTCCTTCCCCCATACCTGATGACACCTCCACCAAAACATATTCCCTCTCTATCTTTTTATAAACACATCACCATCCCCCACCCCACCTCAATGACTCAGCACCAACAGTCCTGCCATCACTAAAAGCCAATGCAACGGAATTCCAGCCATCTTATTTTTCCTACAGGCATGCTCCATACTCACTATAAAGCTTGCCATCATGGCCTGACCTGTCACTGACTGTCTCCATTGACCTGTCACTGGCTGTCTCCATTCCTTTTAGAGGCAGACATTTTTTATTTTTCACTTCCCCAGTAAGTTTGTTGCATGTTGTAATTTTTGTGGTATTCCTCAGCCCGAATCCCTGAGATACTCTTTAGCTGCATAACCCTTTTTCAGTTTGTCTATAGCTAGGCCTGTAATTGCAAAGGAAATGGAGCAATTATTTGCATAGGACAAAGAACAGTGGATGGACACTACACGGAACCTGTTTATGTTTAGACAGTTGCTGTTGTGGCCCGAGCTGCCCCACATTGGGGGCCAAAATGTTGTGAGCCACTGTGTCAATGTTGGAACCCGCACTGCCAAAAGCTTTGGGAGCTAAATTGTTAGAGCCCACACTGCCCCAAGCTGCTCTGGTCCTCAGGTCAGGGTTCAGCAAGAGAGAGTGAGGATGGACATGAAGAATGGAGACCAGACAGAGTGTGATTCAATTCCGTTTATTCTTCAGTCTCTCTTCCTAGTCCAAGTCCCAAATCTTGAGTTCCTAGTCCCTAGTGCCTCCAAGTTCCAAGTTACTTCTTCCAAGTGCTAAGTGCCTAATGTCTAATTCCAAGTTCTTCCTCCAAGTGCCAAGTGCCTAACACCTAATGTCTGATAACTAACTCCAAGTTGTACTACCTAATTCCTAGTTCCAAGTTGTACTGTGTCAAGTAATCTGTTGTCTGGTTCTCTGATCTCTCTTCTGTCTGCCTCTTGTCTTTTATATGTCTCACTTCTAAGCCCTACCTCTAAGTCACAACCTTAAGTCATGCCCTTAGGCCTTGTCTCTAAATCTAATCTCTAAGTCACACCCTTAAGTATTAGCTTTAAATCACACCTTTAAGTCTCACACACCCAAGGGAAGATCCTGGGTATGTAAAACAAGATGTTATCAGCTTGTGCTCAGCTGTTGTAAGCTAATGTAGTCAAGTCTCTTATTAGGGTATATGGTTCAAGATGGCTTCAAGGGTGATAGCCGCCTTCTGTCGGCTCCCCACAAGTTGCCAAAAATAAGACATATTATTCATAGCATACAGTAAAGCTAAATTAAGTGAATTGACCTTCAAATTGCCTTCTTCTTAAGATCACCCAAAAAAGATGACAAGAGGCAAAACTAGATACACATATTTGGACTTTAGAACAATCATGTTGACCCCGTGAAATAAAGTAAAGCCATCCTTTCTAGTCAATGTTAAGACTTTCACCAAGCCATTGCACATAAACCCGAGCTACAGGACTCCAAAGAAGTCTGTGCACATAGATGATTTTGCATCACCACCAGAGAAAAGCAATGGGACAGTTTTGATTTTAGTAGGAGAATGTGAAGAATTATATTTCCATCATAACAAAGCAAACAAAATCAACAAGATGCATGGCAATATAGAACTAAAATAAGGAAACATGATTCTATGATGTCATGTGAAACAAAATATAAACACCAAATAGGTGTAAGAAAGTACACAACCACCCCTTCCGCCCCTCCTCTGGTCCTTGTGGCTGGGGCAGAAATCCAGCTAGTCTGCTCTTATGTGGACACCGTATCCTGAGACATCCTAGTGGAGCAATTGAACTCAGAGCAGCAGGTAAGAACAGTCGCACACTGCCCTACGCCCCAGAGCTACAACTGGGAGTAGGGTTCTCTCAGGACCCACCAGGCACCCAAGCCCCACCCCTGTGGAATACCACTCCCCTTCTACCCTTCTTCTAGTCCTTGTGGTTGAGGTAAACATCTAGCTGGTCTGCTCCCTTGAAGAAACCATATTCCGAGATATCTTAGAAGAGCAACTGAACTCAGAGCAGTGGACACCATATCCTGAGACATCCTAGAGGAACCACTGCACTCAGAACA